>OZ025285.1:5384042-5979042 GCA_964019165.1 Mastigias papua
TACGTGATTAACTTAAAATATACAGTCTTGTTGAAATACACTAATACAATCTGAACGCCATTCCTAGCAAATTATTTCTAGTGCCTTCAAATAACTGAAAGCCTCTTCGGGGCGAGCATATTACAATAACAATACTCCGCATCATTTTTTTACAGCTAATATTATTGAATAAATATATCATGATTGAATATAAGAATAAATCCATTATGGAATGTGATATAGTTGAACAACCGTTAAAGAACTGTGGAGGAGCTTCTCATTAGGTGGTTCGTGTGTGAACTGATCACCAGGACTTTTGATTTGCCGGTGCGAGCTCTCATGCATCCAGTAGAAGGATTCATACAACATATTCTGTTGCTGTATACATCTTTAGTCACATACGATATATGTGAACAGTCCTATCAAAAATATACCTCAATACTCCATCTTGGCGATGGAAGTGCAGTCAGTCTCCCGTCCATTCAAGATCTTTCTTGATTCAAGTATGTTTCAATGTGACTAGACATCTATAGCATCCGTGACTCGCTTCGCAGTTATTTCTACAGCAAACTGTTCAAAGTCCTGTGTGCAGGAAATCAAAAGAGATTATCAGTAAGAAAACACTAATGGAAAAATAACACAACATGCGTGTGTGTAAATACATGCAAATGTATTAATAAATATATATAGGATATTAATCAAATGATGTGTATAGGCATTTCGAAATTCTCTCTAAGGGAGTGGTCATTATTTATGACCGAGGTGGGGACTGAAGATAAAATGGTGGGGGTAACTGAAAAAGATAAGCTGTGTTAGGTGGGGTAGAAGAATAATTTTTTATCACAGGGGTAGTGTAAAGATTCAGACCATACATAAGCATAAATACACCCTTGTTTTATTGTTTTCCTTTGGTGGGGTAAAGAAAATTTCACTTAAGCAAATGGTGGGGTAAACTTTTTTGAGGCATATAACACTTTCTCTTCAGTCCCCACCCCGACCATAAATAATGACCGCACCGTAAAGGAATGATGTGGATCTAGAATGATGGTACTAAAGCTGAACTTGTGAAAACCTGAGTTGCTTTCTACAGAGAAGCGTTTTTCCATGTATACGTAATGTAGGAATACGGAGCAAAAGATTACTCTAAAAATGAAGAAAGATTAGGAAATAGCCGGCAATCAAACACGATATCTCTCCATAATAACCAATATTCTGAAAATCAAAGACTAAGAAATACACACCTCAATTCTCGAAAGGGCGACTCTACTCATTTCTTGCTTGTTATCTGGTTTCTCATCTACCTCATCAGACTCCTGAAACGAGGACACACTGCTGGTTTTCCTAGACCTTTGAGTTTCCAATCTACGATCTTCGTTATTTCCCGCACTTCGATATGCAGGCTCACAAGCCGACCCTTGTGTCTCGTGAAAGCTTTCAATAGACGATATACTTGCTGTAGTACTATTCAATCCGCTTCCTTCCGAATCTCTTTTTCCTGAATGTCCGAAAAGTTTCAAACTATGCGAAAAAGATCGTTTTCGTATAGGTGGACTAAACGATGGGCTTGTAGCCGAGTTGTCCAAAGTATCTTTCCCACCATTTGATTTTCTGCTCCCAACTGGCGTGGTGGCCTTTTGTATGCTCTTAAATTTCAAGAAATGTTGCTTGCTTCTCTTTTTTTCCTCTTTGAAATCTTCGGTAGCTGATAAGTCTACTTTCAGATTAATTGACTGGAGTTCTGTATCTATCTCCATAAGCCTACCTTCAAGTATAGCTAAGTTCTGCTCCCCCTCCGCGACTTCTGGATCCTCCGTCTTCGCATTGGCTTGCCTGACCTTTTCTCGAAGCGCTTTTACTTTCTCGTTCACAAATTGTTTTTTTAATCGTAATGAATTTCGACGTTTCATTAGCAGTGTCTGCTGCCTCCAATCATCGCTCAGATCGTCTGTAGCATCAAGTACGTCCATGTGGCTATTTGGGTTATTAAAAGACTCTGATAAGTCAGTCTTTTGATCGCTATGCAATCCATTCTGATGCTCCACGTTTGGCATAGCTTTATGCGGAGTAGCAGGACTGGCAAAAACTTTAATAAAGCTTGACCTCGGAGGGGAATTCGGTGAGAGTTGGTTGAGAGAATGGTGATTCCCATTTTCATCTACAATCGGTGATTTAGAAGCAGTCCCGTACAGTGAAGCAGTTCTTGCCTTCGAAGCCATTACCGATTTTTCAGGATATCGATTATTTTCGTGAGCTTCTTTTAACTTCTGTATCTCTTCTATACACGATCTTCTTTGGCGATGATACGAATCTTCCCTACTTGCCATTTTCAGCTGACCAAAATCTGGTACTGAATAGCGATTTTTGACCAATCTCCTTTCAACTCCATCAACATTGAGATACTCCATTGGTCTATTATCATGACTTCTGTTTCTCCTATTAACCGAGATAGTAGCACATCTGGTTGTTGGTGGACTCGATTTACTAGCAACAACTGTCCGGTAAGACCGTCGCATGCTTACAACTGGTCCTTTCTCTTGACTTGCTGGAGCACCATCAGTTTCATCAAGGGAACTCACCATTGGTTGCTGGAGTGCAGAGCTTGTTTTCCTTCGTCTTGCAACCTTTAAGTCAACAAGGAAACAAATTATTTTATATGATTTTAAGCAATGTATATAAACACATATGCACACACTCACACACACACACACACACACACACACACACACACACACACGAGCGCGCGCGTGCACGTAGGTAACAGACTTTTATTTTTATTGATAGTTATATATACACAACGAATATTAATATATATCTCATAAAGTCAACCAAAGTAATGGAAATAATAAATATATATTTCCAGCTCTCTTTATGTAGCTGGACAGACATGCATGAGAAATGAATGGTTTGTGTGGAGTAGAAATGGGACTTTAAGTCTTGGACAATAAAAAGTCAGTACTGATGCCATCAAAAATTGATCACTATAAGATGCTCTATTTTCTATGAACTGTCAGAAGTTACAAGAGATTTCATACGGCAGAAAAATAGTTGCATCTCATTGACCAACCCTCCGAAACTTTATGGTACTCCATGCTTGTCAGATAGCCATTGATCAAACAACTACATGTGTTTTTCTGAAAGAACGGTAGATCCCCAAAACTCCAAAGGATACTTCAAGTTTCGTATCATGAAAAACAATGACAGCTTGGTTAATTTTCTACGGATTTGCCACCACTTCTGAAAATAATGTCAATCATGCGACGTTGTCGTAATATTCAGAAATATGACTTACTTTGTCCTTCCATCTTTGCGCGTACTGCTCGATGCCAACATTCGATGCATCGCTACCTTCAAAACAAGATACATCGCCATCTGTTCCACTGTCTGCGCCTTCTTGCTTGCTAGCTTCGTCAGCAGAAGCTGAAAAATCCTGAAGATAAACACACTTTCATCAACTGGGAACAACAGCAAGGATAAGCTATCTGCATTTAGAGCTATTATATCTTTACACAAATGCAGATACACGATATAATAAGATATGGTGCATTAAATAAGACTGCCTACTATCAAAATATTTCTAAATCTTTGTAATATAGTTGTTTTTACCTTATCAAATGGTTCGCATTCAGGATATGGAATAATTGCGTCATCAAGTTTCCCATCTTCTGCTTCTTCTATTCCATCAGAAGCCAACCCACTATTGACATCTAAACAGATAAATAAACCAATACATAGAAGAGAGAGACATTTATAAAATATATGAAAAATTAGCATCGAAGCAAGTAAGTACTTAACTAAATAATGGGAGTTTATCCTCATTGCGCGAAATGCCTAGCCCTTCATCACCCCCAACTGGCAAACGAAGCTAACTTGCTGCCAGAGTTGACAATATTATTGTTCTATGTTGACTGTCTACAACCCAAGCCATCGAGCAGTTAGTCGATAGTTTCGAAAAAGCTAGCATGGTGCTTTGAAGTGTATCGGAGTCCGATTTGAACACTCCGATTGCAAAGCAGATGCACACATCGCCACATTGTCACTGCACCTATCTGCAATTAATTATACAAACAAATGATAGCTACCTATTCCAAACAATTCACAAACTTTTGCAAGATCTCTTGGTAGATATTTGAAGACGTTACACTAACAGGTACTACAGTCTAAGATTGTTCGGAGGGAGCAACTTGGGGTGCATCTATCAGGCCTGGTACCTATCACTCTCTATCATTGCAACACTTCGTAACTCATCAGCTGCATCATATACCGATACCATTATGCATCTTAATACCAACTAAGCTGTCAATGCAAATTCGAGAGCCTCAAAACATGCATAATAATGCAAGCGTTTGATCTCACATACAATCGGATCATTTTCAAATGAATGAATACTCTGGTGACAAAAGTAACTGTATTCAACGAGATTTTATTCTACGAAACTTTCTCCTTTTATATTAAATATATACATGGGATATTATTTCTTACTTTAACACCATCTTAGAGGCTTTGCTGCATCTTTGCCACAGAAAGCAAGAGGCAGAGACTGGCAGTACCAGCTGTATTAGCAACGGAATAGCAACTAGTTTTGGACTATTCCAGTTGTTGATCTGTGATTTGTCAGTTCAACTGCTCTATAATATCATTTATCACGAGATTGTCATAGGAATAAAGATTGCCACCTTTCTTCTTTTCAGGCCTAAAGGCAATTTGAACGCAACTTTCTATTGTTTCATCGCAAAGGATCTTATGATATAATTGTCCTGGATGCTAGTCATGAAAATTAGTGTATCAGCCTATTACAGAATTGTATCAGGAAAAATAAGGTTTCATTGATTTTCGGTTGCAGTTAGAATTTGTCATGGTAGATAGGCAAATATCACTGAGGAAAGAAATTGAATGGGACAAAACAGGACAAAATAATCGAGTCTGAACTACAGTCAACCTTGCATAATTCGGATCGGTTTTATCCGGATTGTTGTATATTTCGGACAGAATTGCTAAGTACAATTAGTTTCCTATTACAGTGCAACACTGAAAACGTTTCTACATAATCCGGATTTTCTGTAATCCGGACAAAATCAGCCATTCCTATGTGATCCGAATTATGCGAGGTTGACTGTAGTAGCAAGGAATCTTGCAAATTGTATGGTAGGATTGCGTATTGCAAAGAATCAGCAGATCGAATGGCCATTATAATGGAACTGCTATTGCTTTAGCAGGATCACTTTCTAACCAAAATAAACTTTATATTAAAAAGGCCAAATAGACTGAGAAAAAGATGATACCTGCGTGCTTTGAGCTCTGTAAGATCTTTGATAACAGTGTCAGAAGAGTTTGGTAACTTTCTTCTGAAACGGCGGCGAAGTGGTGCGTTCTTCCGTCCTTCTCAGTGAGCTGAGAGAACAAGTACAAAAGTAAGAATGTCAAAAAATTAAGAATGTCGAAAAATTAAGAATGTCGATATTTAGCAAAAATGAACTGATTCTTATAAAAAAAACAGTGTTGTGTTTCTCAATTCGAAGCTCTGGGCCACACACCTAGTATCTCACACTTCTCTAAACTCAAACAAATTTACAAGCTCCTTGCAAGTTCAAGGCAGAGAGAGTTGAATGTAATTGCATTGAATCTATGTCATTGAGACATGTACGTCAAGGTGTGGGAGGTTATTCATTTGCTTGATCTCTGTACCCAATATCTGTACACCAATTACTCAAAATGCTCCAAAGCGCATTGGTTCTTTAATATAGGGATTCAGTGCGAATTATAAAAGGCAGTAAATTACGGATGAATACAGTGCCAGATACTATTGAGGAAGTTATTGAGCATCATCTAGTGAAACTCCCCAGTCTTTCAGGCGTCAGATAGCTCACTGAAGTAATACCGGAAGTCCTTTCGTTGCTAATGTGTAAGCTACTAGATGCCCATATCTAGCTACAACCAGGGCCTATTTCAAGGAAAATTTCAGAGACCACATTTTGCTATGATAAACTATGATTGCACCATGTACGATCTATCTTGGTGGCCACGTCCTATGACTCTCCAAGATTCCACATATTACCATATGCTGCTGACGTTAAGTCAGATGTTGTTAAGCGTTCTCTCTGTCATATCATAAAGCGTTACAGAAAAGTTAATGTCAGGAATTACAATCAAACAGGATAAAAGAAATTGCAGAACTTCAGCATTATGACAAGATGGCCACACTTCACGCTATCCTAGGCCATACTCTGGCTACCCAAAGCGTGGCATCGAGCACATTAAAATAGGCACTGCTTATCTCGCAGCTCGTCTTCGCACCATCTATGTTAACTATATCCCTACATTGAAATACTGTGCAGATGATGTTAGGGGACAAGGTAACAAAACTACAAAAGGAATTCAAGTTATTTATCCAACGATCAGATAATCATTACATTGTGGAGGATTTTGGACATCCATTAATTCAAAATTGTTAGATTTAATGAATTACCATCTTTCTCTAATTATTTTGTAAAACTTTGTATGCTTTGCAATGGAATGGAACACCAAAAATAGAAATGAATATAATGGAGGTCTTGCACACTCAATAACAAAGCAACTGAGGCGTTTATGGCAATGCAAAAGTAAAGCAAATGAATAACAACAAAGAAAGATACAACTGAAGAGGTCTTACTTTGAAACTAAGAAAGCCCTGTTCAGTGTTTTCTTCTGGAACATCTAATCGACAGTTGCTTATATCCAAAGCGAAATCAGCTGATTCATGCAACGAATCCTTATAGACGACTAGACAACTGTCGGAGATCATGAACCATCGTTCTTTCCATTTCCCAGAATTGTGCCAAAGAAACATTTCGGAATCCTTGACTTTACCGTTTTCCTTTCTCGATTGCTGCTTATAGCCTAAGGGAATGGACGTGGTAAACACCACATTAAATCAATACGAAACTCTGATCACAACTATTCTCTAATGAAAGAAATCACTGCACGACTGCAGGCAATATTTTGTCTTAAAAAATAACGAATCTTAGTGACTTTCTTTATATCATTATATAGTTCATCTACAATACGCCATTCCATACAACACATCTTGTCTCTGATATTATCATTACTTATTTCATTATATATTTTCAACAATTTATTTAACTTTGGCAACTGACATAGCTAATTCAAGTCAACAATTTCCTTACAGTTTCATATTATTCTCTCATACGTTTCCCTTTCATCCCACAGAATACGTTTTCTTTCCTTTCTGTTTCGATTCCAAACTAAGCATGACTTTCGAACAAAACAACATACCTTTGCTCTTCCTTCCAGGGAGTCGGTCTCTAAGTTGTGAAAGAAGCTGGCTCATGGATGATCTCTTCTCCAATTTCAAAAGATTTGGTCGATTGCCTAACCGGGCTGGCATGTTAACTGAATCTGAAAATGTCCTCCCTGTTTCAGCAATATTTGGCCTCTCTTCTTCCTTGGGTGAGTTCTTAAATTCGGAAGGCATTGATCTATCTGTTTCGTGACCTAACGGAGGAAAACAAGTATAGGAATTATGTATGTATTATCAAGTAAAATTGTCTTCAGTTGAATGCACAAAGGTATTTTAGGCTACCAGCTTCTACTGACAGTATACTTTATATAACAAATTGTAGCCCTGAAATCGTCTCTAAACAATGTTCGTTGTTCTACAGGTGTAAATGTGTCTCTTAAATTGCATACAAATAACACGATACTATAGCTGAAGAGCGAGAAAACTTTTTGTCGATATATATGTTCCCATTGGAAAATACGAGAGGTCAGAATTTCCGGAATTGTTATGATGAAGCCAATGAAAACAAAAAGGTAAATGAAGATGAAGGATATGCATAGCGACACTGAGAAATAGTCATATTTGAAGAGGCACGGCGATTCTGCGATGTAAAACTTAGACCCCAAGGCTACATCTAATAGTATATGATTTCTGCCAAAGCGATACAACTGAAGGACTATTAAGAGAAAGAAACATTTGGTAAAACTAGCTGTAAAAATTGAAAACCTAAAACATGTTAAACCGCGTCTATGATTTGGCAAGAGAACGATGTATATGAATATACTTTCTAGTGAAGATAAGCCAACGTGGTATTCAGTGAGCTGTGATACCAAAACAAAATACATATATAGCAGTATCTGCATTGCAACTGGACGATTCACGATTAAGACAGTAAGAAGTTTCAACCCTAAATAGTAATACATTCAGGACCAAATAAGGGTACCCAGTGTTGGGAGTAATAATAACTATACATATATATAGCTATACGCCGAATAAAACAGCCTAAGGCGCTGAATAATACAACTTACAGAACAGAACAGCAAATTCCTTCCTGTTACTACAACCGGCGCATCAGTGTGTATACTTTATTGTAAAATAGAATCCGCGCTTGCGCCAATAATCTCTACATTTCAGCCACTTTCTCCTTCTCTTTATAACCAAAAATAATATCTAGCGACTTCAAACTTTGCCAGTGAAATGTTATGTAAAGAGGAGCCAACAGTTACGTTCGGATTTTTGTTAATGTGCAGCCAAGAGCATAATTTTCACAAATACGAAATTTGATTTGGTTGGAATGTTCTGGCTTTCAATTGACGTCAAAATACTTTGCGTGCTTTAAATAAACACAAAGAATGCTCGACAAGCCAAATATATAGGTAGATTGAGCGTAATCATTTCCGATAAATGAAATAGAACTCCAATTTAATAACAAATTGGCATATTGCATCATCTCAGTATATTTCACTTTCAGAACGGTGGGTACAGGGAATCTACCTAATTTCGCACATTTGCAACCCCCCTGACAACACAAATTACAACAGCAGATCAGTACTCGTGATTGTGTCACTGCCAAAAAGTACTGAGAACACCCTGCGATTACAACATTTCCTGAGATTCACACTTTTTCATAAGAATACCCAATTCTTCGCTGAGCCCTATTATTCTTAGAATTTTTTTATCCTGAGCCTAACAATATTCTTGAATTATTCTTAAATGTTGGCGATTCTGGGCATTAATACAGGTATCGACTATGTTCATATCATTAAGTGTGTAACTGACAAAGCTGCTGAGTCGCATCACAGCAGAAAGACTCGCATTTGTTTTGCTTTCTAAACAAACTCAAATAAGCAATATTACTTAACCTTCGGTGAAGCATTAGCCTTACATTATCCCTACATTATTATTAAATTTCAGCGATTTTCCGCATAAACTATATTCTTATGAAACTATGCTCCCGACAGGTATATCTCCAAGGTTTCATACCTATTCCCCGTTATGATTTCTTCATTGGAAATCGTTTGAATGGTGCAACTTGCTATCTGACATCTATGCAGTGTCGGAGCTACGAGGGAGTTAGGGAGTTAAATGCCTCCATGTTTTTTAGCATGTGGTAAAGTTAGATGCCCTCATGTCATCACTTTTTCTATCTCCCATGTCATCTTATGGTTAACAAGGGAATTTTCCTAATACCTAAAGGACGTGGCTCTACCATTTTTCTTGGGGCCTCGTCCACAGAACCCCACCTTTGTGGGGTAAGAGGCCAAGCGGTTCAGCTAGCTTCCATTAGCTAACTGAGGTTAAACTTGGCTGTGTTAAGTCAACAACTGGATGGGGGCCTGTAAAATAACACGATTTTACAGGATACAAATGTAGAGAAAGTAACACAAATAAATCACCAAAAATAGTTTCTTTGTTTTAAACCACCAAACGTATCTCTACTTCTGTTATACAACCTCCTGATATGGTAATAACTTTCACTGACAGCGACTGTCATGCAACAATAACTGATAGGCTAACTTTCCAACAAACTTGATACGCTAAAGACAAATTCCCAGAACAGCAACACGACAACTCTAAACACGACCGACGACTTTAACTGAACCTCACGACAACTTCTGCTAACGACGACTTCACATAACGACTGACAAAACAGAACATTACACACTTTATTTATATTAACACACATGATGTAACAAAATAATTATAACACATGACGGAACTAAGGGGGCAATGCAATGGCATGGTAAAACAACACAACAAACAACAGTATACTAAGATTAGACAATACGTCACGGACAAGTAAAGCAACATGATGACAGTAACTGTGGGAGATGATGATGATGCAAGACCTAGAATTATGATGATTTGGCAACAAAAAACGGAACACATAGAAACAGAGAACCAATGTTACTTAACATGATGAAATCAAAGACAAAAATATAACTAATATTATACCAGGCCCCATGCCTGGTTGCGGCATGCACAGTAGGCCTAAATTAGCTGAAAATGCTAGATATAATAGCCTACTTAAAATAAAGTGAACAACAACAACAAGCGTAACAACAACAACTCGTCCCTGGCTTTGCGACTACTATCACTTCATCCCTGCCCCCCCCCCATCCCCCATACAAGTCAAGATGCCTACGGCCCTGGATATTAATAATGGTTTATTGTAGACAGGAAGATTAGGACTGTGACCAGGATCGTTCTGGCAAGAAAAATCTTGATCAGATTTACAAATAGGAAAGGGAACAAATCGGGTTAATAAAAATGCTCGGGAAACGTATGCATTCCCGAAAACACAATAAGCGTCCCCAACCGTTCATTCAGAAATGAAGAGCAGCAAATTGAATCGATTGAACACTAAAGTATGCCAACTATTAACAAGACCCTTTTACTTCTCGATCAAATTTGTTTTATAAAATTGAAGATTTCATCTCCACAATCATATTGTTATAGCAATGTATTCCCAGCAGCGACAGAATATATCCACTTTTGCTTCAACTCCGGTCGGAATATTACCATAAAACTATTCAAATATTGAGCAATAAATGGTTAATCAAATATTGATGGACTAAGCTCTTCGTTGTAAACAAATTGAGTGAAATCTGCTCATTAACAAGAGAAATAGAGAGTTGATTGAATTTCCAAGAGTAAACTGCAAAGCCTTTCAAGGCATGCATGGAATCACTTATCATAGCTGCCTTGTCATTCTCCAAAAGTCTGATTCTGAAAACGAGACTCGTGTACTGACGCTTCAGTACAATGGGAGAATCAGACTCTCTAATCCAGCCAGACAACTGAAGTCTAGGAACCACTGGTAAAAAGTAAAAATGTTGTACATCCTATACGCAGCCAGATTCGTTAGAGTATCAAAGGATTGAGGCAACTGATATCTATTTGTTCCTAAATTCCCAGTGGATTACTAGACCGATCTGTTGCTGTAAAATTTTTGATAACCTCTTGAAAACCAACAGTCCATAGACAGAAAAGTTAAGAAGGGAGAAGAAAAATTAGAGATGTAGTAGGAATTTCTGGCTCAGAGTTTTTGTTGAAATCACAAGAATACACTATTGTCTGCACAACTCGAATCTAGGAACATGTATGAACATGTCAAGTCCGTGATAACTAGATTGAAACAGCAAAGGCCAGTTTCTAGCTTCTCAGATTCTCTCAGGTCCCTCATATTCTCTCAGATTCCCGCAGATTCTCTCACAACAAGTTTGCGCCAAGGATTTAAAAAAAGTCCTAGCTACTCCCTGGGGCAGATCTAATCTGATTTGTCTATGGGGTTGTTTTCTCTGGAAATATATCGTGGACCACGCCCAAATTTATTGCCTAGGCCACGCCCTAAAAACAAAAAGACCTCTTCTTAAAGTTTAAAGATATTTTAATGCCTGTCCACAATGGTGGCACCGGCCATAGTAAAGTGGACAGTGGGGTAAGAGAAAAAGTTTGAGTCTGGGGCGAAGTCCTGAAGACAATTTTTAGATCACGTCCTTTGAAACTGTAGAAAACCGTCTTTTTCAATACAAAGATACAAAATTTCTAGATAGAAAACAGTAGATGAATCATTGATATGTGCTTGAGAAACTTCAATAGATCTCTTAGCTACACTAGATCTAATGATATTTCAATAAATTGCTACCATATATTTTCTAAATAGTGTGGGATATTTACCCCTTTCCCTCCTTCATACACAGCCATGGCTCCGGCACTGACTGTCACTATGAGTATGAAGTATGAGGTTTTTCCAGTGACATCAGCCATCATGAAAGGAAAGGCAACTGAAGGAATGGTTTCTGGGGGCGAAGCTCCAGGAAAAGCATCAGAATCGCGCAATTTAGATTTTAGTAGAAAGCTCTTCTAACTACAGAACTACGCAAATTCTAAGCAGAAGGCGGGAGATGCAATCATTGAGATTCTTGTAAGAAACTTCAATAGGTTTTATGACAAAATTCAGACGAATCTAACTTGCAAGTTTCAAAACAGGGGGGGGGGGGGTAGTCACCTCCTCCATACTACAGAGAGAGCGTAATTGGTGTTCTCTATGCATTTCACATAGGTGTATACCAGTAGCTCTGGACGAACAAATCTTGTGAGCTTTCAGTCTTACCAAAAACATTTTTTCGACTAGAGAACATTGAGTGTCGCGTCCCTCCACAGCCCCTTCCGCTAAATCTGCCCATGGCCATTCCAAAGGTTTAGGGATGAGTGCTTAGGAGAACTCTGTAGATGCAAGTAAGTCCTTCGCGAAAGTGGGCATAGGGGGCAACGCCCGTCGTCGGGATTTTGCCGGCAAATCCAATGATTTTTCACCGAAAAATGCGGTATGTCGGCAAATATAGCAATTTCTCTCAGCAATCGAATAGACGAGTGTCGGCTGGGCTATCAGAAACCACACCCAGTCCTTGGGTGCTACACGATGTTGTGGGCAAATTTCAAAATCATACCCCCCCCCCAAGAGGCCATCTTCACGAGGCTCTGTGTGCACAGTAGCGCGTGCCCGGCACAAGCACACCTGGCTATTAATCTTTGTGGTGCCATAATTTCAAACGCTATATTCTGAATAAACTGAAAGACATAAATCCACTACATTAGGGAAGGTGGTGCTAATGATGTCAGCTAACTATAAGACCGTATCTGTCTGGGCAAGAAATGAAGGCCAATATTTTGAAATTGAAAACAGGTCTGTTGGATATGATGTGCTAGCAACAACTGCCTTGCTGATAACGGCATCAGACATCATAAGAGGCATCGCTACTAAAATGGGTACTGTCCAGTCCGGAATAGAAGGATGGCAATAAAGGGGGGCGGGTTGGAAAAGTCTGAATGCAAATAAGCGATGGGTCAGCAATAAGCGGGGAGACGGAAAACTTCCAAGGTGAATATCTATGGGGTGGGCTGTTATAGATGTGAGAGGAGTGGAGAGAAGGCCAACGTATACATTGGAGAACAAGCTTCAGTTTTTTGAAAAAGAACTTATTTCTTTTATTACATATTTTCTAACACACCAAATATATGTCCATCGTCCTCTTTCATTTTTTTACCCTCGTCGGCAAGACTTTCAGCTGCATTTTCAGTGTCTCTTTACAAAATGCATACTAAGATATTCTTACTGCAACCCCCCCCCCCCCCAGCTTATTAATTTTGAGCCAAGGGGACATTTTTCCAACCACACCCAGAATTGTCCCGCGAAAGTAACTCGTGGTCACTGTTTGGTGTTTTGAAAAATCTTTGCGTGAAATGAAATGAGTAATTGCTGTAAAAATAAATAGACGGGCGGCGTCCATTCCGGAATAGAAAGTAGTCAGATGAAGGCCTATCAGGGTCTCACAAAATTGTTAAAATTCATAATGCCTAAATACTATCACCCATGGCAACACCCATGGCAATGTTCAATACAGGTACCATACGTAATACGGGCAGTTAGTGCCGGAACCGCGGGGGAGGATGGGGATCTAGTCCACCCATCCCCACCTCAACTTTTCTCAAAGATGGTCCCTAAGATTCGTGTAAATTCGATAAGAAAATGTTTGAGCTGCATTTTCCGTTTAGGGGAGGATTCTGATCTGCAGCTATGTTAGTGCCGTTGAAATTTCAGGTCAAATAACAGGGCGTGGTCAAAGATGGTGTGGTGAAGACATTTATGTCTTCTAACCTGTGCCTCCCCTCGTTTTCGCAACTGGCGCTGCCATTGCTTGTGGTAAACAAAAGTTCAATAAAAAGTTTCACAATTTTCCAAGAAAAAGGGCACTTTTGCCAAATCCTCATGACCTCGCTCGTACTTGCACCTCACAGTATCTGAATGAAAAATGAGCTAATTTCCATTACAATACCAAGCCTATAAACTTTTGAGCCAAAATCGACCCGGCCGAAAGTGGGCTCATTTTCACCTACAAACACAGCTTTACTCTGCTGTACTACATAGTAGCTTGGCTTGGCTATGGATTGCTGTTCTGGTTTTAATATTGTTCAAAATTGTTCATATTTGCTTCAATTCAATACAACAAAAGCTTACATAGATGAATAAAGTAAAAGCCCCATGGGCTATCTGAAAAATTGCACGACAAGTTAATCTACGATTAGAAATTAATTAAAGCTAGCATGATTCATTCAGCCTAGGAATTATCTCTCAGGTGAGAGAAGCCAAACATTAGTGACAGGTCGTAAGAAAAGACCAATGGTAAAAGTATGTGGTCATTGTATTAGAACCTAGAGAATCTAATCTTTTTACCAAGCCACAAGAGTCTTCATACTATCTGTTAAGACAGTAGGAATTTCCTACCCTGCTTTGAGTGAAGTCTCCCTGTCGTCTCATAAGACGATTGGTATCATTTCTAAGAGGGCTTTGCTGGCAAATACTAGGGCATAGCAGAAAATTACTTGAGAGGTTTAGCAATGAACTGTTTCACATGAAAGTTGAACAGAACTGAAACCAAGTCTACGTACTCGGGATCCTTTCAAGTAAATTCCATATCATTCAGGGACGCCTGTTCACACCGAGGGCAGGGAAGGCAAGGTTCCTATTGAGGGCACACAATAAACATTTTTGCACTAAAATAATTAAGTCCTAGGAAAAGGACATGAGGGGCAGCTCCCCCTGCCCCCCAGCGTAGGCGTCCCTGGTATCATTCCATATCAGAACTATAGAAAGTGGCAGGAACACTACTACAGGGTTGAATAAATCACGCTAAAATTCCTGAGAAAGAGATTCATTTTTCAATAAGGAATCCCTGAGAAGGAGAAACAAGCCCATTCGCTTTCTCAGGGATTCCTCTTATCAGACCTATCCACCAATTGCAGCCAAGGCAAAGAATCATCGCAGGTTCGACATATTTCTTAAGCTGCTACAAGACCAAAATAAGTAAGATTTTCAACTGCAATGAGATGTTAACTCTATACTTACATCAAGCAGTAAATAACATTGTATAGCACACTTAAACACTTTCGACAGAGAATGCATCTTTAAATCGGATATTTCAGATTCGGAATCAAAAGAAATCCCATGGAAAGTTTCCGGATTTCGTTATTTTCATATGCAACAAAGTTTATAACCAGTCCTACTTAACCATAGTTTAAAAAATACAAAGACCAGTTTCACATTTCTAACAACAAGGGTACCTTTTACCTTTTTGCAGAAACGGGCAGGTGCTTAAGACCCCCCAGAGTCCACCACATAGTTGGGCACATGTGAACAGTTTGATTGTGAAATTGGCTAGGGTAATGGGCGAGGCCCATAGAAGCAGTCTACACCATAGCCCCATTCTTAACTTTGTAGAAAGCAACTCCGATCCAAAGAATGATATAATGGTTAATGTGTGCGTATATAACGACAAGAATCCATTGAGATGGAGGTAGTCAACCACAGATTTGCATCATGTTGGTAAGTCGTCTTCATTAAGCCCACAATTGCAATGAGAACATACCGCAATTATGACGATTCAATATCTTGACGTCACAAGACTGAAAACTGCGGCATTCAAAACGGGAGAACGGTCCTCGCATTACTTCTGGTATTATCGTTTCCTCCTACTATAACAATCAGTTGGTACGTACAATTTTAACTGCGAATATAATGAGTGCTATAGACACTTCGAAATTGAACCGTTCTTTAAAGAATTTCCGTTTAGTCGTACAAGCTCCTTCAACCTTCTGGCCTCATACATGCAGGTCCTTTTTAAGAAGCGTCTCTGCTAACAAACCTACTTTGTCAGTTTTGAACAAACTACTACAAAATCATACAAAAGAGGTGCTTGTGACCTGACAACACTCAGAGATCAGTCACTGTAGTTTATTCTGATTGCAACTAGCATTGCGTGACCAGCAAGGTAAGTCACTACAAAGTGTCTTTGCCACAGCTAGGAATGGGCTTTAAATGAATCATCAAAACCTCTGCCAGCAAACAATAGGAATCCACATGGCCAGCTTAATCATTGGGGCATGAATAAATCTTTCATCGGTATTGTAGGTCACCATAACTATTATTATTATTATCATTATTATTACTATCAAACTGTAAAGGACAGCGATAGTGAGGAGGTGATGAAAGAAAACTGATAAGTTATTACAAACTTGAAATTTCAAATTTTACGCGAGCCCATGAGCTCTTCGTTTAATTGGCACAGATTTCCTTTGATAGCCAATCTATGTATTTCAGATTCACGCGTGCAACTAGGAAATGACGAGGGCAAGGGCCTAATTAACAAAAAAGGGCATACTAAACACTTTCTAAGGAGAATACATCTTGAAAGAATGGTTTTCGAACTGTACTTTCATGTTTATCAAAGATGATCAGCAGGTCCGTGTAACAAAAATACAATAGGCAGTTTCACAATTCTCTAAGACAAGGGACACTTTACCTTTTTGAGGGAAAGTGCATGTATCTAAGCCCCCCCCCTCAGGACCTACGCCGTAACTGCGTGGCTGATTTTTATGCTCGTGTATTGCAAGCCTGTCTGTGCCATACTGCAGAGTTAGTTACACAGGCGAACTCGAATATTGTAACATTCTTATGAAAGTTTTAGTATTGAACTAATGGGTACTGGGTCAAAAAAATTCCTCATAACAATCCACGGATATGTCTTGTGACTCTTCTTTATTTCCAAGCAAGCACCTATAACGACAGTATTAAGCAATAGTAACTTACTTGCCCTTATGGACGTTATGAGCAAATGAAGTTTCCAGTACTTTCGTCATAGTGTGTATACAGGCAGTTTTTCAATCTTCCTATCATTTCTCTTGAAATTTCTGGTCTACTCTGCTCCTCTTTTATCGATATGTGCGATGCTTCAGCTGTTTAATTAGGCCCTGGTGTTATTTAATTCAGAAACTCTATAAAGCCATCTTCTCCACAGCACTCTATATATTTTGCTGAAGGATCAAGCCCTGGATTAGCCCTGAAATCCGATCTTTTTAAAGAGAATTCTTTACATTGACTTCATCAGCTCTTTGTTATTTATACATATCTACTTGTATTACTACTACCCATATATTGTGGTATCCATCATGGTAACCAATTGTAACTACCTTGTTTAATGAGGTTTCTATTGTATTGTAAAGGAACTTAAAATGAAGGTCTCCATAATAATAGAGCCGATAGTCTTTTCTCGTCAGAATCCCATACATGCAACAGAGCAGTGAACTGTCTACAAGACTGATATTGTCGACATCTTGATAGATAGTTAAGTCGCCCAAAAATCATCATACAGAACACATGATGATGGCAATAACGGTACGAAACCACAAAAAAGAGACAATGGATGCAGTTGCAAACGGAAAATCTAGGTAAGCTATGGCTCAGATAATATAGATTTCCCTAAAACTTGGGTGATGGGTTCCTCTATGGACAATGGATATCAACACTGTGGTTCAGTTACAGATCCATAGAGCAATCTTCCTTTGATACAATAACCTTAACAGTGATCACTTTGCAGTACCGTAAGGTATGTCATGATTGTGTTCACCAGGTAAATCATCAATAAAAATGCTGAGGCAGACTACTTTCCAGACGAAACGTCATTCAGGACATGTCGAAGAGACACTTCGGACTGCTGACAGGTTGCACTGCATAAAATGGGCCATAAAAAAAGAATGGCAAATCGCTTTCATTTTATTATTCTATCTATTGTACGTTGAAGAGACGATTTACTGGCAAAACTACTTTCTACTCTCGATAGGAATCGCCCTTTTGCAAGTCACCAATAGTGGCCCAACACCTGGCTGTCCATATTTTCTAGCACCACACTGTAATAGAGCTGTGGTTCGTTAAACAGTGTGATGAGTCAAGCTGTTGCGACACATACTAGGCAATTTCAGTGGACTGCAATGGCCAATGAGCGTAACAAAAACTACAGAAAATCATTATGAAGATATCGTCATACTCGCCTCATTACCCTATCAAAATAGAAAGAAATCTCGTTGTATAGTGGCCGGGCCAATACAACATGCTTACCTCCTAACTGTGATAAAGCGCTCAAGTCACGTATATCATCATCCGAATATAATACAGATGCCATTTAGGCCATTACAAATCGATATATGTTCTCATGCCAGTACTCTCTTTGATACAGTAGAAAATTCCTCCTGCATAACTCAGATACATAAAGACATTGGACTTCCCTGTACCAATGTTGTGGTACCGTAAACAAATTGCCGGACCAACAGATGGAACGATTGTGGACAATTACAATGTGAGTCGGAAACGAAATGCGTGGTAACTTGATCCTCTTAGCTTTATTGAAAGTTGAAAATAGCTGAGATTACATTATTTAAATATTTGTTCCAAAGTATCTGAAATATTTCAGTGCTAAAGATAATCAATACTTTGTTTACATCACTAGTTGACAACAGCAATAAAGTTCCAGAGTTGTTTTGCAGTGGGCACACAAAACGAAAACATTCCAGTATTTTGCTACGCTATTACATAACGATAATAGGGAGGGTGTAAGTTTGCCACGCCTCAGAACCTGGAAAATATTGGGTTTCTGCTCAATCATTCAATCTCCAAAAAACCTGTTACCGAATAGCTCTGGTCCGCTTTATTTATGATATCCTGCGGTTTAAAGATTGAATGTCGCTTTGCCAAAATTCTGAACATTTCCGACTAGGGTTTGAATCACTTATTAATCATATCACGTGAATGCTATTTGTGATTGAGATAAGGAAAGATATATTTTGTATATTAAACAAATGATTCAGAACCGAGGGTGCTACATTGACATACACCCCTTTTGATAGCATGACAAAGAAATCCTCAATTCACCTTGAACTGGTCCATGTCTAGACGTGTAGTTCCTGTACATTGCGCTACCCAATCTCTTGAGCACAATGCTTGAAACATGTTCTGAGACCTCTGTTCCGATGCTAATGATATGTGTGCGTATATACATATATGTATGTACATATGTGTATATATATATATATATATATACATATATGTATGTATATATGTGTGTGTATATATATATATATATATATATATATATATATATATATATATATATATATATATATATATATATATATATATATATATATATATATATATATATATATATATATATATATATATATATATATATATTGTGTGTATATATATATATATATATATATATATATATATATATATATATATATATATATATATATATATATATATATATATATATATATACAGTATATATATTCAGTATATATATCCAGTATATATATCCAGTATATATATCCAGTATATATATCCAGTATATATATATATATATATATATATATATATATATATATATATATATATATATATATATATATATATATATATATATATATATATAGTATATATATTCAGTATATATATCCAGTATATATATATATATATATATATATATATATATATATATATATATATATATATATATATATATATATATATATATATATATATATATATATATATATATATATATATATATATATATATATATATATATATATATATATATATATATATATATATAAAGGAGCATTCACTTAGCGTGTGATGTTCACTGTTAATACATTGCCTATATCAGGGCTATCTATAGTCTGGGTTGCACAGCAATCCTCTATACATCAGTATACATAACATGTTATCAAATAGATGTACTCAAATGATCACATTGTATAAATCTTTTGAAATATCCACCATAATAGCTGTTGCTTTTATCATTTTATTTCAATAATAGCCTAGCTTGCCGAGCAGATTTTACTTGTTGTTAGAATAGCAACTGGATCCACGTCATTGTATCCACAATGACAAGGAAGCTCTTTCGTAAAGGAAAATATTTTTAGCCAAACCTAGAATGGACAATATGTTTAATTCTATCCTTAGTCTTGGTTTGTGCGTCATACACAAACAGACTCAAACCGGCACAAAGACTCACAAATAAGGAAGTACTTTTCTAGCAGAAAAATACTTTGGCCAATGCTAGAAAGGACAATATGTATAGTTCTACCATCAGCTTTAGTTTTACCATTGTGTATAAACAGTCAGTACAGCACCAGCACAAAATTTCATAAACATCAAGGCTCTTTGGAACAATAGAGAAACATTCCGTTTGAATAATAGGAGTGGCTTAAACATTAATGTAAAATAAACTCACCATTTGTGGAACATTCCTGGAGTCGCTGCCAACCATTCTGGGGATGATTCTTTGCCTATAAAGAAAACATGATACTAATATTAAATCATCTGTTCACAAACAAAACAAGCCTACGATGTTAACCATATATTAAGTAATATTGGTACACATCATTTGCGTTAATACATATATGACTTTTTAATTAGTTTTCCGTAACAGCTTGTACTTGTAACAGGTCAGTTTGAAAACCAAAAATTGTTTCCTGAAAGACAGTCAACCTATAGAAATACTTGGAATGAAGTTAAATGAAAATACTGCATATTACATTTGCAATAACAGATTAAAACAAATGACAGACTAACATTTTATAACATAATCATTTTCCGTGCAAAAATTCGTCTATCAAGCTAAAGGCCTAAAGAAAATGGCCTTAAAGAAGCCATATTCTGCTCCTGACTGCGTTTGACCTTGAAATTCATGTGAAACCAAACTGTAACAAGTCTAACCATAAAACAAGCAATTGATTCAAACCATATCAACCCTATGTTGCGACCTAACCAAAAGAATAACACTTGAAAGACGGCTGGTAAGTGTAATTGAATACTATTATAGACTATTCCTCCGTTATCAATTGTAAGCTTGTCGTTAAGTATTATATAGCAGATGGTAGAGTGATAGAGATATTCATTTCTCAGTAATCCTATTCGGAACTTTATCTTGTGAAGATGAAAAAAGTACTATTTAACTCTCTTGTTTCACTGTGCAGTGGTAAAGAGGTGAAATAGTCCGAGAAAGGGACACACTGCTATCCGAGGTAACGAAACAACAGAGTGAATCAATACAAGAAAAAGCAAGGATAGCACAAACAACTCCGGACTTGGAAGTGATAGTTCCTGGGGTCTAGTAATTACAACGCCGAATAAGAATTAGGCATGAGGGCAAGTCGCGTCGACACCTCTGATGCTTTGGTAACGCAAAACTTTCTGCTGAAATGCATCAGGAAGAAAAAAACTTTGGTTAACCTCGCTTTCGTGTCATAGCGAACGACTCAAAGGAACGACTGTAGTGAGGACTTCATCTAGTTGCTTCTTAACCTCTTTTGCATACTCCACATACAAACGCATGCGCACTCAAAAACCGTCAGTGGGCAGTAGTCAATAAAGTTATAAAGATGTGTAGATGTTGCAAGAGAACATTTCGCAAGCACTGAAGTAGGTTCAAATACACCATGTCGGCAATGATGGAAGGGTTAATACAATTGAAATTCGTAAGCATGTGCCATCCATAGTTTGGGAGTGCCTCTTAGCGAGGAAACTCACTCTGGCCTAATAGCTTCTTGCAGTAGTGTAACCAGCTCCTTTCCTCGCGGCCAATACCTCCCCTTTTTCACAAGTAAACCATGTGTTGCTACATGGACAGTGAGCTAGCACCCGCCGGGTGCTAGCTTGCGGGGTGAGTGGCTAAGCGGTTCAGTTGGCTTCCGTTAACTAGCTGAAGTTAAGCTTGGCTGTGCTTGGTCAGCAACTGGACGGGTGACTATCCAGATAAACGACCAAAACAACTCATTCCGCCGTCCTTCGGAAGGGACGTTAAACTAGGGGTCTCATGCCTGGATGCGGCATGCACAGTAGGCCTAAATTAGATGAACACACTAGATATAACAGCCTGCTCAAAATAAAGTAAACAACAACAACAACAACAACAACAACCCAAACGACGGCTGAGGTATGTCTCGCCAATTGACTTGGAAAGTATAACAGGCTCTAACCATTCTGCTGCTTGCATATACTAGCAGTAGCTCAGTCAAGCTCCCCGTAGCATAAAAATAATAACATAATTACTATATTTAAGGTTGGCTTATCTTCTAGCTAAAGCTAATTAACGCCAACCAAAAACTTAAAATACATTTCAATGTCAAATAAAAACTAACATTAACATGCATTTTAAATTCTTGGTTGGCGCTAATCTGCAATAGTGTGAAGAGAAGCCAACCCTGAATAAAGAAATCATATTACTATTATTATTACGATTCATGTATACTAGCATCTACTTGTCCCTCCAGGGAGACCACAGTTCGAAAAAGTATACTGTAGGGTACGACCATGGCAAATAATCTGAAATGTTTGGGAAACACACTGGCAAATATAAATGTGAATTGCAGAACAACTATAGCACTTTCTACTGTGCAGAAAATCAATGGTTCGCGGCGAACTGTGCAGCCATAGTATAGCTGCTCGCTCACTGACTACTCAGTAGCAATAAGGGCACCAAGTTGCAACACTTTGGAGATAAAGGCGGCGAGAATGGAACATGGCCACCCCACTTCATTATGCCGACGGCCCAGGATAGCTCCCCTCGCCAAAAGACACTCCCTAACGCACGGAACCATATAAAGGATAAACCCTTGCGTTTAGCAATGTGACAGATTATATCCTGCATTAATCTATTCTTTACTAAAATTCTACTCTTTCCGAAATGATCAGTACTACCCTAGAACGATGCCAAAAGCTGCAACAAGAAACAGATCTCATCCATTCTACATAGCATTGAAAATTTCAGATAAAATGAACTCTTGACATATTTAACAGTTGGCTGCAACGCGGCGTATCCGACGTTGTGCCGCGTCTCATGATGACGCTTCGTATTCATATAAATAGCTGAAATAGCGATTGCCATAGCAATAAATTTGATTCAATAAAAAAATCACTGGCAATGCATTATTGAAGCGCCACATACAGAAAACAGTCAATTATCTAGGCCCGTCCTAACACAGGTGGGCGCCAAAGATGAGACAAAAACCCCTAAAATCGCTGCTTAGACAAAGGAGAGACCTTCCACTACGAAGTAATGTTGTTGACTTCTACAAGAAGATTGCAGACATAAACCTTCATTGCAAATGAACAGCAAGTGTTGATTACAAAGATGCAAAGTTGAAACGTTCACATACTGTAACATGATCGTATTGGCACTTCGCTAAAACGATCCGGGGCCCTCGTTCAAAACGTCCCAGACAACGTTTAAGGACGCAAGAGGTAGTATGGGACACAGGCAGGAAAGCAAACGGTTTATACCCATAAAGAAAACTTTGCTAGTTTAACCCATCTTGGACTTGAAGGTGAGTTAACTTTTTGATTCACTACATGACAACAGAGGGGTGGTATGAATCACTGACAATATGAGAAAAATGATGGTTAATGCGTTTGGAGTGTGCTCATCAAACATAGGCCTTCGCGAGTCATGGAGAGAAAACAACCGTGAAAGCATTTTCTCTGTCGCTGGAAACTTTGAGAGAGTTGGTCGTTAGAGTCAGAAAATAATACAAGAACTTCCCACCTGAACATATGCGAAAATTCAGCAGCATAGAAAGAGTGTCATTTACCACACCTGACTCACTGCACTGCTAATGCACTATTTACGTATGAACAAGGCCTAAGGCCCGTATCGTTAATACCGCAATGAAAAATTTCCCTTCAATAGGCATAATAATCAAAAAAAAAAGGTAACATACCTCCGTATTCGATTCAAGTTGGGCTTCGTTGTTATTTATTTCTTCATCGATCGTTGCCGATGATTTCCGATTTTCTGAGCTCTCATTAGTAGCTAAACTCTCCTTTGAGCAATACCCACTCTCCAAATAAGACTGGTGAGCCCCTGGCGTTCCACTATGAAAATTACTACTTTCACCATCGATATCGCCCTCAGAGAGCGCAGTACTTGTCCTTCTGGCGGGTCCACTGATTAGTTCTTGCTCGCCAGTATCGAGATTTGTAACTTCGATTGAATTTGAAAGTTTTGAAATCTGATCTTCCTTCGATTCACCTACGTCTTCGCCAACTTGCGCTTCAGTTTCGTCTCGTTCTGATAATCGAATGTGTTCACCTCGACGAGTGCATGAAGTTTTCCTTGATCTGCTTTCCGCTGCTATCAGCTTCTCTTTCATATCAGGAGATGGATCGTAGAATACCTTTGAATGGTCAAAGCGAGAAAGTCTCGTCGCCGCCCTATAAGTACCATTTGTATTAGCCAAATTTTTGAGCTTGCTGTGAACCTTGTCATTCAAGGCATTTTCAGTGCAGATGCTATCAAAATGGTCAGAGGAGGCTATTCTCACTTCACTTCTCCCGCCCCTTAAACGGTCATTTCTGTTCATGACGGGGTTTATTTCAACTTCGCTGACTCGCACAATTTTGCCACTGCTGCTGGGCGAAAACTTGTCCTCTATACCATCTGTAGTCATCTCTTCATTTGGAAAGTCTGTTTCTCTCTTACTTTCACTTCCACGAACTTGCACTTTCTTGTCGATATCTCCATTTTCAAATTGCTGCCGTATAGGGGATGACTCCTCTCTGGTTTGAGAGTTGGTGCTATTCAAACTACCTCTTTCGACTCCTTGTGCTAAGATGGTAGTATCACCCGAGGTACTAATACCAGCTCCGGGAAACAAGGACGAAATAGCTCTTCGCCCTTTCAGCCCAGGTCTTCCTCTGTCTCTGTATAGCCTGATATCATCGACACTTGATATTGACGTACCATTAATGAAGAACGTTGGTGCAGAACTAGACCTGATTCCCCGTAAACTTCCACCGGATCCCACGTCCCGATAAGACCTATTATTTCTTGCCGCAAAGTTGTCTGTGTTTCTTCTTTGATAGTGGAATTTTTCGCCCGTAATTGCAGATGTCCATCCTGCTGACTTAAAAGCATGCAACCATGCGCGAAGTAAACTTCCACTCTCGGTATCGAAAAGGAATGTCTTGGAAGAAGCAGACTTCTCCGCGGTGTAATTCAAAATAAACAAACTATTGTCATCCGTCCTTTTAGTAGAAATCCAACTATAACCTCGGTCAAAAGAATAAATCGAGTTGCTGCAATCCGGATCAGTGTATACGCAGAGGCATCCTTCACACAATGTAGAGTACACAGTAGTCCATTTGCTTGTAAGTCCGGCTTTGAACTTCACCCTTCCCGAATGAAGAACTTCTGGAAAGTTCTCATCCTCTGACATTTTCTTCAACCTTTAGAATCTAGGACGAAATTGAAGAGAAATCTTTAAAATAAATTTGTGATTAAAGCTCGAGATGGGTCTGGAAATACTAGACGCTTCTTTTAACCCAATGTGATATGTAAATGCTGGATGACCCAATGTGACATTCTGTCGATTGAAAATTTCGCCCAACATATTACCAATAGTCTACCTAGTATTGGGAGTCAAGGAAATCTAAGTCGTTTTATGACCTGCAGCAAGTTTCGCAAAACATCAAAAATATGAATGATGGACAACCAAACATGGCGCTCAAACGACCCTACATGTCTACCCAATATCGGTGTTGGATTAATGTTCGAGGAGATGTATGATCTTTCAAATGGCAATTAACAGAGAACCTGAAAAGTATTCAGACAGGAGTAAAATAATGCAAGCATATTATCCGCTGACAATTTTCAGCATATTGACCTTCATCATTGTGGTGCTCTATTCTATACAATTGTCATCTAAAATACTTCATATAATATTATGATAGTCGATTATTCAAAGCAATAGTTTGACTGTGTGTGTTTATATTTAGGTAGGAATACTGTTACTATGTAGAAATGTCCATACTATGTAGCAATATTTTCATTAGGCAACAATATTTTGACTATGTAGAAATATCTCTAATATTTAGCAATATTTTTACAATGCAATAATATTTTTACTAAGTAACAGTATTTCTACTTGCAGCAACATTTTTACTTTGTAGCAATATTTCTACTAAGTAGCAATACCTCTTTTATTTAGCAATGTTTCTACAAAGTAGGGACACTACTGCTGTACACAAGTGTTATATTTCTGCTTTACCACGATATTTTTACTTAGCTGCACAATTCCTATTAAGTAGAAGTATCACTACAAAGTAGCAATATTTTACGATGTAAGAATACTTTTACTATGTAGTAATGTTTCTAAAATGTAGGAATACTATTACTGTGTATACGTGTTCCTATTAAGTAGCAATATTATTAATTTGCTGTACTATTTCAATTACGTAAAAATATTTCTGCTAGATGTAAGAATACTTTTACCATGTAGCAATATTTGTACATGGTAGCAATATTTTTACTTTGTAGCAATATTTTTTACTTCGTAGCATTATTTCAGCTAAGTAGCAATATCTTTACTATGTGGCAGTATTCTGTTATGCAGCACAAAGAAATTATTGGGCCTTGATGACATGAGCTATGCGGTGAGTTCTATGAAACACAGATTCATTGCTTCTAAACCGAACAATGCCGGTGATTACGATGTAATATTTAGTTCTGCGGCAAAAAGAAATAACCCTTGATGAGACAAAATATTGGGATTAAAGGAACACAGCTGCAATGATTCTGAAACAACACATTCCAGGAGTTACGAAGTAAAACATGGATGGAAATTCACGGAGTGAAGCTTCATTATAAAAGTATATCGGTCACATACTTGACACTGAGGAATGTTAACAAGTCATATTCATCAATTCGTATAAAGATTTACTCTACCACTTATTTGCTAAATGATCCAATACAAACACTCAATTGAATCATAATTACAGTCAGCTAATCGCCTACACTGAGAGAATGGTTCCAAATTGCCTGTTCTAAGGGATCTACTCCACATCGCTGATCCGCACAGAATACAGCATACACGCATTTTTTTTATAAGCAACTGCTTTATAAGCAAGGCAGTACTCGGCAAGGCAAAAAGTTAAGCAATTTTAGTACTGGATTGAAGACTGCTAAGCAATTTGAAAAATGTGTGAATGGAGCTTTGGGCAGATCGCCAACTAACTTTGGAAAGAGCTATTATCTTGATTAGAAATATTACATTTGGTTGAGTTGGTGTTCATGAATAAAAAGTGCAAACAAAATCTATCGTTAATGTTTTTTATTTATCTCTAATTGATCGTGCCTTCTGACATGTATATGGCCCTATATTTACCTTCTTCTAATCTATTTTCAAAAAACACGAACAAAAAGTTAAGCAATTGCTAAGCAATTTTGAGTACTCGAATTTGCCTTCCAGCTAAGCAATTTTTAGTACTGAAGCCGAGTTGAAATTGCTTATTAAAAAATGCGCGTATGGGAAATAGAATTTTGAAGAAGGATATATGGTTAAGCTAAGGAACCTAGATTAATGAAGACTAACAAAGTGACAGGACGACAAAATGAGTGACTCGAGCACAGCTCGAACCGTGACAAGGACCTTAAGCTCAGGCACTGCTGTGGCCAGTTGCTCTGATAATGTATTTTCGAACCTTCATATTACACGCATTTTTATAAGGAACCTACATGTAGAGTGGCAAAATATTTAAAGAACCTATACTACTAAAGAAAAATTCCATAAGGAACTGTTCAATTTGAAAAATATTTCTAACAGCAAACAATCGAGGATTAGGATTCAAGTGTTTCATGTTTCATTGGTCTTACGTTATAGCCAAAAGTAAAGCAAAATTCAAAATTTCAGAGATGTTTTACTTGTGTCTGTACCATTTGTCTGGCAGTAAATGTAGAATGAAAAGTAAGGAACTCTTAAGGAATTTCTAGTACTAAATTTGATCATTGGAGGTCCGAAAATAAGGAACTTTTTGGAACTAAGCTCCGTGAATAAGAATGCACGAATGCATTTGTTGGCCCACCACCAACTGCACTAATGGAATGGAACGATGATGGTGTGTAACGCTGTTCTACATGGCCTCTTGTTGTAGTTTCGAGCAGCCGTCACGTCAGCAAAGAAATTATGGTTACTGAAATCAATGCATTCCACCTAGGCCAAGGTTAAATTCCATCGATTCTATCCCGTTAAATTACCGTAAACAATATGAGCGATTTGAAAAGCAATAATATCGTTGTGTGATCCGTCCTTGAGTTATTGAAAGTACGGGGTCACTATCAAATAAACATTGTCAAAGAAAAGAATTTCTTTCAGTAAAAGGCATATCACAGGGGATTTAGCACTGAATGCTTTCGTGTCACTTGGCTTCCGTCACTACATAGTGAAGTATTAAGAGAGAAGGGATG
The DNA here is from genome assembly GCA_964019165.1 of Mastigias papua. Lineage (NCBI taxonomy): Eukaryota > Metazoa > Cnidaria > Scyphozoa > Rhizostomeae > Mastigiidae > Mastigias > Mastigias papua. The sequence continues at coordinate 5,412,441 of OZ025285.1, forward strand.
TGTCTAGCTTTTTGCAAATGAAATACCTACGGCCTAGTCATCAGGAATCATGCAGCTCCATTACAAACACGCTCAAGTATCTGTTGTGTGAGCCTACTCCAATTAAGAAATAGTTGAGTTTGGGCTCAGTCAAAGCTTTCAGTAATTCATCCAACACATATCCAGCACTTAATCACTCCCCATTGTCGTTGGATGGTGATTACGATGGGAAGACTAAACGATGCAATATTTCATCTAACATCTATTCAACATTCAATCACTGCTGGTAATTGTTGGATGGATCGTTAAACCACTGATGATAATTGTTGGGCAAAGATCACGAAGGGGTGGCCAACAATGCAATATTTCATCTAACATCTATCCAACATTCAATCACTAGTGGCAATTGTTGGATGGATCGTTAAACCACTGATGAAAATTGTTGGGCAAAGATCACGAAAGAGGTGGCCAACAATCCAATACTTCATCTAACATCTATCCAACATTTAATCTCTGTTGATTACTATCGGATAGAGACAACAAAGGAGAGGTCAAAAAGACCTAATGCAGGTTTTTTTCGCAAGAGTGTTTTTTCGTCCAGTACTGAGCAGTTCCTAATATTTTCATGATTTCAGTACAGAAGCGCTCTCGACTTAGCAAGAATACCCGAGTCTGTGAACCAACGCAGTTTAAAACAGACAGACATGTAGGCACTTCACAAACATAACACTGAAATATATGGATTTTCATATGAAATCTATGCAAATTAATCAATAGAGATGATGAGATTGCGTACAAAATTTAATTTCAACTATGTAAAAACTTATCAACTTTCTTAAGTCTCAGAAATCCAGAACTGAACTTTGTTAACTTTTTGAGCAGATGAGTACTGCTTTCTTTTAAATAACTCTCTTATAAGAACATGCGTACTGCCAGCAACCTCTAGTCAATAAGTTTTCATTGCTCATCACAAACTGATAGGGAACTTGAGAAAATGACGCCAAAAATATAGAACAAAATTTATTTTCGCTATATGCTACATGATGAGGCTTTGCAAGCATACCCGAACCCATCGATTTCTCTTTTGCTTTTATCAAATGATTCAGCGTCATTCAACATTGTCTTAATGTTCTGATGTTGATTCAATATGTGTTGGACCCAGCAAAGGTGACAAAATAGTTTGTCGGTAACTAACGAGAAACCAACGGATAAACGTTGGATAAAATCCTGATTTATTTTACAGGGTCTGGCTGCAAATGTGATAGCCTGTTACTGACAATTCGCCAAATATTTGCGATATGGATTGGTTGACTGATTAAATGATTGATTGACTAAGTGATTTAAGGAATGATTGCTATTGATTGACTGACTGACTGACTGACTGACTGACTGACTGACTGACTGACTGACTGACTGACTGACTGACTGACTGACTGACTGACTGACTGACTGACTGACTGACTGACTGACTTACTGACTGACTGACTGACTGATTGATTAATTGATTGACTGATTGATTGATTGATTGATTTACTGAAGGAATGATTGCTATTGATTTTATTGTTTGACTGATTAATTGATTGATTGATTGATTGATTGAAGGAATGATTGCCTATTGATTGATTGATTGCTTACTTGATTGATTGATTCATTGATTGATTCATTGATCTATTGATTCACTGCTGTTGATTACTTTTGACTACTATTACTACAGACCACCACATATCACTAGTAAAAAGCAATCTACCGTAATCGTTCGAACAAGTGCCCGGGCGCTTAAGAGAAGTTAGAGGAAAAGAAGAAGATACTTAATATTGATAATGAAAATGGACGGTGAATTTAAGAAGTTTCCTGATAAGAAAAACAAAAAAGAATAAAAATTGTCAAAGAAAAAATCTTATTCTTTCGCTTCCAAGGTGTTCCCTCCCCTCCATGCAAAATGTTGGATTTGTTAATCGATTTTCTCCGTGAATTTCGAAAATTTGAATAAGCGCCCACCCTAGAACAAAGGGGCGCTTATTCGAGAGGGGTACTTATAAAATTATTTTCTTAAAATGGAGCGCTTATTCAAGAGAGGCGCTTATTTGAACGATTACGGTAATGAATTTATAGACTTTTGTTCGTTCGTTAAGTTTTGTTCGTTCAATAAATGCTTTGATAGGATAAAGCACTATCTATTTACTGTGGGTAAAGCATTTAAAAGTTAAGAAAAAGCTAATGAAAATTCTTTGTGGAAAAAATTATCCACGTTTCATTTCTTTATTACAAGATACGAATCTTTCAACAGCAAAAACCTCCTTTTGAAAATAATTGTTGAGCTTTATCAAGTGAACGAGGCTGTCAACTAAAATCAACATGAACTGCCAGTAGAGCAAATAAACCTGGCCCAACACAAACCGGATACTAAAGGTCAGCTAGGAATAAACTTCACAGAATACCCAAGACGATGAGGTCTCGAGTTTTAAGCACCTATTCCTCCAGCAATCAAATCATCTTCGAAATTTACGAATTAAAAAAGGAAGCATGGCCTAGTAGTCAAAGACTGAACACGGAGCAATCTCGTAAAAATGAGACTAAATCAAGATGGAGATCGAATGGTTGCAAACAAAACAATTATCCATCTTGATATATTGAAGAGCGTATGAAAGCGCTAGATTTTTCATTCTATAGCAGTTCTTATAGACAAACACCTTATCTAACAGCAAAGAATTTGTTGTAGAATTTCTGGTAAACTTTTACATGGAAGGCAAACTTCGACCTTCAAACATAATGGCTGCTCATTTGTGCTTGACATAATCTTTAGTTTGTATTTCAATTACAAGGATAATCTGTTTACGGTGCAGAAACCAAAGTCGATAAGTATTGAGACCATCTAAGTCTATTTTCTATTGACGCCAGTACACCTAATCTTCAAATGAATCCTGTTTTGAAAGAAAATGGATTTGAGCTAGGATGCCTATTACAAATTAATAAACTTACAGAAATGACAAAGAATGTTCACAATACTTTAAATCTCCACAAGTTTAAGAGAAAGTATGCAAAGGGCAGGAAAACAAGAATGTGGCATTGTTTCAAAATAGTACAATTACATAGCTGTATCCCAACAGAAACATACTATACTCTACGAAGCATGTTTGCAAAAAAGGGCGTCTAAGACTCAAAAACACAACAAGACCCAATGGCAACAGCAGGCCTCGCTCCAAACGAGAGAGTTGTTGATAGGAAAGATCAGAATGTACTTGCTATTTTAGGAAAGTGATTAATTCATCCCCATGTTAAGCCTAGCCTCCCTCCAAAAAGTACTGACTACTCTTCCTGTCAATAACGTAGACCGTAACGGAGATGCGTTATTGAGAATGCAGCAAAGGTCAAGGATTCACGGACCTCGCCAAATACACACAGCGGCCTGTACGAGCATATACACAAGAGAAAGCATTTATCGGCAATTCCAATATAAAACTTAGAGCAAAGCTAGGGACAGAGATATCATTAAGTTGCAATCCCAAACACTTCAGGTCTCTTTATTCTTTCCAACACATTTAATGAATATTGTTTCATGAACTTCGATTAAAGTTTCACTATATTGGCGAAATTAGCCGTCCAAACATCCCAAGATTTAATCACTCTTTATTAATGTCGTTCTATCACAAAATATAGGAAACAATGTTTGTCAGAGATTTCTATCAAGAGAAAGCTGCCTTCCTAACAATGTTTCGATATAGGTCCTAACATTCGTGATCACATCAAAGAAAACGAGACCTGCTTTAGAAGGAAAGTTACCATACTTCTGCAAAAACCTGCTTCCGTACACAGCACACAGCACATATAAAGAAACATTCCAAATCACCCAACTCATCAATAGAAAATGTTTGTATGAATAACCAACTAACCAACAAGAATGCGGCCCACAACCTCAGCAGCCCAACCGACCACATAAGTTTAAAAGCAACGGCCTGAAAAAGTACTCGTATCTATATTCATGTTTTGACCATGTTGTTTCTCAATCAGTTGGTATAATTTTGCATTGCTGAAGCTCACTATGGTGAAATATCTAGGTACACTCTCAGGTATGGCGCAATTTGCTATCAAACTAGGCATTTTCCTGAGCTCTTGCTGGCCAAACGCCTTTTTCCATGAGAAACCACTTCATATGAAACCAACATGTAGAAATCTAAGGCCAGGAAATCTAAGAAACTTTACTACAAACGGCAAAATCCCTACGGAACTTTTCAAGTTGGAATACCTTTATCACAATAAACCAGCGAGAAATAAGCAGTCAAATTCGCTGAGATTCCCTGAAGCAAGTGGTTCCTAGGCGAGTTTCCGTTGAAACTTTCAATTTCCATAGTGCCCTATCTTTGCACTAACCACTGACAACATCCATACCATTAAATGTATAGTCATAATTGAAAGAAATATTAAGGAATTTTCATTAATAAAATATGCCCAAAAGAGGTCCAAGATATGGGAGTTGTAAAATTAGGCCGTATGCTAGTTTCTTCATTTTAAAGAGAAAAGAAAAACTCATATATACCACACTGCAAACTTGCGAGGAGGTAGCCCCCATTACTACCCGCCTCCCCAAAGGCTGCAGAAATCCAGGGAAAAGGAACAATATCAAAACGAAAGCATTGTTAATCAGAATATCATTGAACAAGTGTGCCTATCATAAATAGCATATTTACCGAAGAATAGGACAACAATACAAAATTACGTGATTGTGCTGGCTACAATACAAAATCTGACATCATCAAAATGCAAGAAAGCCTAAACACCAACAAAATTTCGAGAAATAAAAGGTGTATTGATTCATCAAACAGGATAGCGATGTTTCATATGGGGAGATCAGGAATGCGGTTCAAGTGCTTTATGACCGAGAATCGATTTAGTTGAGCAAGCATTATCAAAGGTGAACGATAACTGGAGAAGCAATTTGCAGCTGAACATATATTCCCAAATCTAGCCTATCTCGACTAACATGTAATACTTTTTCGCATTGGCGTAGCCGATATAGGCTGAGCTTAGAGCAGCCTCCAAGGGCCCCACAAACCTATGAGGCCCTAAAGGGGCCACTAAGGAGTTTTCAATGGGGCAGGCTTTTGCATTTATTTATGTACAAGGATATTTAGTAAGCAGATATATACTGGTCACAGACTAGTTTCTTTCTTCCATATTGATAAAAGCCCTCATTTGTTAATTTGTCAACATTTAGGGGAAAGTTTAAAGCCAGAAAGGGGCCCCCAAGCAAAATAATCCTAAGGGCCTAGACATTCTCTTATGCCATTGCTTTTTAGCTAACACACTACCTTTCAGCAAACACAAACAAAATTCAAATTTCAGACAGGTTTATGAATTTCAGTCTTTATATCAACACTACCTGTGATAGAAGTCGAATAATTTCACTGAAGTAAAGGAAAAATCGTGTCGCAAATCACGGAGTCACAAAAAGGTTAGACAATATCGAACTTACCCAACTATTTACCCTCTGCGAGCAGAAATTCTTCCATGAGTAAATGAAAAAACGCAGAGGAGCTATGCAGCCACACTTCCTACTTCGCTAATACAAATCTAAGTGGCTTATGGAAATTTTCAGTGAAGGATATTAGTTCTGAACAATATACCAATTCATGCAGAGAGAAGGAAATGTGTCTATTGTGGTCAAACGAAAACAATTTTCTTTAGCTTTAGACTTGGTTACATTTGTACAATGGACGGTTTCTAATAAAGGCTTGGACAATAATCACAGATAATCACGATTCACGCAGTCCTTCGTTGATTCATTCCATCAAAAATCCCTCCAAATCTCCAAATTTGTTCTTAAATTCCGTGTAATTGATTGTTCGGAACAACACCGCTTATGAATTTTAATATCACAAGGTCCGGATAACTGGAGAGAAGAGAACTGTTGATTTGATACAGGAAGAGGAACAATTGGTGTCAAGTGAACGTGGAAGATCTTGTCATATACACAAAAAATATATAAAAGTATAAACTATTACAATATTAAAGCTAAAACTCGCTTAAATTTACGAATAATTTAGGAATAATGCAAGGTTTAAGCTTCATCAGGGGTTAGACCTTTTGGCTAATTGAGTTTTCTGTAAACAACAAAACAAGTGCGGGCTTCATTTATCCGTTTTGTGACTCATTATGCCATAATACGACACAAAAACTCTTCGGGGAGTATCCATAACACACCTTCTTGTATAAGAATATAATCTATCAAAATATTAATGTTCAAAATCTAAAATTTAAGAATAAATTACGAATAATCTTAAATTCAAAATAAAAAAATTTTAAGAATATTGAGGCACGGAAAAAATAAGGTATTCTTACAAAAATGTCTGTATGCAAAAGAGTAATTGTCACGATAATTTCTCGAAGGATCTCGAATATCAGTATGATTTCCCCACAGATCTCGATATATTCCTTGTGACTAACTTGTAGATTCAGTACACGTTTTCATATGACAGTAGTTTACAAGAAAGCAGAACTCGACTGCTCAAAAAAGTAACAAAATTCAATACTGGGATTTCTGAGGCCTAGGAAAGTTGATGAGTTCATATGCATACAAAAAACTTCAGTATTTATGCAGGTCCATTATCTTTGGCATTTAAACTGTATAGATTTCTTGTGTTAACCTGTGTATTTCCAGAGTTTTGAATGAGTAGTGCCTGTCTGTCTGTCTAAGACTACAGTATTATACGCGCGTAAACGTTCTTGCTAAGAGAGTCTAAAGAATGCCTTAGAACTGAAATCATGAAACAGCTACAAAAGGTTCAGTACAGAGCAAAAAGCCGTGGATTTAACTTGGTTTATTTGAAATGTTGATTACTTGCGTAATATAGTGCATTGCAGAACAGTATACGCTGAATGTCCTAGTCTGTATAAACACTATAAAAGCATACCAAATAAAAATATATCATACATCGATTTCTCTCATTGGCAATAACGTATACACACAGCAGGAGATCAGGGAAAATCGCATGGAAGCAAGACGGAATGAATGATGGTACCTAAAAACTTATAGAAAACCTAGGAAAATAGACCAGTCGAAAGGGATATCCCTACAAAACTGTATACTAGAAAGCAGATAGCTACAGATAGATAGCTGAAACTAAGAAACATGCTAGGTCACTAAGACGATTATTGTTGGCCATAAAGGCCAATGATAGATGCTTTTAAAAACTTCCCTGGAATTCGTCAATTCCTTGAGACAGTAAATCTGTGAAAAATGTACCAAGATGGTCTTGGTAGAACGGTTTTCCTTAAAATAAACTTACCGAGTCCCATAATAACCTGCTTGGACTAAATGGATGCCTTTCAGGTCAGTTTCATTCCATTTTATAATTTCAAACAGAGAGGTAAACCCTCAGCCATAGCTGCTTTTCAAAGGGACCTTCAATTCACAACTTAGTTATCTAACGATAGGACAGAGTTGCATATCCTCGAGATTGGGTCTATACAATTTGGTAAATGGCCAAAATCAATACAAATAGAGGCAATTGGATCATTACCATAATAACATGATTGAATTCTCAGAGCTCTTGTGTGTGAGAATGCTTCCGTGTTCCAATAATCTACCCGTAGTGAACTACAAGCATTGAAAAGATGAAGAAAAAATAGACATACCAAAGAGACTGTCCGTGACTGCCAAATTGACCTGCCTAGATTATGTTATCTTTCCACTCTTGAAGATTGCTGAGGAAATATAAATAACAAACTGATAAACATTCTGTGTGACGGGATACTAACTCCACAAAGCACACGTAAAGGACTTTGTAAAGAATGAATAGAGTACATGGGGATATGTTATGAGTCGCTGCATTTTCTGCCATAAAAGACACAGCCGGCCTCTTTGTCGATTAATCAAAAGAGGCACAATCGCATCATAGATGAGATTTTTAATCTGCTGGTTATAAGCTCGTTGCTCGCAGCTATGGAAAATGCGTAGCAAACATCGAACATTGTTACACAGTTTGTTTACTTCGGATAGGAGAATCACTTGTGTTTTGTTGCGTGTTTGCAGGGTGAAATTGCTTCACAGTGAAGCGTTTTGAAGCTACCGTGGGAACTGCGAGGGTGACTGTACACATTAACTAATTCAATGTAATTATCAATATATTTTTGTTAATTAGTAAAAAATTACTCAGAAATGATGGATCGATTGTGACTTCAGCAGCCGAACGGATTCCGAGATGGCTTTATTGACATAGCCAGTTTGGAATCTTCTCGCACTAATCCTCACCTGGCATTCTATATTTCATTTAACATACTATGCTAACCTTAGGTGAGATCATCAAAATACAAAGAACAACTCAAATTTCATACAGACATATACCGATTGATACCTACTAGAGCATTTTGTACTTATTAAAGAAGAAAATGGGAATAAGTGTGCAACCATATAAGGAATTTTGGTAGAAAGAAAAGGAGCCTTGACAGACTTGAGAAAATGAAGAGCTGACTCGACTTTCCAAGATAAAATCAATCAAGTCTACAGTCGCAATTTTCTCTTTTACCTCCTCACACAATTTATTACGAAATGCCCCGTAACTTCGATTCGAAATGTATTGTAAAACCTTTTGAATACAGGTTCAGTAAGCTGTTTGGTTCGTTTGAGATTTCTCGATTGCTTGCTACTGCTTGCTAGGCTGTTTGATAGTAAATGCTACATTTTGAAGCAATCATCTGTAAACAGTCTTAATTTAACACTATTGAAAGTGGATCTGAGATATCTTCCTTGCCTTCTTCAGGAGCCGTTGAATGGAGAAATGCTGCTTGAATCAAAAGTTTTCTAGAAGTGACTGAGCTGCATCAATTATACGCTTCTTTTTTGTTCGCTTAGAAGTGTCAGACGTAAATTTCAATTTGAAGACATGCTAGTCAAGTAATGTAAAGATTGTGAAAGCTTGACAAAAAAGCACTATACACTACTACACCTCAAGCAGCTAACTTGAACAACCAAATCTCCAAGAGCTCCATGATCATCTGAAGAGAAGTCACGCTCCATCAAAACAGAAACATCAAGAAAGCGGATACAGCTATCGTATTTACTAGTAAAGGGAAAAGGGCCACTTTGTAACCTATTAACTACGGTATTCAGTCATTTAATCATTTTTCAAATCAAATAATGCAAACAATCAGTCTTCCGAACACTTCTAAAGGGCCCCTTCGGGGCCTCAGTGACTTGAAGCCCTTATGACTTGTCCTAACCCCAGCCTACGTCGGTTACGCCACTATGTGCAATCCACTGTCCCACTATACCGTGCAACAATTGAAACCTATACACGCTTTTTTTATAAGGAACCACTTTAAAAGGAACCTACATGTAGACGGCCGAAATATTTAAAGAACTTATACTACTAAAGGAACAATCCCTAAGGAACTTTTCATTTTCAAATTCCGAGTGGTGTTCTCAAATGCAAGTGAAGATTACATTACATTGGATGATATCAATGGAACAGACATGATACTTCTTGATTGAAAGTATGCTTTTGCATGTATAGAACTTATTTCCTGTCGCATTTGTGCTTTTGAGGTTGAGTTCTAGCCACAATTAAAGGTAAAATTCAGAATTTCAATGCTCTTCTAGTGTCAGTGCCATTTTGTGGCACTCTATGTGCAGTAAAAATTAAGGAACTATTAAGGAACTTTTAGTACTAGAATTTGATAAAAAGAGGTCCAAAAATAAGGAACTTTTAGAACTAGGCCTTTAGCTAGGTTCTTTATAAAAACAAAAGCGTGTACCCCAAAATGTCAATATCAAGCTGACGGTCAAATGCGTAGCTGCTATAATCATTACTCGTAGCCATAATTAAACCGCTGAGATTGGAGGAATTTAATCCTAGATAGGCTGTGGCTTCCATTGCATAAAGATAAATACTTACACTGTTACGCATATTGTATCGGTTTCTCTCTCAGTACGACAGCTCATTGAAAATTCCAACTGGAGTAGGGACGTAGGAACCGGGGGGCCAGGGGGGCCATGCCCCCACTTTTTAGAAAGCTATGCAAAAGTGCCCCTTTGAAGCCCAAAATGGGCGTGGTAATGTGCCCTTTTTAGGACTTGGCCCCCCACTTTTTAGATGCTTCCTACGTCCATGGTCCAAAATAATCGTAACTTACAAGACCATTGCTTAGCAGATATAAGGTTTATAGATGGGATGTGACGGTTAGGTTTCTGTGACCACACCAATTTCCATTAAGAAATGCTTCTTGGTGCAATATACTTTATCAATATTCCTTTTGCAAGCATACTTCGTCGCTCCAATGGAGTGAGCGTAGCAGTCAAATGCTTGAAAGCTCTGATCAGGTCTATTTTCTCCTAACCTATTCGACCGATCGAGATGGGCCTAAATGGATGGAACGCATGTGTGGTCAGAATCCTGCATGGTGATTGGTCAGTACACACTACTTACGTCTTAAACCATTAATGTTATTTTCAAGATCAATATTTGACTGTTCAACGCCATTGCTTTTAGTACATAAACTGCAAGTTGTTACATAATGAAATAACCATTCATAGTCCTATGCATCGAAGCATTATTAACTAGGCACCAAGTATAGAAGCTTAGGTCAAATGAAGATATGTGACGTTCAATACACATACTATTGAGAACACTAACTTTATACAAGCAAGCAAGTTTAAAACCTTCTTATTTCATAGCTCTTTGCACACCACATCTACACATTGGCCGAAACCTTTTTATTTCATAGTTCTTACGGATATATTTACTAAGGTCCAAATCTTTTATTTCATAGTTCTAAAAACCATATTAACCATGGCCAAAATTTTTTGCTCTCTTCATCGAACATCCAAACTCAAAGTCTCCTCTAAAAAAACATGACGAGTTGGCTACGAAAGAATGGTATCTCGCTCCGCACGGCGTTGTTCCGTTGCAGATAAAATCAATGAAAGAAAGCTTATCCTTATATCAGAACGGAAGAAATATTGGGAATCATAGATTTTTGTGCAATACTTTATTACCAACATCATAAAAATACTTCATCCTTGTGATCCTAAGTGTGACTTTCCCATTTTTAACAGGTTTAAAAGGTTAAATCTACCAACGTGAATTTCTAGTGGGAGTAGCAAAAACTCTTGCGATAAGGCAAATGAGGATTTTTCAGGCTGACCCATTATCTACCAAACGATCCACAGACCTATCGACTGTTCCAGAATATTACTGATCAACTATAAAATAAGAGGCGTTAGATTCCAACATGGTACAAAAACTACACCCCTCCTCTAATCAAGCTATCAAGCTATGTACTTCAAGTGAACTAACAACTGGCACGGCCTACACAATATCAATATCAATATCAATTTTAAAGTTAGTTACAATTACAGTTGCTAACAACTAATTCAGACTAAGCATTTAACACAAGTTAAAACAAATATTTAATTATGATACAAATAAAAGAAAAAAAGAAAAGAAAACCTATTTGCAGATTGAGCACTGACAAGCTTTTCCATCCCACTTTTTGGTCAGTTTTTTAAAATTTGTTAAGGTACCAGCTCTCTTTATTTCATCCTTTAGAGTATTCCATAGGAGACTACCTCTAAATGAGAGAGATTTTAGTCAATACCTATTCGTTTGTACTTGTGGCAGCCTGCATAGTATTTTGGTATGGAGATTGTAAGGCTGGTTGATATTTACTAGGGTCGAAACCTTATATTGTAACATTACGATTGTAACATTACGATTGTAACATTACGATTGTAACACAGCCGCAAAGCACATCACAGTCGCCAAATGTTTGAGATCTCTAATAAGGTCTGTTTTCTCCCAACCTAATTGACCAATCAGCAAGCACAATGGGCATGAATGTAGCTGGGAACGTATGTGTGATGATAATCCTGCATGATGATTCGTCAATTATGTTTGGGAGAAAATAGATCTGACCAGACTCTTAAACACTTGGCAGCCATGCTGCACAGCACAGAGCTACAATTTAGGCCGAGTTGTATGGAAAGAGATTCAAAACAACATCAATCATACAGGTGTTCTTGTAAGCGATGGTCTACCTAAGCTCACTGAAGTGCCCAGCAACCGGCATAATGTCGTCCAAATTTAAATATCCGTTATTCATAGCCTATAATCGAAAATCTTACTCTAAAGATATTCGGTGTTTGTAATAATTCAATAATGACGCCTATTATGGATTATTGGTGTGGATAAATACTCTTAGGTTCCTAATAAACGGGGGTCCTAATAGTAGGGGGTCGGAAAATTTTCGAAAATGTAATAAACGGGGGGGGTTGGAATTTCGAAAAAATGTCAAAATCTCTAAAAAACACAATTCCAGAGAGGATATCTTTTCAAAAACCCAAGAATAAGAAATATAAGCCAAATACAGCACGAAAATCTATGAATATACTGTAAGCATCAAAAATATCTCTGATAAATTAATGGAACACACAAAGACAAACAATTTGTAAAAGTTGAAGAAAAAAAGGTCTTGCCACAAAGATATCACTTGCAACAGGGGGCCAGTAAACGGGAATCCAGGCACCACACGAGATGTGCAGTGAGACACGAGCCGTGAACAGGGCAGAACCGCACTCTTACAACTTCACTGCTCGCTCACTAGCAACATTACAGCGTGCTATAATGGCATTCATGCTGCAAGGAAATAGCATATAGCATCTAAATAACTTCACTCAAAAGCACGTTTGTCTTCACATGCTTCGCACTTATACAATATTGCAAATCGACCCTGACAGCACAAGCAAGCCCTGGCTACCATTTTCGTCGTGTTCAATTTAGCGTATGCTTTATAGAAGACAACGTCCAATCGCTGGCTTTGAATGCAAATATTTGTGTAGATTTCAATGATCAAGTAAATTTCAAAAATCCGCACGTCAACATTGCGCTGAAGAAAAGGAATGTCAAGGTAAACTGCTTTACTATACCCCCAAAAAGGAGACCAGTGTTAAACAATACTAAAATCTACGTACTCAACACTCGAGTCTATTGAGCGTGGATCGGAACACCTTTTGAGGCAACGGCTGCTAAGAGAAAACCACTATAGATGCTAATATACTCACGAGAATGCAACAGCCCCAAATAAAGAATATGCAGCCACTAGGAGCGGTTTACTACCAAATTCTACCGACGTTAATCAATTCATTTTGATCCGGTATAATATTACCACCTACCCGGTGTGATTTGATTGTGGGTCCAGTCGGATTTGATTTAGAAGTAAATCCTACCCCGAATGACTTGAGAATGGACAGCGATCAGTTCTAGCGTAAGCCTTTGATAAGCAAGCCCTATTACACGTTTTCTAAAAAGAACCTAAAATTCAAGGCCTACTTCGTAAAGTTTCTTATTTCTGTTCAGGCACTGAACGCTGTACAGTGAACGTTTGATTGGTGATACATGTTGAGGGAAACAGACTTTTCTCAGTGCCATGTTCAACTCATTTGTCGATGGTATGTTCAGTGCCATGCTCCGTTCATTTCTCTAGGATCTGGTTGGTTCAAGTAATTCTGATATCCACGAAATAGACAACAGTTCAGACTGCAATATGACTAATAATATCACACAACCTCACTGAACCATTGAGGTAAATGAAATGTAATGAAATAAAGCTGCTAGTGAAAAGAAATTTACATACATTTATAAGCCTTCTGACTATCTGTTCCTAACAGTGATAACGTGGATATCAAATTAGTTCAGGTTGTCACCATCTTCTAGAAACGAGCATCTAAAAGTCCAAAAGTTCAGATTTCAAAAGTGGCCACAACTTCTCCACTACGTTTGTACTGGAGTTTGTCTCTTCTATTCCGGTTACAACAGAAACGAGTTTTGTGCATTATGTAAGAACACTATCTTAGTCCAATATTAGTCAACACAGTTTAAAAATCACACTCGCCAATTCCTCTGTATGACATGACAGGCACTGGCCCAATCAGCGTCGATGCTGTGAAAAAGTGAGACCAAAACATATAAAGCCTCTAGGTTAAACACATACAAAACCACCTCACGATTTCAGCAAAAGAGCTGGCTATGATGGCCATTTCCGCCAAGCAGCGAAAGTTTTTTGCAAAAAAAATTAGAACGACTAGTCGGCTACCCAATTACCAATTACCGTTGCAATAAACAGAAGGTGCTAATAATGGGTACAGCCTTAATTCAAAGATTGTTACGTACCATATTTTGGAAATATAGCTAAATAGATTATGGCATCAAACTGAGCCTTCAGTATAAAAGTCAACTGATTAGAGGTAAAAAATATGGCAAAGACCACTCAAACAGTTTCTTGCTCAGAAAAAATTTTCGAGACTTATTTAAGTGTTTTGCACTGGAAGTATGATTTATCCTTATTCCAATAAGCATCCTCCAGAACGCTTGAAAACAATAACTTCCAGGGGCCTAAGAAAGCAACTACGGTATGTATATTCGTAAAGAAGCAGTTGCCTGAAACTGTACAAGGAGTATGCAAGTTTGCGTATCTTTTGAAAGGGCATTCCATAACATAGTGCCACGGTAAGAAAGGTGGTTTGTCCAGTGAGAAAGTGCTCATTAGTAGCCATGGGGCCATTTGCAGTAATCCTTAGATAAAAACGTAAAAGTTATTACAAAGAATTAGAATGAAGATGTTAAGTTGTCGTATAGGGTAAGAATGATTGTTATATGTTACTTCATTGAGTAGGAATGAAGATATTATGCTGTCTTAATCCGTAAAAATGAAGATTTTGAACAGTTCTAATGTGTAAGAATGAAGATGCTAAGCTATCTTAAACTTTACAAGTGAAGATGTTGATCAGTTTAAATGTGTAAGAATGGCAATAGTAACTTCTCTTAATGCGCATAAATGAAGAAGTTGAGCAGTTCTAATGTGTAAACATGAAGATGTTGAGCTGCCTTAATGTGTAAAAATGAAGATGCTTAGCAATTCTACTGTGCAAAAATGAAGATGCTTAGCAATTCTACTGTGTAAAAATGTAGATGCTGAGCTGTCCCAATGAGTAAAAATGAAGATTATGAGTTGTTTCATGTGGAAGAATGGAGATGTTAAGTTGCCTTCTTTCATAAAAGGATATTGAGGAGTTCTAATGTGTAAGAATGAAGATCTTAAACCCTCTTCATATGTAAAAATGAAGATACTGAGCAGCTACAATGTGTAATACTGGAGACATTAAGTTCTCACAAACGTAAGAATAAATCAGGCAATAAGAAGAATAACCATAGCATAAAATTACAATACGGTGAAGAAAAATCCCGCACTCAAACACTCATTAAATGATTTCGTAATTTCACAACCATACGATATATTTGCTAGGATGGGTCAGTCGTCAAAAATATTGATATAAGTTGATCAAGCAATGGGTGGGCCGAATAAGATGGCTGATAACTGGTGAATCCATATTGGGAAGTCTAATACGAGTACATGTATCAGCTGGAAAATATGGCTTTTTTGAAAGATAAATAAGACTGTAATTGCACATCACCGCTTAACGTGATATGATCAAAATGGCAACTGGATTCCGTGGTAATGATGTACAATTATCCAACCCCCCCCCCCCCTCCTTTCTCTGCCCGGCGTCATACTTACTTGCATTTCATTACTACTTGTGCTGCGATGGTAAACGCCCTTGTTAGCAAGTGTGGAATTAGTAGTGCTACAGTAAACAACGCGGCACACTTCATAATCATAGGCTCTCCCACCACAGTTGTAGAACGCGTATCGAAACAGGATTGTACAATACAAATCCTACTTACTTCACAGTATACCTATTCTTTGCAGCCTGTGCACTATAAACTGTAGGCCTTGACTGCCAGATTGATTGAGCTACTTTACAGGTGTTCTAGTACCCTTCTTACCTCTATACAAAAAGTGACAAAGCTACAGGCAGTTTTCATAAGAAACAGGTTTATAAGAAACCTAGTACTAGACACTAAGAGTTACGAAACTTTTAGAACTACAAGGAAAGAATTGAGAAACTGCAGAGCTT
This sequence comes from Mastigias papua, assembly GCA_964019165.1. NCBI lineage: Eukaryota > Metazoa > Cnidaria > Scyphozoa > Rhizostomeae > Mastigiidae > Mastigias > Mastigias papua. The sequence goes on from OZ025285.1 coordinate 5,428,387, forward strand.
TCTGCACAATCTTTCACAGTTTCGGAAACCCCTTTTTCCTCTACGGATTTAACAAGTTTCAACTACAGTATGTTTTACTGCAATTTTTATCACCGACTAAAGAGACTATTAAGAAACTTCTACAACTAAAATATGACCAAAACCAAAGAAACTCTTACTATTAGGCCTCGAGCCAGGTTTCTTGCAAAAATACGTGTATTTGATAGCCCTCTCTTTCTACACTCGTGACCAGACAAATACACACATACCAAAGTTTCTCAATGTTTATTTCACCATAAGGAGCCATATCTACGATGGAAATCTATTTAGTACAACAGCTCCCATCTCTCACAACGTTGGCTTAGCTGGTACTAACCTGACAGGACCATAGTGAACATACTGATCACCCAATTAATAACGCAGACAGTGATCACTTGTACCATATCCTTGTTATTCAATAAGTATAGGCAAAGCAATAGCAGTGCAGAAAGCCTGGTATGAGGCCCTTATTCAAGATAACTCCAAATCGAGAAAGTTTAGTGTCTTTGGTGCAAGACCTTTGAAGTTCAAGATTTACAGATTATGAAAGAAAATGTCAAACTGCTATAAACGATTCAGCTGTGTATTTTGAGCACTGGATGCATTTGAACTATATAGACAGTTTGACATCACTTTAAAAGTGGAAAGCTTAGCAGTTTGTAAAGACCACTAGAATATATAGTTTTCGTTTTCATGCAGGTGAAATAAAATGAACAATCGAATAAGACCTTCTATAGCCTAAATATAGTCTAAGGACATCAAGGCTCAAAATCGCTGAAATTCAAGACTAACTTAACAATACTACACGGCTCAATTTTCATCAAGGCTTTCACCTTATGGCTATTCAAGTTTCTTTGGGGCACAGGATATGGGCGAGCTTCATGTATCTGGTCTTGGAGCTACTATGGTATGAAGCTGCTCCTGTCGGCTGCACATTTTTTATTATAAGAGTATAGCCTGTACGAGTATTAAATAATGGTCAATATCCCTGGAACGAAAGAGTAATTTAAGGGCAATCCTAGGCTCAAAATCGGAACATTAAAGAATATTAAGGCTCAGCAAAAAATTAGGTATTCTTACTACTTAAAAAGTGTGTGCTCAACACATTTTGGTAAAAAGTACCGATTGCAATTTGACATGGTGCATTAAAAAATCGCATGCAACACAAGTAGAAGAGGTATATAAAGGCAATCTTCTGCTAGTGCTATTGAAACAAAATGTTCATTTCAATAGAAAGTGACTTCAGTTTCTCACGAACGTGTCCCTATTCAGAGCTGCAGAGCTTCTATAAGAACCTCAGTTGTCTACTAGAAAGCAGTACTTTTAAATTTGTTCGCTAAACGATTTGACAAGAACTTTGCACGATTTAACTTACATGAATCGGCAATCGTATCTTCCCATTGGCAAAGCTTGAATGTAATCGCAAAGTGATCGAGGATACTGATGCCTTTTGATATTCATGAAGAAATTTTCCTTTTTGATGATAAACTATAATAGCTAGGAAAGACTGGCAAACATGCCCAAACAAATCAACTTGAATCCTTTGAACAAAAGAGGCAATGTATAGGTGCCTTTCAAATTATTCTGAAAATAGTCCTCTAATGATGGAATGGCTCAGTGGATCGTTGGCTCATTGGCTAGAGACAAAAGCTCTTTCAATATAGGAAGAATTCTGTCTACGCTCTGCAAATAATGCCTTATGTTCACGGCAGCTTCCCTATTGCAAATTCACGATAGACTCAGTAGGGAAGTTAGTCTGAGCAACTTCCAACTGAAAGTTGCTCAGCTAATTGGTCTTTACTCAGGGTATCTTTTACCATTGTCATTACTGGGCCAGTGACCCAATGGGCTCTCTCCCTGACCCCGTGGAAAAGTAAACTATAAGATCTGTGACCAACTCTAGTATGGGTCCTTTCCAACACTTTTGCTATTTTTCCTCAAAGCAGTCAAAAATCCGTCTGTCAGTGGACTAAGCAAAGAACTAGACCCTACTGGGTGGCTTCTCTTTGTGCATGCAAACGGAATTTGATTGCAAATTGAATACATCGTATGTGCTGATACCATGACAAGCCTGTAGCTGGACTGAGCTGAATCATTTCTGATCCGCTACGAACGTGATCCTTTCATATGTGCTCACCTCACACTGATAGAGTTTCAGATCTGGACAGGTTACAAGTTTACTTCTTGTCTGGCCGGTACAAAAAAGTATCAGCTCATTTGTCCTAGTGTAAAAACACAGCTGATCCGCAACAGTATTTTATGTGGAATCAAAAGAGACCCAATCGCCAATACTTGGGGACTGTGGAACGGCCTGAATGAGACGGCTGTACCAAAATGATGCACAGTTATGAATGCAACCAAAGAGTCTAGTTGCTTCAGTAATTTCCCGATACCGGATAATTCTCCCATTTACATGCACTCTACCAAACGGTTGGATTATTTCAAAAAGCTACACTGCAAAGTATGACTTCATGAAATTTTTGTGCTAATATTCATGAAACTAGTAAGTGTAAACGAGGCGGTAGACATAGCAGCGATAGTCACAAATAATAAACTTGATCATGTCACCAGCGCAAACTATTTGTTATTCAAGAAAATCCATAAATATCGGGACGGCAAACCCTGGAGATCCTCCAGAACAAATAAAGATTAATTCGATATTTAATCATCGATTTGCAATGCCAAACGCAATGTCTTCTGGAAAGATCTACTTGATAGTGCCTTTGATAGCTCTGACTTATCAATACTATGTTTGAGCTGAAAAAATAATAGCATACTAAACAATTCAATACAATCCCCGCGAACTCTCCATCTAGCTATGTATTAAAATAAGTAATAGCTGCTAATTTATGCTATATCATATTATATGATATATGATATATGATATAATAGGAAATGATATATGATATGATATTATTTTATTTTATATTACATTATATTATATTATATTATATTATATTATACTATATTATATTATATTATATTATATTATATTATATTATATTATACTATATTACACAATATATTATTTTACTACACTATATTATATTATATTACATTATTTACTATCATATAATATGATATACATATATACATGTACATTTCACACTACGTTATATTTCCATTCACTTCATTGCTTACTAACTTCAAGCAACATATACCTATCTAAGTACCGTCTCTCAATTTCAAGGCCTATAGCCGGGGATAATGTAAGCACGAGCTTCAAATTGGGAGACAGGTACTTTGGAGTCTTATACAAATATAGTGAATCGCCTTAGGGGTAAACAAACAATAGAGAATGCTAGTAATCCATCCACTGATCACTTCTTTCTGTTCTAGCGTGATCCTGTTAGATCTGATTGACCTTGTCAAAATTTGAAATGCAATCAATGCAGAACATTCGAAAAAGTTTCCGGAGCGTCAAGTCGATATAAAGAAACCTCTATTTCGCAATATTCAAAAACAATGCTGTACAGTTGACAATGGCCTGCAGACCGTGCAGAGATGGAGAAGATAGGATAATAAACGGGTGGAACGCCCCTCCAGTTCTTGCCAGGATCGATTTCAACATTCTTTATCGATAACAAACTATCGACGGAGCTGTGTGAATTCCATGCAGCCTACGCCGGACATACAGTATCCGGCGCGAGAGGCATCTCTTTCTAGGCGTCCTAGCGTGAGAGGTATTGCTCTTAGCATTGAGGTGCGGGAATATGATAGCAAGTGACCTATGTAATATCTAATGGTTATCATTATTATTGTTGTTATGCTTGTACGCGGCCCTGTGAAGGAGCTGTGGTTGCTGTTGCTATAGGGATGGACCAGAGTTATGATTAGAGTTAGAGAGAGTGCAGAAGGAGTTGACTGCACTTCGTAACTGGATGGATCTCCAGCCTGAACTTTACATAAAAAACACCTTGGACTAGGAAAGGGAAGTAATGCCTTCATTGCATGGCCTGCAACATTTTCCCTCTAGAAGTCTTTTCAAATTTCTATTTACTTTTTTCCCCACGATTTTAACAGTCTCACTTGATCATTAATTTCGGGGCAATGGAGCGTCACTGCTAAGATTTGCACATTATATAGGTGTGAGGAAGTGAAGAACATTGAAAGAGAATCAAAACTAGTATAGCCACGTGATTAGGCTAGAAGTGGTAGAGAAAGTTAGAGAAGGAAGTGGGAAAATGGAGGACGATAGATTTGTCATAGCAGTTAGTGAATAAACAAAGTAGTACGGTAGAATTGGGTTGTATAATTAAGACGTGTATTGAGAAAGACTCGCGATGTTCTTTGGCGTATGATGACTCACAGGACTTCGGAGTATCATTACATAGGCATCGATGTTTATGATTGTAGTAAACTCGACTTATTTCTATTTGTTATCATTATTATTATTATCGTCCTCTGATACGACAATGATGCCTTTACCATATAGTATGACCATATAGGATTTCTAGAGTCCTGTCTCAGGAATCAGAGCTAATTATGAGTGTGTTCTGCTCTTCCTAGAAACTGGTTCTGCCGCTGCCGTGTTAATAATCTGCGTATAAGGCGATCCAGCGTATGAACGTTTTTCCTTTTATAAGAAACCATAGGAAACCTGGCTCATGGCTTAGTGGTAAAATTTCCTCAATTTCTGGTCACATTCTGGTTCTAAAATCTTCTTAAAAGCTTGCTAATTTAATGAAAAAAATTGCACTTGAAACGAAAAAACGTAGCAATGTCTCTTTGAGTACCCATAAGGCTTAGGGCATAAAACATACTGTTGTGGAAACTCACTAAATCCGTGCAAGAAAAGAAAGATAGCAAAGAAAGATCTAAAGTTTCCTAACTCTTTCCCTGTAGTTCTAAAAGTTTCTTAAAGTTTACACTGTCCAGTACTAGGCTTGTTATAAGCATGTTTCTTATACAAATATCGTGTTAACCCTACCATATATTTGAGTGGAAATATGCAAAATTTAACAAAACCATATATGGGGAATAAGTTCACCTACAAACTTGTTCTCACGCATTGCAAACACCCAATATTTTAATGCGAAAATAATAACAGAACGATTTTGTAAGCAAACAACAAACAAAACAAACTTCCAATGCCTTGAAACCATTAGTCACCATTGTTGGGGCTATCGAACACATCGACAAACTCTTCTTGCAAGATGACATTGTTATGGGGATCAATGTGGATACTAAAAAATAAGTCAAAGCCGACTTTCCACGTGGTTTTTGCAGACATAGAAATACAGTGGTTGTATACATCACTGTGTTTGTTCGTCATTCTGACACAGAACAAATGAGTCACACCAATGATTATCTCACTTCAACAAGTTTGTATGGAGTCGCTTGTTGTTTCCTGGGCCTCCCATCACAGTAGGAAAATGAGAGATATAATTGCCAATTTGATCCATATTAATCAACCTGACACTCAGTCACTATATTCCTTCAATAGCATGCTTGTGCATGTTTTTCCTAAATCATTTCTGCTCGATACCGATCATATATTTTCATCTTATCTATCCACGGGCGTAGGAAGACTTTAATTCTTTGTGTGGAAGGGGGGGGGGCACAAACTCTGACTGAATAAACAAGAAACACAGTCAAAATGGACGATGGTATCCCCAACAAAAATTCTATCAAAGTCTATTAGTACAGATTGCTGTCTAGCTGTATTGAGCTACAGACTTGCGCAAAACCTATTGCTTTCGCTGAAGAAATTGCATGAATGAAATGGGCTTCTATTCAATCGAGGGGCACGGCCCCTTTGCCTCCTACACTGTTTCTCTCAACTGACCTCTGTTCACACTAAATCAACTGCATTCATAATTACCAGTCGTACAAAAAGTGGGCGGAGATAACTGCAGGTCTTTTGGGTTTCGTAACAAAGTCATTCTGATAGAACACGCATTTTTACAAGCAATTTCGGCTAAAGTTCAGTACTGAAAATTCCTCAACTGGCAACCAAATTCGAGTACTTGAAATTCCTTAACGATTTCTATACTTTTCGTTTTTCGCCTCTTTAACATATATACGTAGAGACTAATAAATACACGAGGGAAAGGGGGGCTGCCTTAACAGTGAAAGATCGCACAGAAAGCAGAAAGTTCTCAAGTTCTTAACTCTTTCTAAATAGTTCTGAAAGCTTCTTAAATTTTAGGGTGTCTACTACTAGGTTTCTTATAGGCCTATTTCTTATAAAAGATCAATCTTAATTAAACTGTTTGCCCACCTGAGTATAAGTCTACTTACAAAGCATTTGCTTACTAAAAATACGTGTAATAGTAACACGCTTTGCACTATTTCACTTTGACGTCCTCTCCTTACATATCCTAAAACCATTTGACTAATGCTCCACCTTTGCCTTCAGTCAGTTGACGTGACGCCCATGACACTTATTACACGTCCCCTTTTAATAAAGAATTTTACTTAATAAGGGGCGAACTTTTAGAGCGGCAAAAAACCAAGGAACTTTTAGCTACTACCGTAGACGAAATCCTGCAACGAATTTGTTCAAAGTAGAATCTTCTGAGTTCTGGGCACTGGCTGCAAACAACCGAAAATTTGGATGACGTTCCATCCATTTAGTCAATGTCGCATACATTATATGCTTCATGTGACAGTACTGTACAGAGCGGATTTCATCAAAACTTGCAATGCTCCTACAAAACACTTCGGAGCGCCTAACACTTAAAAGGTGGCTAGTAATTAATTTGGCAGCAAAAATTAAGGAACTTTCAGTAACACAATGCGATCAAACGAGGCCCACAAATAACGAACGCTATGAAGCTTAGAAGGAGCTAGGTTCCGTTCAAAAAACGTGTGCATTGATGGACTAATATTCCAAGTACAGTTGTTTAAGGTTCTATCACGTTTGCTAGGAGATTAACTCAAGAACATCAAACCTGCAAAGATCCAAAGAATGTCAGTATCGAAACTACAAACACATCAAAGGGATACCCCTCCGCCTCTCTCAACCTCATGCTTGGAAAAATTTGTATGGGCCTTAAGTGCAATTGGAAGAAACAAAGTGCTCTATATCACACAATAAGAATTGAACATACCACTTCACATGCTGTACATGAATCGCAGGCGCTGCCATCCCAATAAAACTACTCATGAGTGCCCTGAACAATCTACTTCACGCATGTCACTGTGAAACAGTTTGTTTTACGATTGGAACTGATGAGGCGTCATGAATCCAACTGTGAGAAAAGTTTTACGGGAGATGACTGAAATTCCAAGCAACTATCTTCAGTCGCCACTTTTTGGCAGGAAAAATGAATCATCCCTCATTTACTCACAGTACACAGAACATTCCAGTGCAAACAGTGGAGTTAGTACAATCGGGGCTTGCTTTCGCCGTAGTCAGCAATTAACGTTAACACTAAAGTCTCAGTGATTCATCATAGTAACCCTTTCTCCCTCGCCGACAGTTTACAAAGCGCTCCATCAGTTGGGAAAGTCAAGCAGTGACTGTTTTATCACTGGCGCTTTTACAAGAATCGGCGGCTAGAAAATTGTAAACTGCCCAGCTGGAAATGTTGACATGGTAACATAATAACTGCAGCAACTTAAAGATCCGGTATTCCCGACGTGAATCGCGTCACTTATTACGTCACCTTCCTACATCTAAGACCCGGCGGGGTACGAATGGGGACCAGGCGGTACTTAACCCCCTGTTTTTACCTAAAAAGAGTCAGTAGGTTCTTTATGGGAGAAGCTGCACCCGTTGTTCTTCATGGGAGACGACTTGCAGGCGAAACCAAAGACGTTGAAAAGAAAATTCATACGATGAACAAAAATGGTTTCCTTTAAAAATTTAAGACAGACAAAGATAAAATTGTCTAGGCTATTTTCCAACAAAGGCAAAAACTTTCTGACGAAATGGCAGTTTAGTTTTACAGGTTTACAAGCGTTTATGAGTCCTCCCCCCGCCCCCCCCCCCGCCCCCGGCCCTCCTATCTACACGTCCAGGTGAAATATCTAGGTTTGCACCTTAACAGAAAAGTGCAAACTCGACAGTTCTTGCTAAGAGAATCTCAAGAAAGTGTTTGTATTGAAAGCATAAAATCGTAAAGAAATTTAGGTGAGTGACTCCTGATCGACGCGGGGACACTGTATTCTATCCGATGAGCATCTGGCTCGAGAGAATATGGTAACTCAGCTATACTTTCCAGACTGAGCCGGCCAACTCTAACCAGTACACTAACTAGCAACACATACATTGCTGATTGAAAAGGTTACCAACTTGCAAGCATACAAGGTTTTCATAAATTACATTTCTATAGAAAATTGCAGTTTTAAACTCTGTCTGCAGTTCTAGAGAGAAATCTGGGAAGATTACACTGTATATCTATAAAGACTGATTCTATATAAGTAGAGAGTCGTTAATATATCTTCATTTCTCATAAATATGGCAATAAAACATGCATACTTTCAGTGCCTTTTCATTAAGTATATGTTGTTTATGCTTACGAGAATCATGCGGGCTACACGTATATTTTGTATAAGAAAACCACTTTTCGTCTGAGTCTCAATTGTCTTAACTTTTCCTAAACTTGAGGCTACGATTTTCTTAAGATTTTCTTAACTTTTATTGAAGCAAACTGGCTAAAAGAGGTTACCATTATTTGTTACAAAAAGTTTGATCTTTGTTGACCAAGATTATCAAAGAAAAGTTTCGAACTTTGTAAAGGAGCTCACAAATAATGAGCTCCTTTAAAAAGGAACTCTGCAAATATCAAATGCTAATCGACAGAGCTGTAAAACTTTAAAGCTTAAGTGAATTATCTGATTTTCCTACTTTCAAACGACACAACTTAATAGTCTAGATATCAAGTGAATTATCCCTATGACATTATCTTGGTTTACCGCAGTGGAATATCGCCTTGTTCTGCTGTCGCCTTTTAAGATTACCTCTCTCTCATATTGTTACGACAGTGTATTAGAGATAGTAGCTCATTCACATGGATCTGGCACGTATGAAGTTGGTAAACTACAATTAAGAGATCTAAGCTAATGATAAGAAAAGCCAAACTTTAACTAGCGCATCCTGCACGCCAATCGCCTATAGACTTATCGGGAGGTATGAGAAGCAATGAGAAGTAACACGCCCATATATGTTTATAACCGTATACTGTAATATTCAGCCTCATTGGCTAAATGTTTTTTTCAATCGATATTCGGCGTGTTTTTTATACAAAGTGTTTTCGCCCAGCACTGGCATTTTCTTAGCTTTTACATGATTCCAGTACTGAAACTTTCATTAAGCCACGGTCAAACGACTAGACTTTTCTCTCGATTTTGCTAAAAACTTATATTCCAAAAATTTTGAGATCTATAGTGTTGTTGCCAAAAAGCTATACATTTCATCCTACAACTTATTCGACTTGCTAGGCTGGAACCTCACGCTCACAAAAATCTCAACAATCATTGAAAAACTCCCAGAAAAGGGATGAAGTAGGCATGTGCAAACTATACAGAAATCAAGAAACCGGCCAAAAGGTAATAAAAACAATATGCAACTTCAAAATCCACTAGAGTTTTTGACCAGGATAAAAAACATTATACACAGAAAATCTATTCTACGCAGCTCTATACAAGTTGGCCAAACGACTAGGTTTTTACTAGATTTTTGCATAATGAAAAGTCGAAAGAAAAATCTAGTCGTCTGGCCACAGCTTTAGAAAATTCTCATACACTTCGCGCAAATATCGTAAATGAATCGCAAAAGCCACAAAAATCAATAACAAAGAATAACAAAATATCACAAAAATCCTAAAAAAATCGCAAAAAATAACGAAAATCACAGAGAAAGTTAACGGACATCATCATACAAAAATCACAAAAAATCACAAAAATCTATTACACTTCTATGAGTGATACACCCCTCCACTTCAATATAAAATTGTCTACTGTAAACACTTCATCACATCAAATTAACTTACTGTTATCGATGTCCTGATGGCCGTTACACGAATATTGCCAAGAATATCTGAGTCCCAAAAAGTGTGCCATAGTGCACGCACTAGATCTGCCTGCAGAAATAAGAACTTTGAGGTTTCCTTTTAATGTTAAGTCATGTAAATAAGAACTTGTTTTAGTTTGTTAAAACAAATTGGTTTGTATAGCAACGATGGTAAAGTTATTTTGATGCTAAAGACTTCAATGTCCTTCAAGACAAATTAAAATAGTAGTAGATAAGGAAAAAACAATAATAACAATACTAATGGAAACTTTTCATTCATGATATCCTAATACATAAACCATAGAAACTAAGACCTAGAATTATGGCATTAACTCTCAAACAAAGGGCATTAATGACATACTCACACAGGAAAAATTTTAAAAAGATAATAGTTAAAGGGGAAAAGAGATAGATAAATAAGCAAAAGAGTCTGAAAAACTAAAATTTTAGTAGTTCAGGATTTGTCCATTCTTTATTTCTGCGACAGAAGATGAAGTATGATGCACGAATACAGACTTCTATATCTTTTTAGTTAAAAATTTTATTTCTGTGTCAGGGACCTTTAGATTTGATATTAGTTCGAAGAATGTTTTACTGTCTTTTTCAATGAAGCCACATGCCCCCATTAAGGCATTGCAATATATGACTCTTTCATATTGTGATTCCAATCTGTTTATGAGTGGCTTATATTTTCCTCTTTTTCTTGTGCTGTTACCCACCATGTTCGTTTCGAAGCCAATTGTAAGTTCCACAAGTGTAACTTTTAATACTGATAATGACAATAATAATAATGTTTCAACAGGTATGCACGTTCTTTTCATAAGAACACCACATTTTCGTCTGAAGCCTCAATTTTCTTGACTATTCCAAAAATTGAGGCTGTTTCTTAAGATTTTCTTAACTTTTATTAGAGTAAACTGTCTAAAAGAGGTTACCATTGTTACAAAAAGTTTGATCTTTGTTAACCAAAATTATCAAAGAAAAGCTTCCAACTTTGTAAAGGAACTTGCAAATAATGAGCTAATATCGATTTCTGGCACATAAAAAGGTGAGTTTTGGAATTTAAACCTCGCAATTTTCTTAACATTTTCTTAAGATTTTCGCTTATTGAGCCTCATTTTCTTATAAACTTTTTTCTTGCAAAAAGACATGTATCATATCAGTTCATAAACCTATGTTTTTAAACGAGGCCTTTATACAGTAATAGGAAATAAGAGCTTAAGAGTTAAATTTAAATAAAGATCACTGTAAATCAATTAAGCAATAAATAAGAGAGATGCATGCACTCTTTTTTAAATAAGACCTAGTAAAATTGAAGCTCCAGGTGGCTATTTTTAATTTCCCCAAAACTTTGAGGCTGAATTGTTCTTAAGTCGTTCTTAAATTATTGGGGTGAGGACAATTTAGACATGAGACAATATGCAAGAGAACATTGGATGTTTCACCAAGGGTAACTAATTCACGAAAATCAAAGAGGAGAAGTGACAAAGGTGTCAATTCTTCCCACGCTAAGAAGGAGCAGTTCAAATCAATATGTTATTGGTAAGTCTAAGCATTGTTGTCCAAAAATGCATTTTACGTCAGTGCCTCAGCCTCAGCTTGTTCCTAATATGTTCTTTAACTTCCTATCAATTTTGAGGCTCATGTTCTTAAAATAATATTCTTACAAAAAGGAATGCAATTGTTTTCTTAAACGCTTTTAGTTGCTTAAGAAAAAGTGGAACTTCAGAATGAGTCCAAGGTTCAGCTCTAAACTCGAACCAACGTTCATTATTAAATTTCTATAAAAGTTTCAGTTGTGTATGTTCAGTATTTTATACAATACAATTCAATTCATCATAATGGTGGATATAACTTTAGCAGTGAAACTTTTAAGAAATCTGTGAATGCCATCAATAGTCACATTTATCGTTTTCATTATGACTAAATAAAACGAACCTTCGGATAGTATATTAAAAGTAGTCTAAGCACCTCTTGTTTAAGAACCTAATTCAGCCTGAACCTTGAAAAGTGGGTTCCTTTTCGTGCGGGGACTAACAGTATCTGCTTTGATACGTGGAGGTCTCTATTCATCTTGAAAGAACCGTTAATGTTGCAAATGTTGCCATCAGAGGCATATCGATAATTCAAGTATTAAGGGGGGGAGGGGGTTTCATAATGTTTTGTCATAACTTTCTTACGATATTTTATGTACAAATTCATATCGATGAAGAGGTTTAAGTTTGAGAAATTTGTTCACATGTTTCGGCTCAAAGTAACTATATATATATTTGTTCGTTTTATATTTAGCAGTGAACAAGCTCTTCCAATGCCATAGATTCCACATATTATTAAGAAATTTGAATTATCATTTCATAATTGTTCAGGACCTTTCTGAAGTAAGGGATTGAGGGCAATCAGGCTCCTCTGCATCCCCTATCTGTGCCCCAAGTGCTCATAGCTACAATCAATACAATTTTGACAACTCAAGTATGCCTGGATGTGATCAACATTCTGAAAAAAGAAATATTGTACGGAAATGGGATGCTGGCAACTTCGATGGACGATCTCCTATCAGTAAGCATTCGTAAGCACTACTAAAGACCCAAGATTACAATTTATAAGTCCATCGAAGATTGTTGGACTGAATGCCTTTATTTATATTTGCATACACGTTAATGCTGGAGAATCAACACAAACAGAGGATATTATGTGTGTGCTCTTCGGGTGCAAACTACAATCTTTGCCAAAGTACTTGGGACATGACATATTTCTGCAATCAAACCGCACTACACCGTTCTTTTTATAACAAAATGAGGCTCAAATGGCCAAAATCTTAAGAAAATCCTAAGAAAATCACAAGACTCAAATTCAAGAAAATGCTAGGAAAATCACAGGTCATCTTCTTTACATGCCAGAATTTGATATTGGCTCATTTTTGCAAACGCTCGTATAAAGATCGAGACTTATGGTGGCCCAACAAATACAGGGTAGCCTGTTTCAGCCATTTTATTCCCGCAAAAGTTAAGAACATCTTACGAAAATCTCAGCCTCAAATTCGTGAAAAGTTAAGAAAATTGAGCCTCAGGAAAAAAGTGTTTTTCTTATAAAAAAAAGGTGTATATTAATTTAGAAGGTACTGTTAATAAGGAGCTCTTGAATGTAACTAACTCTTATCTTTATACTGGACGTTGCTGCTCCGTACAAGGGATGACTTATAAGAGATACCAAAGCTACATTCAAAATTAAAGTGATATACACAGTAACACTTTTTGTGTCCATATCGATGATCGGCTAAAGTTTGATTACTCATTCAGAAACTTTATACAAAGGCATCATTACAGCTCAACTGTCTTAAAAGGTTAGCGAGATACATGGGGAGTAAAGAGAAACTTATAATCATAATAAACTTGTTTATCCTTTGTCATTTCAATTACTGTCCTCTTATTTGGCTATTTTGCAGCAATGACAGTAAGCAGGAAATGGAAAAGAATAATGAAAGAGCATTACGCCTAGCACTATCAGATTATTCCTCAGCTTATGTTAAACTACAAAACAAGACTAAGCTTACCACGGTTCATATTCATTCAATTAGACAATTAGCCCTACAAATTTTTACAACATGACCTGCTCACTGACCCCCCTAGAAGCAACTGGGTGCCTGCTGGCAACACTGGCGAAGTTAAAGGGGGAGAGAAAAGGAACTGTCCACCCTCTCTCAATATGCCTACAGCTCAGGATAAGTCTCTAACAGGCACCCCCCAACGTACGGAATCTCACCTCAGTATCCCAATAGTTGCGTACCTGACCTTAAGGATAGAGAACAAGAAAATATCCTGCAATCGATAGTTCTTGGGGAACTTTAGAATCAAGGGTACTTGCAGTAAGGGGACAATCGGGGCGATAGCCCTTCTGTCATCACCCCACGGAACACTTTAGGCAAGATATGCCCATTGCAGTAATGCTATTCATTATAATCGCAAAACGCCGAGAACTCATTTCAATATTTTGTTACAAACTAACTGCCTACAAGGATTTATTCACAAGTAGAATACATGGTATGACTGGTGCCCTTTGAACACAGTTTACCCTATTTACACTATTCTACGCAGGCCTCACTGCTTAGCGTAGCAGAAGAAGGTTGATGTCAGGGAACTATGCAAAGCAGTCGAGATTAAACAAATAATTTTGGCTGATTAACAAGAGGAGGTAGATATGTCACGTGTCTGTCCCCGGTGAAAGAATCGAAAAGAGCTAAATAATGCGAAGTGAGAGAATATGGAGAAGTTTGTGGTTGGCAATATTATATAATGGATTATATTCCCGTAAAAGCACTAAGCACCCCCCTTGACATTTAATCATCTCTTCAAAATAAATGGTACTTTCGGCATCATTGATATCATAATTGACCTTATTAGGGACTGGTCATTAATTCCTTTAGGGGAGGGGGTGGAAGATCTCTGGGAGTGGGACCAAAATTCACCACACTCCGAAGGAGGTGGAAGGAAAAATAAGGAGCATTTCAAGAGAAGGACTATGGAGTTTCTTCTGAAATCCTGGAGTGGGGGTCAAAATATTTACACAAGTCTGAGACAGGGGACGAAAATTCCATCAACTATATGAGAATGTCTTCCATCCTCTCCCTAGAAGTACGTAATGATCCGTTCCTTACCATAGATTAAATCCATATATCTGAAATGTTCAGTATTCAATCTATCGACCTCAATGAACTGAACCTCATTGAACAGTGCCTGTTAGGAAGAAGTTTTTAACACCTAAATGCCAAATTCAGCCGGTTGGTTGTCTCTTCTTCCAAAAACTTTGAGCCATTTTGCCAGACTATTGCCTATAATAGTTTTTTTTTAAAAATTCTTCATTATGTAGTTCACTCATCACTATGCAGCATATGTACAATCAGTTTAAAGGACATTTTTAAGCACACGATGCTACATCATGCCGATTGCAGCCTATATCTAATTATAAAGAAAATATAGAGCACAATATATAGAGAAAATTTATAAAAAAATTTATAAAGAAAATCTATAAAGACAATGTACAAAGAAAATTTATAAAGAAAATTTGTAAAAGAATTTCTAAAGAAAATTTATCAGTGCAAAAATTGCCTTCTGACTACGTCCATTATTTTCAATTTTAATCTCAGCAACACCAGTCTTCTATGGAGTGAATTGATTAGTGATTGTCATTGATTGCACATTGATCAGCGATCTTTTATTGATTGAACATTAATTAATGATTGTCGCTGACTGAACATTGACTAGTGATTGCAAATGACTGAACATTAATTAGTGATTGTTATTGATTAAACACTGATTAGTGACTGCTATTGATCTAACATTGATAAGTGATTGTCATTGATTGAACATTGATTAGTGATTGTTATTGATAGAACATTGATTAGTGACTGTTATTGATTGAGCATTGATTAGTGGCTGGTATTGATCTAACATTGATAAGTGATTGTCATTGATTCAGCATTGATAAGTGATTTTCATTGATTGAACATTGATTAGTGATTTTCATTCATTGAACATTTATTAATGATCCCTGTTGATATCGCAGTTGATTCTTCAATCAAAGCATTTTTGGTTGCAAAAGTCATGTGAATAGGTGTTATTGCTGCATGCTTTTATTGTTCATCACTGCACAGAGTCATTTTGTCAATGCACAAACTGGTTACTACTGCACACAAAAGTTTAGTATGTATGAGCCCAATGCAACACACTCCATAATGAGATAGGCAATAAAATCTCACTTACCTATCCCAATATTACCTGCATGAATGTTCCCGATTTTAGAAAGCACACAAAAGGAAGGTAAAACCCATAGATATACAATCAATCGAATTTAATCTACTTGTTGATAATATCTGATAATGCATTTTATCTAGAGTGTAGAAGAGGCTGATACACAAACTTACTTGGCATTAACTGCATAGGCTGTGTTTTTCTCCTCCAAGATGGTGGTCGCTGGGATATTTGACAGACTTTGTATAGCTAGCTGTAAAAGAAATTATATGTTAACGATGAGGATTTCATTATGCAATATTGTATAATTTGCTGGTACTCTATTTGATTAACGAGCCTTCAAAATCGGCCGCATCAACAGGTTGTTATTCACGCATTAGAAAGAACCGTGATTTGGGCATTTCGAACTGTTTGTTCCATTAGGACTAACGCATCGCTCTTTTCATTGAAGAAACAGACCAGACACAAGCGCAATAGTCAATAACATTACCAATGTTTCTCGAATAACAGACAAGCATTCAGTCTTTAATATTGTTTTGTGAATTTTATTAAGTAAATTCTGCGGATCGTGTTACCACGGTATTGTTTAAGTTATCGAAACAACAAAGACGACAGAATATTCAACTGTTCATTCATTTTTAACTAAACTTCATTACACAGCCAGACAGAAATATGATCGTCTTCAAATTAAAGCTGTGCACAGTGTCTAATTATTGCAAAGAGCCAGAGTTGTCATATGCAAACAAAGTGGGTTTACGATTGTTTAAATAAAATATGAAATGCATATGTTTCCTTTTGCTACAAAGGCCTTTCTATGGTGCAAGCTTTGTATTTGCAAAAGTGAACAATCTGCAGTTGTTGCACATTGAATGTCTTGCATTTCTCGATTTTATGAAACTCCACTTAGCACACTAATGCTGAAAAATAGCTATCCTATAAAACTTTACAGTCGAATCTTCTACATTCTTTGTGAATCTATTACTGATGGTCACTCTGCTTTGACCAGCTTATCAGTAAAAGCTTAGCCCCTTTTATTAAGTGGCGTTTGAAAGGGGGATCGAATGTAACAGTAGATGGCCCATTGAATTTGCTCAAGGTCTATGGGGAAAATAATATAGGAAGGAGGCTGTGGTATAGAAAGGAGCCAGTACATTATATACGGTAGATCTAGTAAGAATTTTAGCGATACTTCTTGTAGTAGATGAATTCATATTATTATCACCATATTCCTAACTTCCCTTTATGGAATGCTTCACTTTTAGCCCATCCCAAGCAAATGACTGCCGAAACAATTGCTTTTTTGTGCCGATACAGTGAAAAACCAGCCATGCCTAATTGTCACTGAGGTTCCACATAATACAACTATCGACTAGCATTATAGTGTGTTCAGAGATGTAGATACCATTTAGAAGCTGGGAGAAGCACTGGAGTTGGAGGGCACTTTAGCCATATGCTAAATCTTAAGACCCACACCGAAGTATATAAAAATTGAACAGTTTATTGGTGCTGCAAAATTTCACTATTGCACTGCGAATCAGGAATATCCAACACTCTTCTTCTGGCTATATATTTCGGTTCACTTTTTGGTCTTTATCCGACGTTTCGTACTCCGACGAGTATTGGGCGAAATAGTGTCTCAAGTGTACCTTAGAATGTTCCCGCTTTTTCGAATAAAATAAGATAACCAGAATTCGTTTTTGAGGAAAAGAAAGCAAAGATATCCCACTTTCTTCATCAAAGTTGCATTTTGTAACAAGATCTGGTATTTCAAAAAGAGAGAGAAGCAGGGAGGGTCCAGGCAGAATAGTATAGGATATAAGAAATTCCATTTGTTTCAAAAATCATATGAAGAGGGAACTTTCATTAATTTGGCTGAGTCTAGTTCATAATGTTGTCTTCAGGTAAAGGGCACGTTTTGAAGCTTAGGTCATCGTTCTACATAGAAGCAAACAATGGACAAAATGTAAATATTTTCCCGAATAGTCAATAGAGGAAATTCTTCTGCACATTTTGTTAGCAGTATATGAAATAGGTTTACTTTCCACCGAGACCTTGAAATATGCTTCTGTTGTTGGACATGAAGTATTTTGTGTACTGCTTGTCAGTGTTACTGTAGTGTAGATACCAACCCCCTTTGCAGGTACTAGGCCCCAGCCCTCCCAGACTCATGGGCTAGAAAACACTGGAAAACACAAGGAGCTAACATGGCACCCATGTCCTAAAACCTGATCTCTGTCTACAACAAATACGACAATGAATAATGATTCCTAGAAGCTTATAACATAGATTCTTTTAAAAGACGCTGCACAAATTTGAAGATCTATTGAGAAAATAATATTGTCAGAGCAAACTGGTAGCTACTTGAAGATAAACTAATTTATTTAAAATAGGTAATACTAGAATAAAGACAGTGATCCACCGGAACTGCGCTTTGTTGTCTATGAAAGGAATGTGAGCAGGTGTACTCTCTTAGTGACAACGACTAACTACTGTATTCAACTGTTTCCTGCGTAACTTTTCTCATAAAAGTACATTCAACGACGCTTATTGCAGCTATTGTTCAGTGCTTACCCTGGTCTCATTGCCAGTCAGGAAATGATTTTGCTTTTCAAATACGTAAGAGAATGGCATTGCAAGGAAATATATTCGAGAGTATCTAATCACAGTTGAAAGCTAAACGTCAGAGCACAGATGCACTGCTGAACAGGGACGTAGGAAGCATCTCAAAAGTGGGAGGGCCAAATCCTAAAAGGAGCACATTTCCACGCCCATTTTGGGCTTCAAAGAGGCACTTAAGCATAGTTTGCTAAAAAGTGGGGGGCCATGGCCCCTCTGGCCCCCTGGTTCCTACGTCCCTGCTATTGAATGCTCCATTATGGCCTTAAAGCAGCTGCGCAATGACTGAAAGGCAGAAGGTGGCTATAGCCTCCCGTAGTTCGACTGTTTTGTTAGAATTTTGCAACCACATTTACCAGTTGTAAGGGGTGGTAATTTAGGAAAATTATTAGAAAAATTTTGGCTCTTATCCCCCAAAAGTTACCTCCCATTGTGACCCTGCCTGGAAGAAGCCGTAGTTGGAATTTCAAAAGCAGCCATCAGAGGATGGATCCAGTAACATTGCAAAAGTTATTATTTCTGACCTAACATAGAATGTAATAGCTAAACACTCAAAAAATTTTAATAATTGCAACCTAGGCTCTTACAATGTATAGGAAATATTTTATTAACGTGTATAGCATCATGCAGCCCAGCGTTTGCAAGGTATTTGGGATTAATAATCAATACCGTGCTTACATTGATAAACAAAACATTAAAAAGTTGGATTTTGGCATGAACGCTATGGTGCTTCTTCTTCTTCTTTCATTCATTCCAAAACGATTCGTTTGTTGGAAGCTTTCGGGAGATAACGAAGTTGTGTTGTTGTATTCAAAATCTTGATTTTTCTTCTCCATTCCAATCTGTTTTCTGCCAATTCCCTTTTCTCTAGGCATCTCTGAAATTGTGTCCATCCATCTGATTTTTCTCCTTCCTCTTCCTGTCTGTTTGTCATTTGATCTGAAACACTCTCTTAGTTCTCTACCAGCTGATCTTCTGGCTACACGACCAAAAACTGGACATTGTCTGCATATGATCTTTTGCAACAGCACTGGGGTTCCAACTTTTATTCTACTCATTCTACTTAGTACTGCCGAGTTTCGTATCACATCAGTCCACTTAATTATGAACAGTAATCTATAGCACCAAAGTACAAGGGAAGTAGTTTTCTTCTTTAAAGTCTTTGCGACGCTAGAGCATTCTGAACCATTTCTAAAGATAGACCAAACCATGGATTATATAAGTCTTTCTTAGTATCCAAACTTGAATTGTCTGTAAGTCGCTGGAGCACTGCTAATGGATCTCTCCAAGGCTTTTGATTGCTTGAACCATGGGCTTTTGATTGCCAAATTAAATGCCTATGGCTTCAGTACGAGTGCATTGCGGTTGATCCATAGTTATCTCAACGAGAGGAAGCAAAGGGTAAAGATAAATGGGTCCTTCAGCACATGGAAAGAAACAACGATTGGTGTACCACAGGGTTTGGTCTTGGGACCTCTTCTGTTTAATATATACCTCAATGATCTCTTCATGTTTGTGAATGATGCTCAAATATGTAACTACGCAGATGATACAACTATCTATGCTTGCGACAGCAATATTGAAAGTATAATTGAAACATTAGAAAGTGATGCCCTTAAAATTGCAGAATGGTTTCGGAGCAACTGTATGAAGTTGAATGAGGATAAATGCCACCTAATGGTCTTTGGGGATAAAAGTAATGATATCTCTTTAAACATCGGAAGTGTCAGGATAAAAGAGAGCAAGGAAGAAAAACTGCTTGGAGTAATTCTGGACAAAACATTATGCTTTAAACAGCAATTAAGGTCCCTTTGCAAAAAGGCTGGGCAAAAGCTACATGCCCTCTCGAGAATCTCTCACTTTCTTGATGTTGAACAACTAAAGAGAATAATGAAGGCATTTATCTTATCCCAGTTTAACTACTGCCCTCTTGTTTGGATGTTCTGCGATAGAACACTTAATAATAAAATCAATCGTATTCACGAACGGGCATTGCGAATAACCTATAAAGATATGGGATCTGATTTTGACATAATGCTGCTTAGAGACAATGCGGTCCCAATCCACATCAGGAATTTACAACTGTTAATGATCGAGGTTTATAAAACAAAATGGGAGCTCAATCCTACTTTCATGAAGGAAATCTTTATTGAAAAACACTCTAGCTATGGGTTAAGAAGCTGCCATTATCTCTACTACTGCCACAAGCACGCACTACGCGCTATGGCCTAGAGACGGTTTCGTTTCTAGGGAGTAGATTGTGGCAGGCACTTCCCAATAACATGAAGCAATCAGATACCCTCTCCAGCTTCAAAAGGAGAATAAAATCCTGGAAAGGAGAGGAATGTGACTGTCGACTGTGTAGGCCTCTCTTGGCTCAGGTTGGGTTTTCGAAAGAGTAAATGCCATTGCAAATACTAAAAGTACTATGTACTTATATCTAATTAGTTATTATTTTAGATGTATTTGTATTTCTCTTGTTTATTTTCAAACAATTTTATTTTGTAGTAGGTTTTAATTAGCTTTATCATGTAGCTATTTTTAGGCGCCTACTGTAAATAAATAGATAATAATAATAATAACAATAATAATAAAATTACCTGAGGGGAATTTTCTGCATCCTCGAAATGATTCCTCGGCTCTGACTATGTTGCACCTAATATCTGTCTCATGATTGAGATTTTCATCTTCCAGATATTAGAACTTTGAACTTCAGAGATATTAGCACATAAAGATACGATGCAAGCCCCCACCAGAGTTTTGCCTGATTTTATGTTTCATGTGCTTCCAGATTTCAAAATATGTCCATTTTATGTCTTTCGGGAGATCTTTTCCTCAAATTATGTCCGTTTTATGTCCGGTGTTGATCACTGTGTGTGTGTGTGTGTGTGTGTGTGTGTGTGTGTGTGTGTGTGTGTGTGTGTGTGTGTGTGTGTGTGTGTGTGTGTGTGTGTGTGTGTGTGTGTGTGAAATTATTTTACATCGATTTTATTTCTAGTTTACAAATATACATATATATAACGGGGCCATCCATAAAGGATGTCCTCAACTAAGGGGAGGGTGGTCATGGGAAATGGCCAGCCTCATAAAACTAACCTGTTTTTCCAACAGGAAGTTTAGACAGAGGGGAGGAGGGGTAAAAAGATTACCCGAAAATCCAGAGTTCATCTATGGATTGCCCCAACCAAAACTGGTGCCACCAAAACTCCAAAGCATTTACACGTACATTCAAAAATCACAATATGACTAAAAATTTTTAAAAAATTATCTTTGTTTCATGGTAGTTACCACTTAACATTTCTATTGTACTACTAATCCAACATTTCTCAAGGTGCATCTGAAAAATTGCTTTTATGTCTGCATTTCTGAAAAATGTTTCTATTCTATGTGTGTATGTCACTGGTGGGCTGCCTGACGATGCCAAATATACAAATGGAACCGTAGCATTAGTTGGATGCAAATATTAAACACTGCCTTAGAATAATCTTCATTAAGGCTTACTTAAAGGAGGTATTCCCGAAGATACTGGGCCTTTCAAAAATAGTCAACGAGAAGCTTCACAAAAATTCAAAGAGAAGGCATATTACCGAGGTGAAAGAGAAGAAATTCATAAAAATAGTTCAGCTTCTCAAAGTTCTTTTAAAAAACAATATTACAGCTACCGTTACATCTGGGTAGAAACTTACCGACATAGGCAAGAGCATCAATGATTGAAAATAAATTGAATAAAGAATTAAATGCTCGTCGACTCAGTTACAGGGAAAGCGAGTGAGAAGACTTTCAACAGTGAAAGACAATTACAACTCATCAATTTCTGACCTGCCAAAACATGGCAATACCAAAGCCCGTATTTATGTTAGGCTGAATAGGCTGCGAATTAAAGAACAAGACAGCGCAAATGGGATGCAGGTCGTACCCATTTACATTCAACTCAAAACTTGTATACGGTATTTGAAAATCAACAACGTGTCCTTGCATATACGATCGTATTTCGATCAACTCAGATCTTTTATACCGTAGTGCTTGGCAAAAATCATAAGTTGAAATCCGCCCGCTGTACTGGCTATAAATACAACGTAAATGAGAAGGATTACAACACATACCATTGAAGAAGAGTCAGTAACTTCTACCTGTCGAAGAACCGTAACAAAATGGTGAATTGAATGCTTTGTTCAGCCTACGGCGTACATTTTCTGGTAAAGTTTGGGATGTCAAGCGGTAACTAACTCTAAAGAAGTCCTCTAGCCACTGATATTAACGGATTGTAGTTGGCGTGAGCAATAATGGTTGATCAGTTCGATTGAAATTCGCGCCAAAACAATCTCACGGTCGCGTCGAATAGTAAGCAAATGTTTGCTTCGTCCAGCCACCGCCATTGGCTTCGTGGTATTGTGGCCAGTTACTTTCTTCGCGCCTTCACTTCTCTGTAGTGGTATCACCAGGCACCAACTAGATATTGCTTTTCTGCAAGGCAACGAGAGCTCTTGCAACTCGGCGTTTCACCCATTTTGTCAAGTTAGACAGTAGACGTTTCAGCTGGCAAGTTTTCTATCGTGTGCAAAATACCAAAAACCCTGTGAAAGCTCGTAATAATGTGACTTCCTTCAATACTTTGTGCAATACATTAGTGCTTTAGACCTACTTGCTGCCTCAATTTGACGAAAAACAACTGATTGCATGAAGCGATGAAATATTCTCGTAGGAAATATTTTAGTAATCAAAATGGGCACTCTACCTGTTCTCTAGCGTGTACCAATGAATTCCCATAATGGCAAAAAAGCCCCCAAGTGATTCAGTTTTTAGCACCTTTCACCCGCCACGATTCATTGCCACCACTTTGTGGCAATAAAGCATATTGCCGGACGAAACTTGCTATGAAGCTTTCATCCTCGAATGCAAAGCCAATGCTCATGATAACGGGATTTGGGGGGGGGGGCAAATGCACAATTCTGCAGAGGGATATGCTAGGCCAACTCAATGGCTAAAGGGCTACTGTTAATATGACAAGTGGCTGACTTTTGCATATCTCTATGACGAAGCGAAGGGGGAGGGGGAAGAGGGGCGAGGGGGAGATACCGATGGTAATTTTGCCGATCTTTGCAAAACTGGTCGCCCACTATCCATAATGTAGTTCCTAGAATGGGACAAGGCCCAAACATGGAAAGAAGGCTGAAAACCATTTCAGACTGCTGATCAGAAATTCAGAGCAAATATATGTTGCCATGAAGCTAGTGACAATCGTTGGAAAAATGCTTTGATGGGATACTTAAAATAATAAACACGAAGATTAAGATAGGATCAGAAGAGAATGAAAAGAAACACAAATAGCAACCAAACATTTCAATAAAAATAAAACTGTACACATAAGGAAGACTGCATATTCTAAAGTAAAAAATCCAATTCTATCACTCTGATAAGGAACTAATAAAGCGCATGTATATATTTATATATGTATATACTCGAGATTATTTTCATTTTATTCGCTGAATAACCAACTGGCGTTTGATGCAGACACAAGACTGCTTTAACGGCTGTCTACCTAGAACGTCATTACCATAATATCGACAATATGGGCTAGCTTGCAATGACCGCGCCGGCAAAAATGCTCCTCCGAGCAAATGAAGCGTTCAGTGGCAGTACTATAATTGTCAAGGATCCAGCATAGGGGGGGGGGGGGGTGTACAAAACCTAAAATAAACGACGCAATGCATTTTCAATGACTGAATCACTTAAACTGAACTCCTGTTACATTTATAGAAAGCTCTCCAGTTTATATAACAACAAGACCTTAAATATACAAAAAAGAGGTTAGGAATAAACACAACAAGGAGAGCTTGGATCCCTTCAACGAACGACCATCTGCTTTCAAGAGGCAATAGAAATTGCTATTATCAGGTTTATACCACTCCGTCTACGAGTAGATCTCCTTATGATGATGCGATTGTTAACGAAATGAGTAGTTCTTAACAAAGCGTACAAAGGTACCATAATCCTGAGACCAGCCGTATGGAATCGCGAAATTATTATTAGCTACAAAATATAATTTAGTTTACAAACAACATGAAAACCAAACCAATTACTTTCCACATTAAGGCGCCTTTCGTTCCGAATAGCTATAGGGTCATGGTGGCCCAATACACAGTACTAGTTATCCATATCCCAGGATATTGGCCTATTCTCCTGGCCATAAGAAATGCAGTAAACTCAACGGTTGCTTGAAAAAGTTAATGTCCAGCGATTCAGTGGCTTCTTCTTGACCAGTATCGGATATAAGGGCTACCTTTACTCGTGTTTCCTCGCTATGTCCATACTTGCTACCACAAAATGGCATTGTAAACATGGGAGGACTATGCTTGGCTTCGTAACATCGGAATAAGTTTTTAACCTAGAACGTGTCCGACCGACAAATCCGAAGGACAACTCCGCTTGAAATGATCCAAACGGCAAAGACACTTGAATACCTATCAAGTTGATTAAAAACCAGTTACATAACATCGACGAAGAATTCGTTCAAAGGATTGACCATTGCGATTCTGAAGCTTTGCCTACTGCCACTAATACTTGATGGAACCGATCCGATATCTCTACCCATCTCGCTTCCACTAACGCTAATATCGTCCCGCAAACTAACACGATCCTTATCATCCACTTTCTCATGCCTGCTACTCGCTGCACTCCTTTCTGACGACCCGCTGCTGCGTACTGTTTCTTTGTCCACCTCTATCTGATGGCTACTCTTTTGAGAGCCACTTCGATGTGAGCCACTACCGCTGCTTACGCTCTGTGCCTGAGGGACCATCTGCATTCCATGCTGCTGTACCAAGAACTGGGCATACTGAGAGTATTGCATGTCATGCGGCTGCAAGAGGAATCCCTGTTGCTGCAGCTGAGTATAGCTCGGCGGAGGTATCTGAGGGTATATCTGTCCAACCTGTGATCCACCTGCCATCGGTTGTGGCATGTTTATCCACCCTATTTGGCTACTACCACCGGCAAGAGAGGCCAGAGGGGCGAGTGTGTCCTGGTCATCACTTCCTTCGATGTCATTAATGTTAAGAGATGCCATATCTGAAGATAGCAATGAAATCACAGTCAATAACGAACCAAAATAGCACGAAAATCCTCAACAGTAATTGTTATCAAAGACGACCTGACACAAAGAAGACATTTCATATACAGAAGGAGTTGATGGTCTAAAGCTCCATTTTAAAGCGTAGCTAATTTCAACACGGGGAGACACCGTGTGACATCTCTATGCGTTTATCCACATTCTTGCCAACATTAAATCAAATCACTCTACTAACATAAACTCTGCAGGGTTCGTACAAGGTATTCTAGATGTGATCCCAGGGTTTTTCCCTGACTTTTCATTCAAATCAGAAGATTTCCCTGAACATTGCCATGACAAAGCCATTTAGCAATGATGCAATCCTAACAGATTCTAGTCAGTTCGATGGATTTTTAATGACTACACTAAACATCGAAATCTGGACCAGTCGTTAACAACAGCTCAAATAGGGCACAGTATTTGCAAGTTACGTCAACTCTCATAAACAGGCAAAAGAGCATAAGGGGCAATATATCAGAGAGCTTTCTAGTATCAATGCAAGTTTTTTGGGTACAGTGTATTTTCGGACAATTTTTCACAAGAAAATCAATACAAAATTCTCAGAATTTTTCCTGACTTTCCAATAATTAAAAAATATCCCTGACTATTCACTGACTTTAGCAAGGTTAACTAATTTTCCAAGTTTTCCAGGTTCTGTAAGAGCTCTGCTCTACAAATACATTATTTGCACCACATCCAATGTGACTTCTTTTCGGACACAAAAAATTCAAAATTTAAGAGCGCCAGTAGGGCTGGAACTCGCAAACCTCGACATTGTACACAGAGTGCTCTACCACGGACTCGACACCTCAGTGGTGGAGCACTCGATGTACATTATCAAGGGTGACAAGTCCGAGCGTCACTTAAGACTGCTAGATTCTCGCACTCTCAAAGTATTATATTTCTCCCAAATCCTGTTTTCTCTACCTAGTTATAAACAATTTCTAAAACATGGGCCTTCAATCAAAATTCCATTCAGATCATACAAAATCAAACTAAAATTGAAAATAAGAATAAAAATCAGTTTCAATAGTACAAGTAAGTGGTTGGGGATATTTGACAATAGATGAGGATGATTCAATAAGAAAAGTGTTCAGACATCAAAATTCCCATTATGTATACAGTATTATGAAGTTTTCATGAGTGGGAAAAGTTTATTTAAATCAGGTAAGGAAACTGCCAATTGAATACTGCATGAGAAAACCGGAGATACGGCATCCAGACTCAGCTAATTGCAATTGGAAGAAAGAAAAAGAGCAAAAAACGTACTCCCGCATAGGTCACCAAATACATAATAGCACTGCTCTGAGAATGTGATCTTGTTTACCGTGTGTCGAATTAAACGTGCCTAAAACGGAGAAACAAATGATACAACTTCAAAAGGTGCCTCAGTAACCTAATAATATAAAAGCTTTCTCTATAAATATTTCTGAACTAAACTGGTAGGAGCAAATAGAAAATGTGCAATAGGGGGCATTCAAAAGTAAGTACGCCCTGAATGTGGGGAGGGGGTATCTAAAAAGCATACGAAAACGTACAATGGAAGTGGGGTCTCTTCAAAAAACGTACGTATGACTAAGTAAGTTTAAAACGCTAATTACTTGCAAAGCATCTTACATAAATAAAACTATCTTTCAAAAATTGTTTAATTTTAGATCTGAGATTTCAGGGGACCCAAAATCGATGAATATTGAGCGTACGTACTTTTTGAATGGCCCCATGCGCAATATAACCAAACTAGCATATGTATAGAAAATAAAGCTCCATGATGAAAAAACGAGTAAGTCTGTTTCATTCTCTTCTACAAGTGGTAAGTATGACGTTAGTCCCATATACGATTCCGTACGTTGGGGAATGCCCCAGTAGAGAGGACGCTTATCCTGGTCATCAGCATAGTGAGGTAGGGTGCCAAGGTCTTTTTCCCACCGCCTCTATCAACTCCCAAATATTGCTTTATGGGAACCATTTGCTGTTGGGCGATAGTTGACGAGTGCAAGTAAAGAGAGACCCAATTGAGATATAACAACCAACTCTCTTAACAATTTGCCCTTCACACCATTAGTACAAACTCCACCAAAACCTTTAACTCTAAGTCTCAACAGCCGACAACATATGCACTGACCTTAAGTAATTTTGATGCATATTTCCTTGCATCGCGTCTATCTTGAAATCCTTCCAAATGAGTGTACAGCCAATCAACTAAATCCGCACCTGCAACGAACGATTTTCACTAGGTAACAAACAAAGTTATAGAAGTTCCAAGCACGATCTTGCTCTCCATTTCTCGTGGTAGCTAAAGCCTGGTTTCCAATGTGCCGTAAACAGCCGGCGACTATCGCAGGTAATAGTGTTTGCAGCACTTACGGCAAATTGGAAACGCACTATCTGCGGCTGCCGGTGGCTACCTGCGACTGCCGGCGGTACCGGAAACAAAGTAGAGATGGTTTCAGCTTTTGTAGCAATGCCTGCGGCTACCGGCGATAGCTGCACGCAGTATGTTTCCAATGTGCCGTAAGTGCCGCAAACACCACTGCCTGCGAACAGTCGCCGGCAGTTAACGGCACATTGGAAACCAGCCTTAATTAATTTGTAATGTATCCTACCAAAAATCCGAGCTCTGCGGGTGACGTATGAATGTTACTCATCACCACGTGCTGTATACACTGTAGCACACGATCACGTTTCGCTAATGATTTCCTCACTTGTGAAAAGAGCCGGAGGTCCTGTCTGCCATTCAGGTATTGCTGAGGTTTGATTAGTCAATGCCAGGGGTGCATCACTGGCAGATAAGTGTACGAGATTTTTGTGACTTTTGCGATCTTTCTTACGTCTAATGTGATTTCAATATTTTCTGTCACTTTGTTGAGATTGCTGAGGTTTTTGTGATTCCTTGTTAGTCATTTTTGTGATTTCTGTGAGTTTTCTGTGTTGGCTATTCACAAAATGTAAGGGAGTTTCCGGAGTTAGATGCCCCTCGAGCCAAAACAGTTGCTGCAAGCTAAGATGCAAATGTTTCATCCTTTCTCTTTTATGTACGACGTGCAAACAGCTAAGACGTTAAGTTGAATACACGCAATTTTATAAGGAACCACTTTTTAAGGAACCTAAATGTAGAATGCCAAAATATTCAAAGAACGAATACCACAAAAGGAAATTCCCTAAGGAACTTTTAAATGTGAAAAATCTTACAACAGCAAACAATGAAGAATCAGGCAGCTGGTTCCCTATATTTGCAGCCAAAATCCGCATAGGTTGTTTGCTACGGATGTTTCAAAGTGTTTCCATAAGTACAGCTCATGATTCTACACTCTGACATTATGCTTTGGTCCTAAGTTATTGCCAAAATAAAAGGCAAAATTCCGAATTTCAATGTTTTACTTGTGTCTGTACCATTTCTCTAAGGAACTTATAAACTCTATTAAAGTAAGGAACTTTTGGAAGCAGGCCTTGAGCTTATAAATGAAAAGCGTGTGAGATCATAGCAAACCAGACTTCTGTTAAGAAGACAATTACTATGATATAAAGCAAAAAATGGTTAAGCTCCTCGGGGGAGGCAGCAGTTATGTGCAAATAAACTTGAGACTCTACCCTTCGCGGCTACAGCTATTGCATCGATGAAACACGTTTCATGCATAGATATGTAAATTGTTTGATAAATACCTCAACTAAATCATTTTATGTTTCCGACTAATATCCCTAAGATGAAACATTACAGAACACGTTTCAGTTTATATAAATGATATTTACTCACCAATGAAAGCCTTTGGGATCGTTATCTTCAGCCACATTCTATCCCTAACATCCAAACCAGAGTCACTAGATGCCATAGCCTTTACGACAGTGACCATATCTGTTTCAGTTGTTAGACCAAGTCCAATTGATCCATCGGGATTGTCCAAATAGCCTGAGGAAAGCAAAAGAGAGAAATTCAGTGCTTGTTTTTCAATTCAATGTTTCAAAAAACTACAATACCGGTTGTGAAGAACGAGATATCTGGAAAAATCTCTTAGCAGTAACGATAAAACATAGCTGACAAAACCTTTTGAAATACGCCGGCCAGAAAAACCTGTTTACACAGAATGGGTGTGGCATTTCTGGCTCTCGCCTACCGACAAATATTGAAGACAAACAGCCACTACGAAGAATTGCTACATTGATTGTCAGCAATTTGTCAGAAAAATTCAACATGAGGAGTTTTATCGCATGTTAAATGAAATAGGCCATCCTGCCTTGCTGGGTGGCCCACTGAAAATAATAGTACAAATGGTATTGACAGAGCCATTACAAGCGACATTATGGATCTATAATACATCGATGAATTGACATTACAGGCATATATAGCCAACTTGAACATACTACAACAAGTATCTTACCACCAACTTCTGACTCTATTTCTACGAAATTGATGAGAAATAATACATGGGGGAGTAAGGACAAGGGGTCTGTATTGTGCCGATCGTTAAATATTTAGGTTGTTCGGGGAAGGGCAATCTCCGGCCCACGGGCCAACTCCAGACCACCCGCAAGCTCTTAGTGGCCAATAGCTTTGAAAGATGTTGGCCGCAAAGTAACTTGAGAGAAAGGCAAACTTCACAAGGCTTCTTTATCCTGCCCCGGACAAGAAGTCAGGTCTATAAGCCAGACACGGCAGATTTGCTGGTCCCCTGGTGTATAGAATTGTTGTTTTTAATTGCAGTTCGGAAACATGCCAAGTTGTGTATACTTTATTCTCTCCCGTCAGTCACGTTGGGGGGAAACTTAAAATCTTTGCTTGTATTGAGTAACTGCGATAAAATACAAATGTTCACAACAAGTTGCACCCTTCGCAAGAGCACTACTGGCACAACCAGGGGTGGGCAGGTCGACAGGGAGCACCGGGCCAACACCAGTCGGGCCCCTTGCTAAGCAATGAAAACCAAGCGAGGTAATTCTATTCCACGTGGATTAATGACCGATTAGGTGTCTTAAGTAAAACGCGTTAACTCCGCATTCTGCCATCTCGTGCAGACAAAATGCCCTGTTATCTACAAATCAAATAGTATTTGGGTATCCTATTAGCTGAGCAAAGAGCAGATAAAAGATACAAGGGCTCGAAATTTGCATACACTAATTTAATGTTTGTTGCTAATCCTGTATCACGCAATTTCTCTCTTGTTATTACAATGCCTGCCAAAAGTCTTGGAACACTTGCTATGACTTATGCCAAGGGTCACCAACCTTTCTGGGCCCCGCGGCCAAAATCGCTATACATTACCCTTGCTGGGGCAGAAATTTGCAATATACAGCCCTGTTTAAGAAGTGCTATTCAGTTTGGGGGTATCTATGAGAAAAGTAATTAGCAATCTGTAACAACTGTTTCAATAATCTCATTTGGTGAAATCAGATAAAACAGAAATAGCGTGCACTCTTTCAGCAAGCACCAGGGCCAGTGGTTGGTGGCCCCCGATTTACGCTATAGACCAGCTATAGCATCCCCTCCCTGTTAAACAAAGTTATCTGAAGCAAAATGAGCTACCCGGAGGACAGAAGTGATGTAGGGCTACAGTGATATAGGCTAGGGGAGTCGACGCAACAGTGTTTAATGGGGGGAAGGGGGTGTATATTTTAGCTAGCGCCACGGAATAGCGGCAGGAGTCGGAAATTAATAAAAGAGTGCGGGTGTTGCAACTACTTACGGCAGGCTGTGTAGGAGCTATACAGGACTATCACTAAAACAAGTTTAAAACTGCTCTAGAAAGGGTTTCACTCGTTTGACACCAGCGGTGAAGCAAAACTTGAACGAAACCAATAATGCATACTGTATCGACAAGGCACAGCCAACTGGTTTTTGCAACAAAGCTATTAAGCAACAGACATGCGTTCAATAAAATAGTGAAGTAAACACTTCTTAATAACAAGATGAGGGTCTGAGACTTTGAATATACAGGGCAAGACTTGTTAACTGGCAAGAATTATTTAGCCACAATTTTGTCAACCAGTTTTTGAGCATATTACGCTCTTTTCATAGTAATTATCTCATAACAAAGGCGGCTGAATTGTCTGCAAAAAATAGAGAACAGCAAAGGGAAAAGTGGCCAGTTGAATTTACTGTCCTATACATAAGTTGTCTTCAAAAGTACCCCGAATTCGAATGATACAATGAACCTACACGCATTTTTTTTTATAAGCAATTTCAACTCGGGCTCAGTACTAAAAATTGCTTAGCTGGAAGGCAAATCTGAGTACTCAAAATTGCTTAGCAATTGCTTAACTTTTTGTTCGTGTTTTGTGAAAATAGATTAGAAAAAGGTAAATATAGGGCCATATACATGTTAGAAGGCACGATAAATTAAAGATAAATAAAAAAATTAACGATAGATTTTGTTTGCACTTTGTATTCATGAACACCAACTCAACCAAATGTAATATTTCTAATCAAGATAATAGCTCTTTCCAAAGTTAGTTGGCGATCTGCCCAAAGCTCCATTCACACATTTTTCAAATTGCTTAGCAGTCTTCAATCCAGTACTAAAATTGCTTAACTTTTTGCCTTGCCGAGTACTACCCTGCTTATAAAGCAGTTGCTTATAAAAAAGATGCGTGCATGCGCGGTAATACCATTTAAGCACAAGAAAAGCTTTACCAGACGATAATGATGTGATCTGGCTAACTCCTGACAAACAACCGATGCAGCAGTTATATCACTATAACACGAAAACCAGCCTGAACTTGGAAGAAAGGTGAAGAACACACTCGCTCAACCGTAGACTCTGTCCCCTGCGAAATGACTACGTACACCCAAAAAAGACTGCAATAGATACAAAAGGTAGTCTCTATCATTGTCTCCATTATCATATGCGATGGGAACTTATTAATGAGGGGACAGACTAACAATTTATGACTTATAGGAGGGGGCTAATACGAGGGATGCCTTTTCAGGGTTGGCGAATATGATGATTTACGGTGACCTATGTTCTAGATACTCCTGCCTACAAAACGTTTCATTGGGAACCAGAGGTTCCAATGGTTTATCAATATAATAACGCTATGGTACAGAATGAATCAGTTGTCGACCTACTAACAAGATACGCGGTTTTTCTTTTATAAGAAACCTGGCTCAAGGCCTAGTAGTAAAAATTTCTTAATTTTTGCCTACATTTTAGTTCTAAAAGTTTCCTTAAGCTTCTCAATGTAATGAAAAAAAATTGCACAAAACATAAAACATTGTATTTGATAATGCCCCTCGGGCTTAGCACATAAAACATATTGTGGTGGAAACTTGTCAAATCTGAGGAGGAGAAAGGGGGTTTCCGAAACTGTGAAAGATGGCACAGGAATTTCTAAAGTTTCTCAACTTTTTCTTCTTCTAAAAGTTTCTTAAATTTTGGGGTGTCTTACAACAAAATATCGTGTACAGCTACAAACCAAAAATATCATATAAAACGTTGCAGTTTCGGAATCCTTCAAACTATGTAACATAAACGGAGAGTGACAGGATCAGGGTTATGGGAGAACCAAAGGGTCACGAAAATGTGAGCCAACGAAAGTCCATTGCAGTACATTCTATATGAAATAGATTTGTGCTGAAATCACGACCGCGCTAACTGCAGCTTTATGGTGGAAGCACTCAACCGTGTCAAACAAGCAAAGGCGCCAGGGGAACAAACAGAAGCATAACCAGCCAAGTATGATCAAACAAAATTATGTGTGCGGCTGGCCAGAGAGTTTTTCAAATATTTGTGCTCATACTCGTATATTTTATCTTAACATTTCCAGTTTTCTCAAAAGATTTTTAACTAACATATCCGTAACATTTTTGTTTGATACTCTTATGTAACGTTGGTTAATTGTTACCAAATAAGCTACTTAATACCTAGAATTGGGCAGAACCATCAGATTTCGACCCAAAATGACTTGGGCATTGATACATATCGTGAATTCGGAAGTCGTTCGTTAGTTCGTTGCTCAACGTATCTAACGGACTTATCTTTTTGGCAGTGAAGCAATGGAAACGCTCAACAGAATCGCATATCTTCTTTCTGTTCGTTTTCTCTTGTGTCTAGCTGACACATGTACCCAAAATGAGGCAGGATATTTTATATCGAAATAGGACAAATTCCGTACATATAGCTGAAGCATTTTTTCACAAATCCGGAATCACACAGTTCCCGCCAAAACGATGAATTTTTAAATTAGTTACCGTTTTCAAACGGTTTCAGCGGGAACGCATGGCTGAATTCGATAAATTACCGGACCCGGGTCGGTGCAAACGGGGCCTATGTTCGATCACTAACCAGGGAGGTTGCACACATATAGTACGAGATAACGTTCAAAGTTATTTTCTTCTATACACCTATCAGAACGCAGTGTCGTCACAAAGGCACTATGGTTGTCGTGGAAAGGCAAAACAAGGTAATTTTGAAAGCCACAAAACAGAAACGGAACACGGTTTCCTATTCAACGGGAAAAAGCAATCCCTCAAAAATCCTTGTAAGTGTTTAGGATACCACCGTTGGGAAGTAATGGCATCCGGGTGATAATTGCTAAAATGGTTAACTGCAAAATGAGCACTTGCAAACGAGCAATTGTTGATTGTAAAATCGCTGGTTCTGCTCCTAAGAAATGTACAATGGCCTATACGCTTCGTAGCTAAAATTAACAGGGATACATTAGCCATGGTTAGACTGCACGAAGAAGAATCCCCGAAATGCTGACTCGAATTATCCGCGGAATTCCAGGGAAAGTTCAGTAAACTAATCCGCAATCAGCTAAGGCTTCCAGGATATTGTGGGTACCTGAACACTGGAGTAATCATAGGATAATAATTACAGGAATAGTTAACTTAACATCGGTTATAATCAGAAAACACATTTTTTAAAGTGTTACTAACATCACTACAACCCCTTCCGCCTTTCATAAGAGATCATGCATGACGTTAATAATTCGATTTTCCAGGGATTTATCGTCACTAAGCGCCACTAGCCGATTAAACAAAAGGCTCGTCCAGTCAGGTTGGGCCACGGGCTTACAAATATCACGGGTCATCGCTGGTATCAAAATCGTTAAAAGCTGGAAATAGCAACAATTCTCCCGGGAATATACCCTGGGTACTCTCCCCTAGACGGTACTGATTAACCTGAGGGTATTGTCTCTATATGTCGCTGGTTTATCGGGCAGGGGGCTTTTCTCTAAAGGCCCTATCTTATAGACTAGATTTCATACCCCGCCCTCACGTAAAACAGGAAGTAAAACAAAAACACGACTCGAACAGCTTCAACTTGACTTGGATTTTCACGCTAACTTTTCGCGAATTGGTAACTTTCTGCAACTATAGATTCAAGAGTCCTAATAAGTATACTATGAGAAGAGAGGTGAAAAACCACCTGTGAGGAGGAGTACACGTTATTATAAGACAAAAGTATATAAGAAGCAAGAGGCTCAAATCAGACAAAAATAAAGAAACCATTATGAAACACAGGCAAGCTGAGTTTTAAAAGTAAACGTGAAAAATCTGATTCTGTGAGAAAATTTTCACTTGAACTGGAAACAAAATACAAACAAACATCCGTCTCTCAAGTGTTTTTACGAAAAACTTCAATTTCTCGTCCCATAGTTGCCTAGTTGCTATGAGAAATTTCAAGACTTTAAGAAACATTTAAGAGACATCCAAGGCTGGATTTGACAAAATACTAGTAAACAGCCAGGCTGAAGGGAGAAAGCTTGTGTCTTATAAATAAAGAAACGTGTATCTTATGAACAGTTGAAACACAAAGACTCCATGTTGATGCAGCAGCAAGAAAAGTCTCGAAAGCGGGCTGACAGTGATGGATTAACGGTGAAAGTGGTGAAAATGCAAGCAGCGAATGCCAGTTATATGCCATGTTCAAATGGGCTAAACTGCCATCACGTTCACGAAAGTCAGAAGTGTTGAGCTCAACACGGTTACATATGAGGATACGGACGAGAGGCGTGACAAATTACGATGCCAAAACAAAGCGAACTGACAAAATACCTAAGAAGTGACATCGATCTTGAATATAGACCGAGAAACGATGAAGAAATGAATTTAAGAATTTTCAAGGCATTTGCACTGTTCCACGAAAGGGATCGGTCATTAATTCTTACAGGTGAGGGTATGGAAGACATCCAGGAGGGGGGGGCATAATTCTGCACCCCCAGAGGGAGGGAGATGAAAAATAAAGAGCATGTCAAAGAGAGAGTATGACGTTTCTTCTGAACCCCTGGAATGGGGACCAAAATTTTTACATAAATCTGAGAGGGGGATAAAAATTCAATTGAATATGCGAGAATGTCTTTCACCCCCCCCTCGCAAGTAATTAATGACCCGTCCCTAAATAGGTTTTAAAGAAATCCAGTACTGAACTTTCTTAACTTTGTAATATAGCCTATTACGCTACTTTCTTAAAAACCACTTTCTGATACAAACACGTAAACATGCGTATACATCTTGTAACCAATGCGTGAAATGAAGATAATGCCAATTAACTGGCAAGCACTCTTATCCCCTGAAGCTCAGAACCAATGACTACCGCCTAACCCTTACAACTTGCCATCCTACGAGCTTCAGTTACGATGCCAGTTTGAAAACAACTCCACGTATACCGAGAGGTTCCAATGTATGGGCCATTACAAGATAAACATACAAATGTCATGGTACGAACAAAAGATTCTAATCTCTGGACAGGGGTCTAAATATTTACGCCGAAGAGAATACATGTGATCAACTTGGGATGCCATGGAAAAAAATATAAGTGGGAAGCTCCCCATACCTGCTTTGCTGAGTTTAGCAACCAATGTAATAAATTTCAGATGTGCTTTCAAACTCTTCTCGTTAAAAACGTCAATTTCCTCGAGCTCCTCGTAATCTCGAAGTTTATGCTTCGAAGGTAGCGTCCAAACCATATCGACTCGTTAAGTAGAATGATGTAAGAATCTGGCAACAGAGGTCGGCTTCAACGATATCCCTAATATCTGTCGGACTCCGGGCTGGCCTGTAACTACAACTATCATGCTACGATTGACGCACGTCACCTTTGTAAACACGATGTGTAGACAGATCGACGGGCCACATATCGCGCACGGGGGCACATGCTGTGGTGTAAGAATAGCCGATTGTGGAAGAAAGGTGGAAGAAAGATGGAAGAGATAACAGGTAGACCTGAGATAGACCAAGAGCACAGACAAAACTAATTACCGGAACAAGCAACAATGGAGCAAGGCAAGGCAAGGAATAGGCAAGGCACACGACGAACATTGAAACTAAACAATAATTTAAGAACAAGAAGGGAATTGTGGTGAATAGCAGGGCCCATGGCAAGGTGGTAGAAAGTAATGAAACGATCGATTTCAAACCGCACATAAATCTTGACATAACGACATCAAATTATGGTAGATAAATATGTCAGATATCTAATAAATGTCCTGCAATATTCATACATTCCACCGCAATGAAATGGACTTATTAGAACATAAAGCCGTGTTTATTGCTGCATTTGCATCGTAGAAACCCATTTGATGAGAAGAACGCTTTTTATAAAAGAAAATGGGCTATAAGGAAGTAATGATCAAGTGCAAAAAAAGTTAAGAAAGTTAAGAGGGACATATCACTAGGAATAATCTCGTACAATTTTTGAAAAAATCACAAAAAATCAATGACAAAAATCGCGAAAAAATCACAAAAAATCATTCACAAAAATTACAAAATTCTCAACATATTCACAAAAGAATAATCTAAATTGAAACAAATCACAAAAGAATCACTAAAATCTCGTACGCTTTTCTATGAGTGATAAACCCCTCAGTAAGTTCAATTCAATGAGTATGTAATTCGATCAAGTACCAAGTGGCCTAAGAAATCGTATTTTTCACTTTGTTTACAGTTGAAACGACTTGCAACACCCATCCATAGCTATTATTATTAGAGAAAGTTTCAGCCACCACGTTTACTATAACCCCCCCCCCGTTTATTGGAATTTTAGTAAATTTTCAACCCCTTACAATTTGAAACAAATCTCAGTCTATTTGAGACAAAAGAGTAATGTATTGAATTGACTTATTTGTTACTTTAAGTGATACTTTTAGTTGATGCTTTTGATATAATTATTTGTAAAATGCAACAGAAGTTTTTAACACGGCCCCCTGTTAAAAACAGATCTTTGATCTGAGGGGTTACCATGTATAAAGAACTAAAACTGACATGGAATGAAATGAAATGTGTTGCATGAAACTCATTTGCCGCGGCTTATAATCGGAGGCGGCGGCGGCTTATAAACAAAGGCGGTTTATTATGGAATAAATACTGTAGTATTTATGTAACATGCATTTGAGGTATGTGCTAAGTATGCGCAAGGAATGCGTAAGTATTTATTATGCATGTGCTAGGTATGTAATGTTTACTTGCTAGGTAATCGTGGATATAATGTGCAAAGGTGCTTCCCGTGTTGTCTGTGTGTTAAGAGTGCATATGCATGAACGTTCTTCCTAAAACAATATGGCTTACCGTAAAACCTCTATCAAGCCCTAGAGGGGGCTTAATGGAGAGGGGAGCTTCTCTAGAGAGGGGGCTTAATAGAGCTGTTACCGTATAAGAAACCAGAAATCAACTGATCAAACAGTTGAGACAGTTATGCACTGGACTTGTGAGAGCATGGTTTTGGCTGGCTAGAAACTTTACGCTAGAAATGGTGGGGGGGGGGGGGGGGGTCAAATAACCGAGAGTACGTAGGCAAGAGGAAAGGGGTACGTAAAAGTGTACGTGTACGTATAAGGGGGAGGGGGTTGAGTTTTAGCAATTTTGGTGCTTACGCACTAAATGAATGATCCCTTATGCAGAAAGAGAAATAAATTATAGACAAACAAGGGTTAATAGCAACAATTGTATGAATAACTGTTGATATTCACAAGAACGCTGATTATAATTCTTTAAATAATTATCAAGGGTACTGGGCCGAGATACACAATGAGGTAGCCATGTTGCAGTGAAGTCGTGGGCAGATAGAAACATTTTAGGCTGAAAGGGCAGTGATCAGTGATCAGTGACTAACAATCAATGATCGGCGATTACGGATTGGCTATCACTCGTAGTTGATCGATGAGGCAAAGCAACTGGGTAAATCAGGATGGCGCAACGAAAGAACCTCAAGGAAAATAAATAAGAGAGCTTGAGCTGAACATTAACTGAAAGTAGGTCAGCACAAATGTCATAGGGTATGTTGGGGGTAAAATGGGTAACCCGGGGTAAGTGGGTAATTGAATATTGCATCATCATTATTGACTTATGCCCATGAAAGGGCAAAATATCAAATTTTTTTAAGTTGATACAATACTTCTCTATAAGAAACCGCATAAATTAGGTGTGGAAGAGAGACAACAAGTAATTGATTTGCAAAATAGTCATTTACCCATTTTACCCCGGGTTACCCATTTTACCCCAACAGACCTTAGACAAGAACTGCGTGATACAGGGTACCAGTACTTCTGAAACAATACATCACGGCATGGAGAAGAGGCTCTTTCTTTTCGGATTTACTGTATAAACGACTTTTTTGGCAAGATAGCACACGTTGTTAAGTATGTACACAATGAAACTCCGTCATATGTAAGATTGTGGACCAAACACACTCAGATATTTTTTCATCTATAACATCTTGACGCCGGTGACACTTTTCCCTCATCAAAAGTGACATCTTCCAATCATTTTATCACGAACTGACGCAATTTCTACCCGAAGGGATGCACGCCAATATAACAAAACCGGAAATATCAAGAAGGGCTTCATATAAACAAAAATATTAGTACATTTGATGTGAATAACATGTATGCATTTCGATTCTGATACGCTAAGTCTTCGTGTGCTACAAAAATAGAAACCTCGCAAAATGAAGGCAAAAAGATATCTTATCATAACTATCATGCAGGGGTGTCGTGGAGGGGGCTTAGGGGGGCTCAGTATCCCTTGTTGAATTGAAGAGAGTTGGGGGGGACCACCCTTCAAATAATTGTATACTGGTTTCGTCAATTCCTAGCTTGGTAATGTGGACCAACCCATTACTATGGTTCTATATGTCTTCTAATCAATTAAGTATAGCTTTTATATAAACTTAACTGTATTTACATTTGCACAGGTTGGAAGGAAACATTGGGTGTGCTCATGAGTGTCGTCTATAGAATGGCCAGTAGCACAGCCCCCTTGCTAGTTTCTTAGGACGGCACCACTGCCATCATGCCGGAGGGCTGACAAAGAAACATTCCAAATACTGTACACGCATGCGTCAGACACAAATGCTACTTTGTGCCTCCGTCCTACGTCCTCTGCTGCTATGACAACATAAGTACTCACGAAGTCTACTTCATCCCCAATGGCCTAATAAACTTCAATCTATTTAATGCCCACAGTAGCATACTGACCACTTAGTTTGGTGAAACCCCCTGAAAAACCATAAGTGGAAAGTGCAGGTCTTTGATACAACGAGAGCATAGTCCGGAAATTAGTCAACAGACCGCGAATAGATTGCGGAGGGAGACTCGCAAACTAGTGTAGAAACAGTACCCCATGTCACAGCTTTATGACTATGTAGCAATGACGATCAGTCTATCTGCTAATGATGTTAGCTCAACATTGAGAACAGCTCACAACTGTGGTCAATGGATCTAATAACATAACAACAACAACGGAAAATGTGGCCATGATCAACCTAGTAGATTACATGTATCAACATTTCTGACTTAATTTCGCAAAGTACCATAATCCCATGTACTCTGTATATTTGCGTCAAGCCATATACAAAGCCACAAACACTCGTACATAAACTGCATAGCCAATAGGCTCACGTAACTCTGGTATGCGCATTTAAAATGAGAAGCACGCCAGGCAACATGCCCGTCCGCCTAAGAAACTAAAACAATTCTCCCACATTCCCAAAGTTTCTCAATAATACAAGACTAGATAAATGCGAGTAAAAACGACAATTTTCTTTAGTTTGCAAAACATATTTCGAACAAATCTTTGTCCATCTTCAGTAGCACATATATAGAAGTATGTGATAATACTGTTGGAACATATCACTCAGCATTGCAGAATATTCAAAAAGTGAACCAAAAATAATTTGAAAACAAGAACAGCGAAAGATCCGTAACGCAATAGCTAGGAATGCTTAACGAGATATTATAATTTTCCCACTACGCCAAGTCTATTCAAATGGCAGCCAGGATGCAATTTCCAAGTGGCCCAGAAGATGTCAATTTTCAAGCACCTTTTTACTAATCTATTTTGTGAAGTTGAAGGGCAGCAATACTGAATCTATGGCCTAGTTTAAGTTGTTGATTTAGAAATGTCGCCCGAATGGGCACCTATGATTGAATAGCCCTGCCCTATTCCTTATACAACAAATGAACAAGCTTATCCGTGCAGCAATCACAACTAACAACAACCAACAGTGACAGCCACCGGTAACAACACGGAATGAGAGGAGAGCTGAGGTCAAGAAAACTCGTGTGGTAGAATTCTAAACAGGTGCAGTATAATCCTTGCTGTCGGTATGTCCGAATCCATAGGAATTAGCAAGATAAACTGAGGATCAGTAAGACATCTGCTCAAAGCACTCTCCAAGTAGATATTGCAGGTGCTATATCATTGGCAAGCTCGCAAATTTGCACGAAATTTCAAACCACATGTACGCAGAAAGCCCGATGGAATTAGCAGAGAAGAGCAAACCAAATATCTAGAAAAACCAAAACACAAGAGTTTCCCAAGACATTCTCAGACACGTTTGTGTTTGGTTTCACACTAGGATACATTTCTGGGCACAAGAAACTTCATTGATAAGAAAGGTAACAATTATCTAAAAAAAAATCCGTCAACAAAGCAAGAAACTTTAGAAGCGCCAGTAAACAGCCTGTTCGCAAAATCTCATAATGGAATCAACGATGAAGTAGTTTTCTTGATTCCGCTGAAACACTAGGATAATAGCACACAGGTATTAAAGTTTATGAGAAAATGTCAATGGGGTCGGTTTGAAAGAAATGAGCGCAAAAAGTGAAAAATAAAACCGTCAAATAGACTATCACAGACACAGTCTCCAATAACCATAGGCGGATCCACAGTGTGGTTTTGGGGAGGGCCAATTCGAAAAGAAAATTGTGGAGGGAGGGAAATTGTTCATAGTCAGGTCCTTCTAAAACTTTTGGAGTGTTGTATAGAGTGCTCAATTCATGTCTGATTCATTTTCTGGTCTAATTCATGTGGCATGTCTTTGAACAAAAATTTTCACGATACGAAATATTAACGTTTGGGGGGCCATGGGCCCCCGGCCCCCTTGGATCCGTGATCCGTGAACACATTTTCATACAAGAGAGTGCTTTGTGAGAAAGCAGTGGTCGACTGCTTAAGAGCAAAGGAAGGTTAGTACTGGAGGTCCAAGTACACTTGAAATTCCAATTTTCAAGCAAGCTTAATCCCCATCTAATTTGTAAATATTTCCCATGCTGATCTACGTATTTCAGAGCTTAATTTGTGCAGTGCCTGAATGTCTGCGCAACACCATACAATACTACACATATTCAACTAATCATGCTAAGAAATTCATAAGGAAGTTTTTATACTCAAATCATGAAAATGCAAGGAACTTTAATAGAGGGGCAAAAACAACTTTCTCATTGAAATGAATGTGTACATGCACAAAAAAAGCGCTCTAGGGTATGTGGACTACGAACCTTCGGGAGGCACCATAGTAACTGACAGTGGGTAGGAAAGAAAGATGTTGCTATGTAGCATTGCAACAAGATGCCAAAAGGCAGTACTGTCTGGGAACGCTTGTATGAGAAGGGGCTGCCCCTGTAGATACTACAATACTTCCTCGATTATCCTGCCACTACTGGACACAACTTTTCTAAAAGGGGGTCGGATAATCCAAAAAAGGTCGGCTAAGCAAAACTACGCCTTTGGACATCATGCACAAGGAAACAAGCTAAGTTAAGTAGAAAATGTTCTTATCATACACAAGTAAACTTGTTATTGTTATAATCCTTAAACTTACATTAAGGTGTAAAAGTACAAAAGAACAGCTCCAACAAGGCACACCCTATTCCAATTATTTACAATGTAGAACACAAACATTAAATCTGGCTGCACATGCAGTCCAAATCTATAACAATATTGATATTTATAACAGTATGACGTGATTTGAATAGCAAATAACAAGACTTTATGTTCTTAAATGGAAACACTTAAATTACAATAAAAGTTTAGCACCAAGGGTCACGGCCGGATAATCGAGGAACGGTTAATCGAGATACGGTTAATCAAGGAAGTACTTTACCTCTAAATAAAGCAAGAACAGCATACGTCAATGTTGGCAAAAAATGAAATTGCTCTCAAGCGATGAGAAACTACAAGGCCTGCTTTTACCACGAATGAGAAACGGCTTGAACAACTTTGAATTTAGATTTGTGGGAACTGGATCGTGGTAGACAACGGTAAACATCGAAAATTGTGTTCCTGTCAATGCTAGTTCAGTTTAATTCAGCTAACAGCAAATAAAAAAGTAACCTAAACATAAGTAAACGATAATTTAAAGTTAGACAAATAGACAAATGCATTTAACTCACGATCTGCCTCAGGTATTGAACTTGTTAATGAGGAGCTCGTAGAAGTCATGTTGCTGAGTGATGGACTTCCAGGCCCTTGCGGTCTGCTCAACAGTCCTCCAGCAGCTAAAAGAAACAGTCAGCTATACAGAAATGTAAAATCAACCAAATCCAATACTCGTGAACATTAGTCAAAGCAAAAAGTCATCCTCGTCGCAGAGTAGCTTCACTATAGATCAATAAACAACTATTTACTGCTGGAATTCCCGCGACATGCTGACCTTCGTATTAAGCTGCTGTCAGCTATCATGTAAACAAAGATGTAAAATTTATAAGGCGGATTTACAATGCGACTCCTTCACCGAACTTTCGATCCACGTATTTCATTACAAACAAATAGGCTAAGGTAGATTGTGTGCACGGAAAATGGCGAATAAGAGCATCTGTTAGAGCAATTAAAGTTTCACCATAATACTAAATACATAATCTATTAATAACGGCGAAGAAATCCGTATAATCTTTTGTCTATAGATTGTATGAAATGCTAGCACATTTTGACTTATAAACAATACTTTGAACTCTAACAAACAACATTACTTTTAATGGTTTTGTATATTGCCAGCACATCCAATTTCATTTCATTTCATTTAAAAATTATTTATACAGGGTAGAGGCTACAAAAAAAATTGATTTACAAACCTGCCCTGTTTTTACACTACTTACATCAATTACACGAAAAAAGCTAATTACAATAAAAATGAAAAGAAAACAGAATATACTAAACTAGGTCCGTGATAAAAAAATCAAAGGCTTACACCAATACCCCAGGTTTTTTCTATTCAAGGTTAAAACCTGCAATGCAAAATTACTGAAGACACTACCTATTAACTAAAAAACTACACCACAAGGAAGAAACGCAGGGAGAGCAAACAACACACCATGATGTCTACCCCTATTTGGACTGAACAAAAACCTAATACATATAGCCCAAATACAATTGATAATACAACTAACATACTATGACATACAAATAACGACTGTTTAAAGCAAACAAATATTACCGTGTTTTTGGCCTTTGTTTACTTAATATTAACCGTGTTTTGACCTTTGTTTACATAATATTAACCGTGTATTGCCCTTTGTTTACCTAATATTAACCGTGTTTTTACCCTTTGTTTACTTAAAATTAACCGTGTTGTCCTTTGTTTTTTGAAAAATTATTTCAATTTATGATCTACCTTCTTTTCCATGACTATTTAAAAAATATCCCCATAGTTTTTCCA
The DNA here is from genome assembly GCA_964019165.1 of Mastigias papua. Taxonomy (NCBI): domain Eukaryota; kingdom Metazoa; phylum Cnidaria; class Scyphozoa; order Rhizostomeae; family Mastigiidae; genus Mastigias; species Mastigias papua. Next base: position 5,472,700 of record OZ025285.1, read on the forward strand.
TTCATTAGCTGAGGATGAGACAAGCTCGTCCCGAAACGTTCAGGTTATGTCGTATAGGTTATGTCTTATCAGCTTATGTTAATAAATAATCTAATGGACGTGTCCATGGTAATCTACAAATGATCCTGGCTATTCCTTTCTAATTTATCTGCAATGCCACTCGTCGTGGCTATCATCCGCACGTAAACACTTAAAAGCATTTCATATTTGAAGTCAAAGGGAGAGCAAATTTAAGAAGGATTGATAAGATAAGAGCTGCCATGGATAGGTCTGGTAGAATGAACGAAATGAAACTAATATTAGTGATATCAATTGATGAAATATTAGAAAGTAAAATGCATTCTATTCTATCAAGCAGCCTGAAGACTCACGTTCCTTGGACACTCAGACCTTTTGCTCTCTTTTAAGTTTTATAGGAAAAAAACTACAGTAAGTTTCACGTGTCCAGACTGGAAGTCATTAAGCTCTGATGCGACTCAGGAGCTCTATGGGGACTGCATCCTACACACTTCTATTATAAGAATTAGTCTATGCGAATATTAAAGCTCAAAATCGCCGAGATTTAAGAACGGCTTAAGAATAACCATAGGGTTAAAATTCGACGCATTCTAAGCATACTAAGGCTCGACAAAAAATTCGACAATCTCATGAAAAAGTCTGTAAGGCAAAACTTAAGTCCGTGCAGTAGAGAGACCCTCGAAATGAATCCACACCTTGCAGAAGACGTCTAAAACTAAATCTCATACCTCTTACTGCTTCCGAATGCTGTATCCATGCCGATGGGTCGATGGGTCGAACGGGTTCATCTGTAGAAATAGAGCAAAACACTAAGAAGCGCATTGTCAATCGGTCAGTGAGCTGCAATGTGGAATACTGACACCCAAAATGCTAATACATTGCTTCCACGATAAAGCCTCATAATGCAGTAACACTTGAGCAAAAGGACTGTGGCTCAGAATGAAGTTCGAATACTTCTATTCCTGCTTACAGAGCATAATCTGATGTCCGAATGTAGCAAGAGGCCTTTATAGCAGTGCGGAAGTAAACAATATATGATAACAAATGGAGGCGGTCTGATTACAAACATAATAGCATTAAGAGCTGACTAAAGATATAACACCGTGAAGAGTTCGAGCACAGGTTCAGCAGTAACACGAGATTGCGGCAAAGATGCTGTTGTGAAACGGACCAGTGATAATTATGACTATAAATAGGCTTTTACAAACTGGGAAAAGGTATAATTATTTGAGAACAAGCACGTAGGGCTGGTAAAAATGAACATTCAATTCCAAATGAGGATAGAGTGGATTTCATCAATGCTGGCAAGTTGACGTGTTAGATATTCCAGGCTCAACGCATTATCTTGCTTAAGGACAGAAAAGCTACTTTAGATATTGCAAAATCCACTTAAAACAATACCAGGTTGGCCCGTGAGAACTTAGGTAAATGCTTGAAAATACTAACCCTAACGAAAGGATTTAGAATGAGCTGGTACTGGCTCACAGATGTAGTCCGATCACGTATATACCCGATATGGTCAAAAACATGACAGAGTATCTTTTGACCTGGTTTCATAAGCTCAATTGTGTTTATCACAAACACGGCATATGTCCTACGTATCAGGGCTTTTATGACTTTTCTCAAATGAATTCCCCTAATTTTTAGACTTTCCAGGCAAGATTTTTAAAAATTCTTTGAAGTTTTCCACATTCCCCAGCAGTCCTCGACAGACAAACAAAATGATTTGGTATATATGCCGACAATGAAGGAGCAAAAACAATGGGTATGAAAAATCAATGAGTTCATTTTGAGTGAAAAAATGGAAAGCATTAAAAGCAAAGCCCTGTCTGAAATATATAGTATAAAGAATTGATTATTTTCGACTATTTTCTCAGGTAACGAGAAACAATTCCCCGACCATTCCAGGTTGTCCCTGGCCTCAAATTGAATTCCCTGACTTTTCAGGTTAACCCGTACTCTGAAATTTGATTCCCGGCTTTCCAAGATTTCTAGATTGTCCCTGGCCTAAAATCTAATTTCCTGCCTTCCCCAGATTTTTCAAGTTTTCCAGACTCCTGAGAGCCCTGTCCATACTAAATAATAAAAGTAACTATGTTTGCAAACAAATATTGTATAACAAAAAGAAGGTTGACTATGGATTTTTCAGAAGAAAAGTAAAGAGTAACCAAGAAGTAAGAAATATATAAAAAAAGCAAGAGATCAACTTACCACCTATGGGAGGCATACCGATACTGTCATCTAAAAACAGATATCAAAACACGTAGAAATGAAAACAAACATGTTGTCAGTATAACCAACAACATGTGCACTGATTTGCATTATATGGCATAAGTGACATTTGGTGCTCCTCCTGAGTCTCTCCATTTGACTCTCCCGTAAACCAAGCGAAAAACAGTGCCGCTGTGCACGTATATTGCAGAGTCCAGAAAAAGTCACGGCTCCACGGCTCTGAGCCGGAAGAAAATTTTGCTCTTTATGTTGTATTTGAGGAAGGTTTTGAAATTTGTATCGACAATCCAGTTTCAGCAAAGTTTTCATATTATGCGACATCGACCATGAAAGGCATAGCCCATTTACAGTTAAAGCTTCCAAGAAATACCCAATATTAAGTTCAAAAACTTGGCTAGTTTTGATAGTCTTAGAAGAGGAAGGTTTATGATGAAGATTTGACAGCCGGAGGAAGGTTGGGCACTTTTCTGGACTCTGGTATATTGTTACTCTCTCTAAAAGCCCATTTCCATTTACATCCGAACTTCGCATTTGGCATACAAACTTATTGTTCCAAGTCCATATTAGAACGTTCCCACATCTCAGAACGTTCGCGTATGAACTAGGAATAGTGAGTTCGGACGCGAAATCTGAAATCCGAAGTAGGTGTGAACGGGCCTTTGGGGCTTCATCCTATGACGACTGTTGAACGGCACGGTTGCTCTAAGCATGCTTACTTTCTTCAAATGAAGCATTCGAAAGACATACAACAAGACGCTATGCTATGAATCGCAGTTGAAAGCTACCCTCATCATCGCAAAGTATCTGTGACAGCGTTGTTGGCTATCTCTATTAACAAAATCAACTGCGTTGAAAAGGCGTCGAGGTATACAAATATTTCAACATAACACACATGAAAGGAAATGTATAAAATACAAAACAGAGCAATTCGAGAATCAACTAAAAATACTGCTAAATGGCAGAGGTGGGAAAATTCTTGGCAGATAAGGAAAGTGATTGGTAAGAATAACATTCGAGCCATTAGTAGACGATATGATGACAAATCGCAATCGAAGTTTTAATGGGAACAAATTCTATGAATATTTTCTTCAAAGGTTCTACCAAATTTACGACCAAACAACTAGAAGCAATACTTAACAAATATGACAGGGTAAAACTCATCCAAACATGGAACGAAAATATACAGCTATAGCTGAACTACAAAATAGCAACATGGAATAAAAATGACTCGTTTTACTTACTTTTAGGCACAGTAAAATACCCTTTCGGTGACGGATCCCAGCATTTTGCGACAGTTAGAGTTATCGGGCTGCAAGGAATAATGTCACATAATGTCTCAGATAACTTTGCATGTACGTACTACAATCACGGTAATACCATGCTTTTTAGCTAGTAACACACATGAACACAATATGTGCATATATATAAATATATATTAATATATACAAAAGCATATATATATATATATATATATATATATATATATATATATATATATATATATATATATATATATATATATATATATATATATATATATATATATATATATATATATATATATATATATATATATATATATATATATATATATATATATATATATATATATATATATATATATATATATATATATATATATATATATATATATATATATATATATATATATATACATACACACACACACAAACACATTTCTACGCCTCAAAATAGGATCTCAAAGCAAACTGTGTGCTGAAGATACATTTCAAGTAAACTGTGGTTCAAATGAAATGAAATCCAGAAGGAGCATTGTGACATTTCAAATGATAGGAGCTTGTCTACCAAATGATTTTATCTTTCATGGGAATTTCCTCTCCCTTCTGAATATCAACAAGGTGTATATTTCTGACAGTATCAACGTAAATAGTTCGGATACAGATTTGCGCTAGAATCTGCCTACTACACCGGGTTGGTTCAAGAAATGAAATAGTAGCACGTTATTGTATGCTGCACTTCAAGTTGTAATCAGTGAATGAAGCAAAGTACACTTAATATTTGCATTCTAGCTTCATCTCTATGAAAACAAATGCCACCTTTACGTAAATAAAGGTACTAGAGTCCTTAACAATCAAGATCTAGGTTAGTATATGGGCAGACGTGTAGTACATTTCTTGTCGAGTTCGGTCAAAACGATCCAATAGTTCGTCTATCATTTACATGCTTTTTATAAGGAAGCACTTTATAAGGAACCTACATGTAGAGGAAAATTCTCTAAGCAGCTTCTCAATTTAAAAATTTTGTATAACAGCAAAAAATTAAGAATTAGAAAGCCGGTTCCTTTCGAGTGTAGCTAATATCCGCATAGTTTGTTTGCAATGCTTGTGTCAAGAATTTCATTGACCTTCTTTGTGTTTTTAGTCTTGAAGTTATAGGCAAAATTCAGAATTCCAAAGTTTACTTTTGTCTATACTATTATTATGTTAGTAAATGTGCAGTGAAAATGAAGGAACTGTTAAGGAACTTTTAATACTACAATTTGATCATTGGAGGTCCAAAAATGAGGAACTTTTGGAACTAGGCCATGAGCTAGGTTCCTTATAGAAAAAGCGTGCCCACTGTAAAACACATGAAAGTCAAACACTTTGATGAGTACGCTCATTTTCTATACGAGCACACATTATAAGAACACTGAGGATCTATAAGTAATGGGAGAATAGGAAGAGATTTAAACTCAGAAAATTGTCAAGAGAATAATACAAGGTAAAAGTAACTAGTTGTAGTAATAGTAAATTACATCTACAACAAGTGATATCATTACAAGCAAACTTACCCCGGTTTGTGCACCGCTTCTCGAAGGACCCTGACGGCATCATCGTTACTCATATTTTCAAAGTTAACATCATTTACCTGTAAAAGTGCAAGAATGATCTTCGTGGTTAAAATGGGTTCTGAAGTACGTGGAGACTTCCTAAGTAATTATTTAATACTAGAAAACCCGAATCACCTTAAAATATGAATATCTAAATGCCTATGGAGTTAAGTAAGACTTCTTATATTTGAAACTGCCTGTTAAGAAATTTGCGTACTCACTCCTATCAAAACAAAACACTTGAAGGGCCATATTTCCTTTAAAAATTTATCTTCTATTTAATTACCCTGTTCGCTATGTCTCAAGCTTCACCAATATTTGTGATTTAAAACAGAGCATATTTCTTACTATTCAACATCACTAAGCCCCCTCTCCTAAAAGGTCCTGGCCTTAGAGGCTTTTCTCTTTTGTGGCTCCCTCTGATTTGAAGCCCCTTCTTTTGTGAGCTCTCTCCTCCTGCAAAGTCCCGTATTTTCGAGGTTTCCTTATAAAACAATTCGCATTAGCTTTACACAGTTTATATTAATCTCCAAAAATGATTTTCCAATTCTCTGCAAGATGGCAATATGTTCTAGAATACGCTTGCTATTTTTCCTGCCAGGCAAGTCAAGTTTACACCATGAAAACACTCCACTTGCAGATGTGCAAACATTTCCTACTTTCCCATTCATCTCCATTTCAAGAGTCATAATAGATCGCATATGTTACAAAAACTGACATTCGATGATGTAAATTCTCATCGAAAATCGAAATTTGTTTCAGCTATTTGAGCTGTTGGATGTTGTCGAATCGGACAGCGGACAGTATTTCTATAGCACACCGAAACGAGAGAAATTGAAAACGCATCCGATGTAGAGACTGTTTGAACTATTGAAAATCAACTGTATTCAAATTGTGCTGCAATTTATAAAACAGTTGGAGTGGAAAGGCCTATAACTGTCACATTTGTAAACAATAAAGGTATTCTCTTCACAGGTACATATATTCTAATTCGTTAGTATTTGGTTATTTGTTGCAAGTAGTTGGTCTAAATAAGACTATCTGTATAGTCAATGAAAAAACCGACTTTAAGCATTTCACAGTATTACTCTCACTTCTACATATAACAAAAGCCGGAATGCCGTAATCCGGGCCATTGAATACTAAAGTAGAATCCCGGTAAGTCGTACTGTCAAGGGAAATGGGATGTTGGTCCGAGTTAATGAATGGTCCGAGTTAGCCGAATCACTCACTAAGTCGGATTTTCGTGCAAAAGTGTGAAAAAGTCTGACTTATCAAGATTATGCATGATCATCTTCAAAACGTCGATACAAATAAATATGCAATCATACTCCTATGGACAATATTAAGAATGCAAATATAACTTAGATTTCCACTTCCTTTTGAAAAAGTCTGCAATTTTCATATGGTTCATTGAGCGATTAAGCTCCATTTAGATCACGGAGGACGCCTGCACAGCGATTGCTCTTATTTCTCCACTTTCTGTGAACATGGAAAAGTTAACAAGTATTTCAATAGCCTATCGAATTTCTGCTGTTTGTCTTTATTTCATCATAAATCGTAGACTTTCTTTAAATCCATCCAGACGCATCTGGTCTGGAAATCCATTTTTCTGTAAGATTGTAGCACACGTTTCTCCTTTCTTAACTTCTTTCATAATACACCTCAATCAAAAAACTCAATGCTAACAGGACACTCGAGTATTCGAATCTGATAAATATTTAAAATCGTCATTTTCAACAAAATTTCAACCATCGAACATCGCTACATTTCTGAAAAATTGAGTAAGTAATCCGAGTAAAGCGGAGTATTGTGTCTGAGGAGTCATAGAATCGGTACGACTAAGCGAAAGTCCGACATATCCGGGGTACGACTTAAACGAAGTATTTTTGGCCTGATTTTGATGGGGAGATTCAAGTGGAATGAAAAATCAGTCCGAATGGGCGAAAGTCCGACTTATCCAGGGTAGGACGTAATGGGGTATAACTGTAGGTTGCTGAATGCCGGGTGCTTTTAATGGCCAAGTGTATGGCATTAATCGCATCATAACTACCACCAACTGTGCTCACGACAAAAGGGCTAGGATTAGATAGTCACGGAGACATATGGATTAGCTCAAGGCGCACCAACTGAAATGATGTGTAAAATCTCTTGTGCACTACCTTCCAAAAATAATTGTATTAAATGTAAAAAGACAATTAGCGACTAGCAATTCCAGTAGTCCCCTTAGCAGAGGCTATCGCACCAACTATAAGCTCCTAATGTGAAGAGATCACAAAACGGTCTTTTCATAATAGGACAGTGGTTAATTGTTGGCCTTAATTAGCTTTAAGCAGTTGATTCTACAAAGCCAGCAAGATGTGAATTGATCGTGCCAAATTAAATATACATTTCATAAGGGTCTGGCGGAGAAATATGCCGACGCCATGTTCAGTTGCTTTTGAAACACAATGAAAGCCACTTCTGAATTCAAACACAATAAATACATTAGGCTCAAGAATTTCATTACATATAAAAACTTCAAAGAGACCTATCTCCTTTTATCTGCTCGGAAGAAAACTTCGTAAGCATAATAGGGCAAGAAATACCCTAGGGGCAAATACAGCTCTATTTACACATCAACAACAATACAATAAAACATTGAGCTTATGAGATTACTAACCGCCAGAAGAAGATCTCCAGGCTCTATCCTGCCATCAGCATCCACTGCACCGCTGGAGGAGCATGATGAATATTGTCAGTATAATACAGTGTTCAAAATTAAAGACAGGAACAATGGATAAATTCACATTGATGATACGAACACATCTACTACCCAGAGAGTGACAATAACACAAATCAGAGGACCACTTCCATAAATTGAATTTCTCAATGAAGTAGCTACTGATACTGTGCCGTATAGCCGACTTAAGATATTTCACTAAATCCTAGTGGAACATCTTGACTAAAGTACAAGCTGAACAAATGGCCACACCAGGCTTATCGAATGGACCCGAATTTTAGGAGTACTGGCAACGAACTTGATCGAGTTGTCATATCCAAAAATTATAAACACTAACTTAAAATCTAGTTTCAGTTTGATTGACAAGATATTCAAAATTTATTTACTCGATGTGGAAGTATCTTATATCAATAGAGAGTAACATGTGTGAAAATAGGAAATTACAACGGGAAACACAGTACTACTGTATGAAAACAGCAAAATAAATTACACAATAATCTGTAAGCATATTAGTGATGAGGCTGTATAGAAGTACACGAATTTTTAATAAGAAAACTTTTATTTGCCCAGTACTGAAACTAGCTCTAGGCTTTTTCAGGGTTTCAGTACTGAAACTTACTTAAGATTTTCTTCGCAAGAACAGTGGAATCTGCGTAACACAACAGTGTTACAAAGTTAGATAAGTGCTACACAAACATAGCACTCTGTTGCATAGGATACCACAAGAAATCTATGCAAGTTATGTAAAATGATTTAGCAACGTTCTTAGGTTACAGAAATCAAGCAAGTACTGAACTTTCTTAACTTTTTGAAAAGTTGAGTGCGTACTACGTAATTATAATCCAATGTCTTAAAAACACACACATTTGTGTGTGTGTGTGTGTGTGTGTGTGTGTGTGTGTGTGTGTGTGTGTGTGTGTGTGTGTATGTGTGTGTGTGTGTGTGTGTGTGTGTGTGTGTGTGTGTGTGTGTGTGTGTGTGTGTGTGTGTGTGTGTGTGTGTGTGTGTGTGTGTGTCTATATATAAATATATATATATATATATATATATGTCCATGAAAATATAGCCTTTAATTACAATAATCAACTGGAACTGAAGAAACACTTTTACTGCATGAAAATATTTGAAAAAAATTACACACTAGCAATATTTTACATTATTGATTAAGCTGTGCTGAAGCATATTCACATGTAAACGTACCCTTTCATTACTGATCCAACATAAATACCACCATCGCCACGTTTATTCGACTGACCAACGATGCTGATTCCAAGAAAGTTAATTTTGTCTGGATGAAGAATAAAACCGATGTAATAATGCGGGACATAGCCGAAAGCCAGTAAAAGGCAAGAGTAAACAAAGCAAGCCCATTTTCAACCAATAGTGGCCCTGGATGTCTTGCTATCTTGTTCCCATTTCTAAAAACTAAGGTACGGTTTAGTCAGAGAATCCAATTACTTTCAGCCAATTGCCAAAATTGCTTCTCTTAAGGCCCATTTTCATGTAATTCGAATTTCAGACGTCGCATGGGAGCCCATTGTTCCTAGTCCATTTGGGATGTGTGACCGTTTAGATGTGGGCTAGGACAGTTCAAATAGGCCTCTAAAACGACACAACAACGTGGAATCATCTGAGCTTGTATACAAAATTGCTTCAACATTAACAGTATTTAGAAAACAAGCATAGCAAACTAAACGAACTGGGCGAAATTCCCTCTTATTTGACGTTACTTTGTCGTTATATTTACGGTTCTTACACTGTTTGTTGTTAACTTGTATCTATTGCAACTAAGGTATACGTTCTGTAATTAATATCTCTCATTTGGACTCTCAGCTACTTTTGCAACAGCAGGCATTGTAAAACAATGTACAATGAATGCTTTTTCCCAGTACAAATATCAAGAAGTAAAGTTCTATAACATCAATAGATCAAACAATCATTAAGTCCCATCATGTGTTCATTAACATCACGTTACACGCACTCACAACATTTCGAGTAACTGTTGCAGGGTGGTTTCAGGTGGGACGTGTAACTACAAGAAAACCTAAGGACAGGAAAATTGCGCAGATGCCCGAAGTCATCAACATTTGTTGTGAAAAACTCAAGAGGCTCTAGATTCAACAAAAATAAGCAGCTTCTGAAACTACCCAGTAAATTCTAAATGAAATCGACTGTTCAGTAATTTGCCACATAAAGCAAAGCCACTAAAGCTTCATGGGCTTTCCTTTCCTCCTTCCCACTAGAATTTGGCATACATCACGTTCTTGGGCTGTTCTTCGTGATAAAAAGTAGCTTAGGATAAGAATCCCAAGCTTGACCCTTCAACTTCATAAAGAATCAGTAAAAATGACAGTAAGTGACAGTATTGCTTTGTGGAAATTGACTTCATAATTCAAGAGCAATACAAGTCCTGATACTTCGCCCAAAGAACTGAATTATATGGTAATTCAATTACCGCATGTGTTTTCGGTACCAACAAATCTAATTGGCAATATTATTTTCACTGTGCACAAAGCCCTCTGTCTAAATGCCGCTTAACTGTCATAGAGGCCAAGGTAGAACGCGGCCTAGGCAAAACGAGGCCAAGCAGATCAAGGTCTATGCAGATCGAGGCCTAAATAGGTCGAGAAGCCTTAGTATATCGAGACAACTAATCGGTAGGTACTGATCAGTGATCGAGACCTATACAGGTAGAGGCGTAAGAAGGTCGAGGCCTAATGGATGGTCTAAGTCATGGAGAGGAGACTTCCGGCCCACGAGCAAACACTGGTCCACAAGTAAGTTTCTAGTGGCCCGCTGGCCTAACAATCTCGACTAGAAACTAGCTGATATCACATGATACCATAGTACAACGAGTTATCAAAGCAGCTCTGAACTAATATTTGAAGTGAAAATGAACAAGGCCTGCCATTCTGGGTCGGCATGTCAGATCAATAAGTCAAACGTTGTAGATCTGGTCCCCGTGGACAAAAATCTGCCCATCCCTAGTCTGAGTATATAGAAGATAGACGCATTAGCACATGGACTTCCAGTCAGGTGTGCGAGAAGCGTCCATCTTAATGACAGGAACTTAACCTATATATTACAATACAGCGTCGTTGAGGAAAACAACTGTTGTGTGGGGTGCCAGTTTAAAATAGATGTGTTTAGGGGTGTGAGAGTAAGAAATGCTTGGGACCACTACCTTAGCAAATGGAGGACATAGCAGATCAAGGCAAAAGTCTGATAACACTACAGTAATTGTCACCTGAAATGAAATGAATGAGCAAATTCTGAAATTTACGTCACAGGCGGTAATTTAACGAAAACACATACCCATGTTGAGCGTAACAGTGATTATATTCAATGACATAGTTGATTCCGTAATTGTACTAAATGAAGAGCACTGCAAAAAATTTAACATTATGATAATAGATTGCTATTGTGCAGGAGTGCTATGAGTAAATAGAAAGAAACGAGAATAAATTGAACTATTATGCTACCATCTACTCAATGAACATGCAATTCTTCTTACATCAACCAATCAATCAACCAGTTATAAAACCAAGCTATAGCAAAAAGCATTGTCCCAGTATTGGCCGTTATGATGATGATTGCTAACGTTATGGCGAAACCGGACAAAGGAGCATCATGCTACAAACCAATTGGCCTGCAAACTTCGTGCTCAAATAAACAAGTTAAAGCCGATCTCTAATCCAACGGCATTAAAAGTAAATAGAATACAACTATAATTTGAAAAAGCAAAGTGCTAAGGTATAGATAAGTTTATACCTTTAACCTTCCAAAGACCATTTTTTATCGAAAGAAACCTAGCTTAAGGCCTAGTAGTACAACTTTCTGAATCTCTGGGCACATGTTTAGCTTTAAAAGTACAAAAACAAAACGAAAATACACTATGTTGCAGTGTCCTTAAGGCTTTTTGGCATTTAAGCACATAAAACATACTGTACTTGACACTTCTAAATCTGCGGAGGAAAAACGTGAAAGATGACACAGAAATTTCGAAACTGTGAAAGAAGGTGCAGAAATTTCTGAAGTTTCTTAACTCTTTCCTTGCGGTTCTAAAATATGCTTAAATTTTAGGCTGTATAGTACTTTGTTTCTGGTAAATCGGTTTCTCAAAAATACCTATAATTCCTTAATGAACTTATGTAATTAATACACTCGTATATAAAAACAACACATATAATATAAATACAAACAAACAAACACACACACCCATAGAAACAAACAAACAAACACAGACACGCACATAAAGGATCCTATCCAATTCTGGAGGTAACCTAGTAACAATAAGACAATCAATTCAGCACTGAACCAAGCCCAATCAGCATAGCGGCTAAATGTTTGAGAACTCTGATAAGGTCTTTTTCTCCCAACCTAATTGGCCACTCATCATGCAAAATTGGCAAGTGTTCAACCAAAAAACCCCTTATGCATTAGATATTGAAGCCACTGCCAAGACTGTTAGATCACATACCGTCAAAGTTCTATTCATTATATGGAGAGTTAATATACATGCTTTTTTTATTATAAGGAACCACTTTATAAGGAACCTACATGTAGAAGGCCGAAGTATTTAAAGAACTTATACTACTAAAGGAAAAATCCCTTAGGAACTTTTCATTTTCGAATTCCGAGTGCTGTACTCAGATGCAAGTGAAGATTACATTACATTGGATAGTATCAATGGAATAGACATGATACTTCTTGATTGAAATTATGCTTTTGCATATATAGACCTTATTTCCTGTCCCATTTGTGCTTTTGAGCTTGAGTTCTAGCCATAATTGAAGGTAAAATTGAGAATTTCAATGCCTTTCTAGTGTCTGTGCCATTTTGTGGCACTCTATGTGCAGTGAAAATTAAGGAACTATTAAGGAACTTTTAGTACTAGAATTTGATAAAAAGAGGTCCGAAAATAAGGAACTTTTAGAACTAGGCCTTTAGCTAGGTTCCTTATAAAAAAAGCGTGTATATGGAGAGTTTGTATCGAATTTTAAGTGTTATAAACAGTGGAGATTCGTCTAACATTAAGTCCATTCCCACTACGGATGACACGTAGTTAATTAACATTAATCTGTAAAAAGTTCGTTTTCATGAATAAACACAAGCTCCATCTAGGCCTCATCTCTATTAAGCCCTCTCCCTCTCCAATAGCTGCCTAAGATTACAAGTTGTTGCAATAAACCCCTCTCTTTTCTAGCTCCCTTTTATCGTAAACCAGGATGGATGTGAAATAGAACGCACATATTTAACCACAAACAATCACATTACTTTTAAACATCTCCTATTTCGACTGCCATATGGTCTATATGGATTAAAGCTGGTAGTTCGTTGTCTAGCTCTGGTTTAAATCTACTTTATATTGGCCCTTACACTGAAGAGCATCAGAACAGAATGACCTACAAAGCACTATACACGAATATTTTTATAAGAAACTAAGGTCCGGTGCTGGTAGGCAGTTTCTTAAATTTTCTGGCCGTTTTGCAATCAAAAGTTTCCTACATGTTTCTTAAAGGTCTGACGCAATGAATAACCGTATTTCCAAGGTAAAGTAAACAGTTCACTCACATTCAGAGATAAACTAATTCAATGTGTAATTCGAAGAATGATAAACAATGGTGTATTAAACCTCTAAACAACCTTGCTCTACACAACTCGCAAGCAATGTTTTCCAGAAGTTCTCACTACTCCACTCACAGAAAAATACTTCGAACGGGCAAATATCATTCTCTTACAGAGGTACACAATTATGGAACAGCCTCTCAGCTGAGACAAAACTGCTATCCTGCCTAATAAATTCAAGACTCTCATTTGACGTAACAAAAAAGGTTGTTTCTTAACTTTCGAAAAATTGAGCCTACCATTTCTTATAACCTGTTTCTTATAAAAAAAAAATACGTGCATAGCTCATTCACATTGACATTTCGAAATTAGCCCCTTCTCTATTCAGCATCCAGCTCTTCTAAGCGCCCTTCTGGGAGATGAAATATTTAATTAGCCCCCTCCCTGGGGCTTACTTGAGATTCTATGTCGTATGGCAATGTCTCAGGACGTGCATGATTCGAAAAACGTATAGAACCTGATTCCCTTATTAGAAATATTTACAGACAGCGTCAACTTCATGAGCCCATGGCTCACGCTGCACAAGGTACCGTCAATAAGTTAAATAAAATGAATTCATGACTCGGCTATCTATTTTCCCTTAATTTTTCTTCACTTTATTTGCATTTCTTAATCGATATGAACTACAGTCAATAAAACCATGAACTTACACGCTCAACTCTTGGCATTCTGTGTTTCGGCCTTCGCCGTCTTGGTTTTCTTTGGTATCTTGAGCTTTCCGTTGCACTTGAAAACCTTAAAGAGAACGAGTTTGTCTCACTGGTAGATGTGTGCATGGGAATCAACAGTAACTCTGTATAACTTAAAGTGCTATACTTGAAAAACTAGAAACACGATAAACCGAAGAGGTCTCAAATTATAAGCTCAAATTTCACATCTGTCGGCGTAGATAAATGAGCGTTCCAGAGCCCATACGATGCTGTCAAAGTTCGCTACGTTATATCTATAAATCTTTCAAAATAGAGGTATCTTATATATTGATCAAATCCAACAGCTAAACGACTGAAAGGCGTTGAGGCTATTTTCACTCATATCAGAATACGGTCAGGTGAGCAATGAATTGGAGTCAATTTTGGATAGTTCCTCGTACCACAAAAGGTCCGACATTTTATTCAGACCTCATAATCCTGTGGAGCGAGCGGGTAATTCGTTTACCACACTTTTATAGGCAACCTCCCTCAAGCCTTAGTTCTTAAACTTCCTTGCTCTAAGATCTCTGTTAGACATACTGTAGCTCTACAAGTTCCTTAACAGTTCCTTATCTCTAACTACACATCTAGTACAGGGGCTGCTCAATAATTACGTCACGCCTAGGGGGTGGGTAGTTCTCATAGAGACAGGCCTATCTCTATGGTAGTTATACACGTTTTCGTGATTCAGAGCGTGACGCTGGGGGGTGGGTGGTTCAAAACTAGCAATTTCAGCGTGACATAATTGTTGAACAGCCCCTACAATAGACATCCCTAGGCCTGTTTTCAATCCCATGTATGCCTCTTAAGATATTCTACTCTTGGTACTGTAAATTAAAACAAAAATTCCATTATGAAACAGTTGCTTTAAGGCTACCACACAAAAATGAGAATGTGGCTTCCAACATTTGGACTGTTTGCGGAGACAAAAACTTACGAAATTGCAAAGCTCCTTAAGGATTCTGTCTTTTGTGACACAAGTTCCCCAAGCCTGCTGGCCTTTTACATGCAGGTTCCTAATAGAGCGGTTACTTACAATACTTTAAGGGCAGAAAGTTTCGCAGGCAGAAAGTTTCGCGAGGATGGAAAATCGCGAAATTTCGCGAATTTAACTTTTGCGAATACCAATTTTAGAGTATATTTTACTGATAAAACTCGCGAATCCTCCAAAAACTTTACTTTCGGGGGAAAAAACTTTGAATGACAATGAATGAAGAAATTTATTTTTGAATTATTTTAAAATTTCTTTTAACTTTCTTGCAAAAAAATTATCGAAATGTAAATAGAAATAAAGTAAAGATTGTCTAAAATTAACTAAAACCACTCCGTTCTTGGATTCCTTGTTATTTGAGAATTTTTGTTGTTGAAAAAACTTTCGCGACTTTTAGAAAAACTTGACTTTTCGCGAAAAAAACTTTCGCGAATTTCGATGTTACTTTCTTACCTGGCAGAAACTTTCGCGAAAAAGGGCAAAAATCGCGAAAATCGCGAAAGTTTCTGCCCGCGAAACTTTCTACCCTTAAAGTAACAAAACATGCAACTACTTTCTTCTTGCATGTGATAAACATTTTTAATGAAGAAAACATTTTAGTTTAGCGTTGAAAACGTACAATATCTTTTGCAACCTCACGTAACACTTAGTACCTATAATATCTATAAAATGCTGGATGTGCAGTTAAAAGTAAGGAGCTATCTATGACCTTTTTGTGCTACAAAGTGGCAAAAAGATTCCCAAAGGTGAGGAACTTTACACGCATTTTTTGTTATAAGCAACTGCTTTATAAGCAAGGCAGTACTCGGCAAGGCAAAAAGTTAAGCAATTTTAGTACTGGATTGAAGACTGCTAAGCAATTTGAAAAATGTGTGAATGGAGCTTTGGGCAGATCGCCAACCAACCTTGGAAAGAGCTATTATCTTGATTAGAAATATTACATTTGGTTGAGTTGGTGTTCATGAATAAAAAGTGCAAACAAAATCTATCGTTAATTTTTTTATTTATCTTTAACTTATCGTGCCTTCTGATATGTATATGGCCCTATATTTACCTTTTTCTAATCTATTTTCAAAAAACAAGAACAAAAAGTTAAGCAATTGCTAAGCAATTTTGAGTACTCAAATTTGCCTTCCAGCTAAGCAATTTTTAGTACTGAGCCCGAGTTGAAATTGCTTAAAAAAAATGCGTGTATAAGAACAAGGCATATGTGCTACACATTTGTTTTTTATGAAATACCTACTTTTTCATGAGAGATTTGAAAAGGCACAAGGGTATGGGAGAAGTTTGCATACTCTTAAATAGGTAAAATTCTTCCATACTCATTAGCTTGAATTGTAATGCCACGTAAATTACCTGCTTTCTTCATCAGAATCAACAAAACTTGTGGAATCGAGGTCACTGCTCATCATCGATGAACTATCATATTCAGATCCGCCGTGGTTTCTACGTCTGCCTCTAGGTTCTGGAATCCTACCGGCTTCAAAGCGAAAACATAACAAATATCAAGATCACACCGTAGATAATGGTACTAGGCTAATAATAATTAGAACACAAGATTAAGGAGCTTTAGTATCTAATCATGCTTTAAATCTTAGTTACGGAGCACTAACATCTCATCAAACGTGTTTATATATAAATGAATAGAAAAGCAAGCTTTTATGTGTCACAGGAATAATTGACTAAAATATGACAAGCACAGTCAAAATAAATTAGTCGTCTGACATATCAACGAAATCAGACAAACGATGTACAATTAAAAACAATGTGCTTAAGTATATATGGCCATTGTCCGTCATTGCTTTTATCACCATTATATACTCCAAAGTTCACAAGTTATTTCAAAACATCACACGTGACAGGCTATGATTAACTACTAACGCAAAGATATCCCCAAACACGCCAGTTTTGTATTAGCGAAGGGTGTCTAGCCTAGGGGAATGTTACTCTTATAATGACTGCGTTGAAAATGAATAATGACATGGTGCTTTAGAAGCAAACTCACCATCACTATCTGACCTTCTCCCTGATCGCCGGGAGCTTCTCAGCGATACGACTGATTCCGCTTCAGAATCAAAGCCACCTTTGTCTTTACCCCTGCAAACAAACGTCATTGATCTTACTAACAGCCCCATAAATAAGCCAAGTAGGCTAAACATAATGTAGGGGAAATTCCACATTGTGCTTAGATGCACAATGAGAGGTGCCCTGCTCCTCTGTAAGATTCAGAGACGCAGGAAACGGGGAGGAGGCATTGGGCCACGTGCTCATTATTGTTTGCAAATTGTTGAGTGTCTCAAAAACTTCAAAATGTGTCCTTTAACCTGGAGACAAAACTGTTAGCGAGACCCTAGCAAAATCACCGAGTATCCTTCTTTATTTTTACTTAGCAAATCGTGCCTCCCTACACTCAGTACTATCCACATAAGCCCTCCCTGTCCTTCCCTGTATGCGATAAAAATTCTAATATAAAACTTAATTTTGGTACGCTTGGGAGTGGCCCAAAAATATAGGGTATGGGTTTCCTAGTTGGCTTCAGTTTCTATTCTTGAATTTACATAAATTCCTAGTAACTTATACTGTAATTAGTTTCTCCCAA
Source organism: Mastigias papua (assembly GCA_964019165.1). Classification (NCBI taxonomy): domain Eukaryota; kingdom Metazoa; phylum Cnidaria; class Scyphozoa; order Rhizostomeae; family Mastigiidae; genus Mastigias; species Mastigias papua. Next base: position 5,490,433 of record OZ025285.1, read on the forward strand.
AGGGTCAATTGTAAAACAGATTTTCACACCTGAAGTGTGACCCTGTATAAATAGTTTAAAATGAAAAATTACAATGTAAAGGGCTAAGTGTCTTTCAAGTCATGTGTCCCTCCATCTGCCACATGCTTCCTACGTCTCTGTCTGGATCAAAAGGTGTCGACAAGAGTTCTATTTTACTTTCTCCACTTTAGAACAAGACATTCCCTATGCTGTCTCGACACCCGTAATCTTCAAATTCTATATCTATATTTTGCAAACAAAACCTGACACAGCACCTCCTCGATTATCCGACCACAATGAGCATGGGGTATTCCAGGACAAGAAGGCCAACAATCAAAAAGGCCAATTCGTAAATATTGCTCCAAAATAAGGGCATATCACAAAAGTGGTACAGCATGCAAAAAAACTGTTAATCTTTGTTCTTTTTCGTTATGGCCATGTCACATGTTACAATCGTGCATGCTTTCATGGGCACTTGATGTTGTTTTTATGCGATTTGAAAGTTCCTGACCAGCCAGAATTGCATTAAAATCTGTCCAAACTGGCATGCGAATACACGTTTTCACTAATGAGAAAGTGGTTTTTAAGGATGCAGTACTAGACTATTCAAAAATGAAAAAAGTTCACTTTTGAATTTTTGAGTCCTACGAAAGCTAATAAGATCACATATTCAAAATTCCAAATTTCGCCAAAGCCTACAACTCCCTTGCTTTAATCTGCATAGATTCCCTACGTTAATCTATGTTTTACAGTGTTATCCTTGTGCAGTGTCTGTCTGCCTGTCTAATACTGCGGACTAACATAAACTCAAAGATTCCACGTTTAGTACTGAGTTCACGTAAAGACCAAGGAATTTCAGCACTGGGCCAAAAAGACCTTATAAAAAAGTCGCATAGAATATCAGTTAATCTTTAATGCCCTGTGCAGCGCCCCGTTAATCAAGGGGCGTTTAATCGAGAGACGGATAATCGAGGATCTACTGTACTTGGAATTCGTGAATCCAATTAATAAACGGCTGAACATTTGCAGTTGCGATAAGGTTCTACTGTTCTACAATAAATCAAAGCCATATCGAATCTCCTATTATCATACAAACTACAGTCATATCCTGCTAAATCGTATCCTGGATAAGTCGGACTTTCACCCAGTCGGGCTGACTTTCTACTCCCCTTTGATACATTTATGTTCCCTCGGCCAAATGCTCCGATTTACTATGGACTACCTACTAAATTTTTTCCGAAATACAGCTTTTAATGTTTGAAGGTTTGAAAGTTTTGTTGGAAATGAAGGTTTTAAAGGATCCTGACATGCCCTCGATTGGCACAGGAAAGTGTGAGCTGCACAAGCGAACATTAACAAAAACGTACGCAATATTTAACAAGGAGCAAGGGAGAAACATGTGTTGCACTCTCACAGGAACATGGATTTCCAAAACAGATGTTGTCTGGATGGATTAAAGGAAAATCTACGATTTATAATGAAGTGGGGAAAACAACAGAAATTCAACAGGCTATTGAAAAACACTTGCTAACTCTTCTATATTCACAGAAAATGGAAAAAAGAGGAGCAACCACTTTGAAGGTATCCTTCCTAATTGAAGTGGAACTTAACTGCTCTATGAAATAGACTAAAATTGCAAACCTTTCTCAAAAGGCAGTGAAAACGTAGTTATCTTTCAATCCTAAATGATCTATAGTAATATGACTGTGTATTTTATTTGTATCAACAATCTGAAGATGACTAAGCATAATCTTGATAAGTCAGACGTTTTGGTACTTCTTCCCGAAAACCCGACTAAGTGAGAGATCCGGCTAACTCCTACATTCGTCAACACGGACCAATTTTCCATCTCCTTTGAGATAACGAGTCAATGGGATTCTACTGTAATTACCAAGTACCAGCAAAGTGTATTACATCTTGTAGGAGTGGCGTTACCCAGCACTTTATAAAATACAGTTTGTCTCTATTGAAGACAATATAAAAAAGAAAGGCAGGTCAACTAACTCGCACTTGCGGGGTGATATACGCGCAACGCCAAACTTACCCAGTTACTTTCTAAGGTTGTGAATTAAACACTAAAAACCTAAGAATTTTGTGCAATAGTACAGTGTGATCTCTCATATAAATGGCTGGGAGACCCATCTACTAGAGTTGAAATAAGATCATTCAAAATAGCTACAACTAACATGACCTTGTCAAAAAATTCAGAATCACGGCATACAGGCTCATAGCAAACCAAGCATATAAGTCATCTTGATCTTTCCGCGCCCTGAGATTAACCCTTAATGAGAATCATTGACAGTCAAATAGCGCTAAATCTCCTGGTTGAATCTTTAGCCAAAAGAAACTGTAGCATCTCTTGAATTTCACTCGGTCAGCTCGTTCTCTCAATGACAATGCTTATCATTTCAATCCTAAACAGAGGAGACAGAAGAAACCTAATTCTAATACCAAAGTCTACAGCTTAAAACGGTTCCATAAAGAAACCTGGGAATTTAGACCGCATTCACTGTTCTAGATCTATAACACAATAGCTCTAAATAACTGGACCATTCGCGTATGATAACGAAACTCTCCAACTTCAAATGACTACATGAAGAAACATGGAACTTTGGCCGCTCTTATTACTTTAAGGCAATAACACAATAGCAACACAAAACTGGACTACACAAAACTGGACTACACAAAACTGGACTACACAAAACTGGACCAGCCTTGTATGATAGCAAAGTCTGCAACCTCAAACGACTAAATATCCGAAACTAGTTAGGCCGTTTCCAGTGTGTTTTGCACCTATACCACAATAGCTTTGCGTAACTGGAACAGCGGTATATAGATTCCTACGAATACCATAGACTGACTGCAATGAGTACCTATGATATCCATTCTCACATTACAGCAGTGGTCCATCTTATCAAAAGAATCCAACTTTGGCCAGACGCGTCGTCTTTATGACCTTCTTCATTAAAAATTTATCAACAATAAGTCATCAGAACATTAACTGAATACAAACTTTCTATTTTCAGTTAAAGTACCTGCAACTCAATTTTTCATCGTAGGAAAGGCGTGTGCTGCCATCTCCTCCTTGTCCGTTCCTTCTCTTGCTATGGCTAAATAATGACAGAAAACAATGGCGACTCCTGTGCCTGTGTCTCCTTAAACGTATCTTCTCAGGGAGTGCTTCCAGGCCTGAATGTCGTTCTTTTCTTGCCCAGAAAAAGGGTAATGGGGCACATTTCATTGTATTTCAACTCCTTAAATCAATCATTGGCGAAGGGCATCTCTTGTAAGTTCAACTTCAATTCCAGTAGTGCATAACTAGTCCTTGAACATGTAAGTTCTGAATCGATGTTTCAAGTCACAGTGAAAATAAAAAATACACGACAAAACTGAATTACATTTCACAAAGATTACAATCCACTGTCCGCTATAACCATTTTAGACAACATTCATCGCATTCAATTATAACTAACAGATATGAAACAGGCTTTCTCGGCCATTAAGAACACACAAAGTCCTGACTGAAGCTGCTTCCCATTCTGAATGAAACATGGGAAATTATGCTGATACAACAGATGCAGCATCAAAGTGAACTGGGCGCATATGACATACTCATCCTGATGGTCTGAGGCCAGGTATGCTAACTCTTTGTGGATGTGAATTGTTGGCCTTGAATTCAGGATAATTGCAGTAAATCCACGGGGAAGAAATGCACCAATGAGATCTGAGAGACTTACGATCCTAATCTGTAAATCGGCAAGTTCAGAATGTCATCCAGAAATAAAACGACCATCCCACTTTAAGGCGAATACTTGGCAAGAGTTGCAGGCAAGAGTGTACTACCTCGTATAAACTGCAACTGTAACTCTCTTCGGATCCTGACCATAATAGGCCAAAATCCTGTAATCTGGCCACTAAATTGGTTACTAGCTACACAGAACATTGGTCTACCAGATAATTCTGAACATACGGCATCGCCGATGTGATCTCGAGGCTGTTTAATTGGCATGAATTGAACAGTAGCATTTGCAGCCTATGGTGCGACTGCAAACAAAAGGGCCGAAAAAGCGCTCAGCAAATATATAATTTATGAATTTAGTCAAATAAAAAGCTGACAAAAAAGATAAGGGAATTCAACTAGATTATGCTAATACTAGCCAGCAATCACATACGACGCTAATCCAAACAACAGATTTCGATTTCTACACGAGCGAATGAGCAAAGAAGGCTCCCAGCGTGCAAAGAAACGTGAAAAGTTATGTCTAGCTTCGCATCTGCTAACTTAAAATGATGAATATACAAATTTGTCTTACAAGGGGCCTAGCTCAAGTTCTAATACTTAAATTTCCCTACTTCTGGACTTCTTCTGGGCACATTGTGGTACTAAGCGTCTCTTAATAAGTGGACAATATAAGTGTTAGATATTAATGCAGAATAATACAAACACTGTACATTTCACCAACATTGTACATACGGAAATCCCACTATGAAACACTTGCTACAAGGACAACACACGAATCATACAAACTTGGCTTCCTCGATTGTTCGCAGTGACAAAAATTTTGTACATTGAACAGTTCATTAGGCGATACTGCCTTAAGTATTACAAGTTCTTTAATATCTTTCGCCTTCTAAATGTCTAGGTTCCTCATAAAGCGGTTCCTAATAAAAACCATGTACTGTGTATCAAGTGTAGTATGAAGGTATCGATGAACAAATGACTCTGTAGCGGTCATGGCCAGTGTAATTCAATAGCAAATATCTCTACCTACTAGCAGGGTAATGATTTGAACCTCTGTTTCTCAATTACAGCGTACACGTATTTTTTTATATAAGAAAGTGCTTGATAAGAAAGTAGTACTCGATTCGTCAAAAAGTTAAGAAAGTTCAGTACTGGATTTTGCAAACCTAAGAAAGTTTGAAAATTTGTTTTTACCCAATAAAGATAAACAACCAAAACTATGAATAAATTTTATCCTGTGACCAATCAGAGTTTGGAAAAGCACTTCAACAACTTAGTAACAGATCCAATAATATGTATATACACAGGAAACATGATTTTCTCCCAAATGTTCAGATTAAAAACACGTGTTATGTACTGTGTTGAGTTCTATTAACCAAGAGATTCAGTTTTTGCCATAAGAAAGTCTTAAGAAAGTTTGAGTACTGGAATTGCCAGATTATTAAGAAAGTCTGAGTACTGGAGTCATTTTAAACTTTCTTATAAACAAAATATACGTGTACAAGTTTCCCTATAAGAAACTGGTCTATAAGAAACCTATTACTAAACACACTAAAATTTAAGAAACTTTTAGAACTACAAAGAAAGAGTTAAGAAACTTTAGACATTTCTGTGCCATCTTTCAGGGTTTCGGGCACACATTTACCCTTCAAGGATCTAAAAATGTCCACTATAGAATGTTTTATGTGCTTGAAAGCCAATCAGCCATATGGGCAATACAAGACATTGTTTTTTATACGTTATGTTTTCATTTTCACTACAAATCTTTTAGTAAATTAAGAACCTTTTAAGAAACTTTTAGAACTAAAATGTGGCCTGAAATTACGAAACTTTTACTACTAGGCCTCGAGTCTGGTTTCTTATAAAAACTTGTTTTCGGTTGGGATCCCACCCAAATACAATATCAAAGCAGCGCTACTAGGGTCTTCCAGACATACCGGCCTAACAGTCAAGTGAGAGTAGTACGACAACAGCGGCAAGAAAACTTCGATCAACGAATAGCCCTATACGAAGAAAGTAAAGAAATGCCCAGACCAAAATCAGGCACACTTAGTTACGCTGATCCTAGCGGATAGAGCTTACCGATACGGAAAACTTCTGCGTACCCAATTTCACCACAAAAAATCGCCACTTAACCAAACAGAAATACAAATAATGACTTACTTGTTTGACGATGCTTTCTCACTACCCGACATATTCCCAGATTCTTTGCCTCCTGATTTAACTGAGTGTCCATCAGACAGAGCTCTCTCTGAGGCGCTGTCATCCGGGGGAACAACCTAAAAAACGTGGATGTAGGTAAAACGTATTGAATATATAAGCAAAGGCTCTACCAAAGATAATGAAAACTGACTGAACAGTCTAATGGTGCCTAAACAGTCGTTGTATGGAATCACCGACTTAATACGAAAGTAACTCACACCCGTACTCACCAATGACTTTTTAATACACGCCTGATGTTATAAGAAACTTGGCTCAAAAGCATAGTTCTATAAGTTCCTCACTTTGGCCATATTGTCACCATGTCTTAGTACCAAAAGTTCGTTAACAGTTTCTAAATGAACATTGGAAATTTTCAATGGAAAGTTGCCTATTAGCCATTTGCCACAAGGATTACACGGAATTTATGCGAATCTGGCCTCCTAATTCCGCATTCTCGGCAAAAATGAAGATATTCCAAGTTAAAGCGTTGGAACTTAGGGATTTTATCGTTATTACAGAAAATTCGGTTAACATTTTGGCTTTCTACTTGTGGGTTTCTTATAAAGTGGTTCCTTATAAAAACACATGTATACTAAACGCGTACCTTATTAATGTTCAGCCTCCTTCGTACTGAACTAACTGCGGTAAGTAGAGGATTAACGAAAAGTTTTCCCATCCTCTCTTAGGAAAAAAGCCTTTGCAAATGTCCAGAAATACTGAGGATCTTTAATGGTGCGAAAACGGACTCCACATCAAAGTCAAAATACAACAAAGGATCGTAAGACAGGCTGTTGCATGAAGCAGCAAAGATGCAGCTATTGCTCCAGAGCTTCATCCATAATTCCCATACGAAAAGGTCAATCACTGTACCATCGGAACAGGAGCTTCTTACAGCTATACTAACAATTAACCACGATTATGCCAAATCTAGTTAACCCTTCTTCGGTGTAACGTCATCCAACGTCGTTGAAAACATTTGCTGCACTTGCAACACTACGAAGTCTAAACTACATATAAACAAAAACACGTGCTACCCTCGTTCTAATTATTCTGTGGTGATTACGACAGATTATCAATAGATATCTCGCAGGCTGCTTTTTTAAATCAAATAAACCTGACCACAAGCCAATCGTCAGTGAGGTGGGCGAGCTCACCACGTGAATTGCTGGTGGGCATTCATTATCTAAGCATATTAAAAGTCCTCCTTCACAGTGTCTAATCGTTCTTAGCGTCTGTTCTTCAGCAGGATAAGTATAGGCCGCTCTTATCGCATCCTTGGGATTTTCATATTTAAGATATGAGGGATCAATTGGTTTTTTCCGGTATTCAATAGCCCCACAAAGCATTTTGACCTCTGTATTAAGAGGGATGACTAACTGCCTAAGGTAATGGGGATGGACACTTTCATCACAGCCCAGAACAGCTTTATCGTCTACTTAATAAATCCCTAATACATTCAGGGACGTAGGAAGCATCTAAAAAGTGGGGGGCCAAGTCCTAAAAGGGGCACATTACCACGCCCATTTTGGGCTTCAAAGGGGCACTTTTTGATAGGTTGCTAAAAACTGGGGGCCATGGCCCCTCTGGCCCCCCAGTTCCTACGTCCCTGAATACATTGTGACAACAGTACTAGGAGGGGATGGCTAAGTGCCCAAACGTAGACATCCAACATCAATGGCCAATCTGCAATCAACACATACTTTCCTTGGCAGCTCAAATTTAATCAATGAGTCATAGATACCCACCTGCATATTGACCAACAAGCCATATTTCCTTATAAAAGTTGATTAGATGTTTACTTGTTATATCAAAAGGGCTGAACGATAACAGGTAAGTAATCAGATAACTGGAGGATACAAAATGGAGGTTACTGCCATAGACTGATCCAGTGTTTGGTTTTAGGTGGGGCCATTTGGGAAATATATTGTGGGGAGGGGAATTTTTCATAGCCACGCCCATTTATAAAACTTTTGGAGTGTTATGTAGAGTGCTCAATTCATTTCTTATTTATTCTCTTGTCTAATTCATATGCCCTGTCTCTTAAAAATGAAATTCAAATAAAATGATAATATAAATAAATAATAATATAAATAACTAATAAAAATTTTTTTGCGATTTTGGCATCTTAGTTTAAGGCCATATTGGTTTAGAATAGTGCCCTATTTTTTTTACCTATTTTGAACTTAATGTAGTACTAAAAGTTCCGTAATAGCGCCTTCATTTTCACTACACATTGAGTACTGTATAGACATATTACATGTTAAATATTATAACGGGAAACTATAGAAATTCTAGGCTATAAAGCAAACCCATTTACACAAAATTCAGGCAAATTTGGCAACCAAAATCGCGATTTATGGCAATGAGAAAAAATTTATGTGCGTGAAAGTTCCTTAGGAACTCTGTTCTTAGTAATAAAAGTTTTTAAAAAGTTTTGGTACTCTACGTGCAGGTTCCCTATGAAGTGGCTTCTAATAAAAAGTATATAGCGCGTTGTAACCATATTCCGTTAGTTGGTAAAGCCATAATATCTCTATTAGGAGCATATGATTGAGTGTACTTATCAAAATAGACACAACTATGGAAGGAAGGTTAGAACAAAGCTGTTAGTTTTTACAACGACAACTTGCTTCAAATCATAGCTTCCTACACTTGCCTCAAACTTTGTCTAACATTCGTCACACATAGCACTCGAAAAGGTGTTACATGGTCCCAAGATTGCGAGACAACTATGTTTTGGTAATTCAAACCAGCTATTTACAGCATGGACAGGAAACCGTTTTTTCTATGAGGGCCAAATCTGTGATCCCTGATTTTTGATCAGACAGGCCGGGCCGGAACGGGCTGCACCAATTTACAATCAAATATCATCTTTAGCCAAATACTGAAGATCAGCGGGCCACTTAGAAAATTCTCGCCGGCCGGATTTTACGCGCTCGATGAAGGCTACCCGTCGCTGACTTACTAACGCGTTTCAATGCGGCCAAATGGGCAGCACCGTTGTGGAAAAAGTTCGTAAAAAAGGGATTAGACTGTTGAAACATGAACGCAGTAATATTTTAAACAGTTGTTGGCAGAAATAGAGATGCATGAAAACAATCACCTGGTTTCAGCTTGCGCTCTATTTAACCGATGTTACTAAGAACACCAATACAGTTACAAAAGGATACATTAAGAAAGTAGGCCACCATTTACTATTTGGATTAGTAACATGGGTGGCCTCTTTGTTGGACCTTTTTGTCGAGAATTTAATATCGGCCAATTGCATGGTAAAAATCTATGTAGACGTTATAGACGAAACAGAGACAAAATAAAATTGTCATATGAGAAATAGGGTATACTATCATCTGGATAGCCTCTATGCGTAAAGCAGGTCAAACAACTGCGCATTACAGGTTATTTTTTGCAAGGAGCCTAGCTCAAGGCATACTTCTTAAAAGTTCCTTAATTTTGGATCTATTTTGACCACATCGTAATACTACGAGTTTCCAAATAGTTCCTACAAATTCCTTCCTATAAACACTTCATCAGTTTGGGTTCCTTCTCCAAAAGTTCTAGTTTATCTTACAATACTCTGGTTGGCTATGAGAGGATGTAGGAATATTTGACAGACAAAGTTTATAATCCACCTAAACACTCAGTTCTTCGCCATTAAACGAAGTCAAAAATTCAGCAAAATACAAGTAACAACGTTGAACGTACCCAGGAGACAACTCTTCCATTGAAGCACGGCAGCAAAGTATCATCATCTATTATCTCCTCTTTTACAACCCTAAAATAAAAAGCAATACTTTAGTCATGTATGATCAAAATGGGGAATGGGGCGATTGCAAACAGCCCCAGGGACCAAAAGGGCGATTAAATAGCATTCGACGCAATTGCATCTTCTCAGGCGTGCGCAAAATGCAATCACACGTGTTTTCTTTTATAAGAAACCTGGATTAAAGACTAGCAGTAGAAGGTTCTTCATTATTGCCCACATATGGCTCGAGCAGTTTCTTAAAAATGTCCCTTACTTTAATGAACAAATTGCAGTGAAAATAAAAACAAAACGTAAAACATTGCTTTGTGTAGTGCCCCTAAGGTTAGCACAAAAAAATATCGTAGCGGATCCGTGGAGGAAAAGGGGCTTCCCGAAACTGCGAAACATGGCACAGAAATTCCTACAGTTTCTTAACTTTTTCTTTGTTCTGAAAGTTTCGTACATTTTAGGCTGTCTAGTACTAGGTTTCCTACAAGCATGTTTCCGACAAACAAAATCGTGTAAATAGGGAACAAACTCTGTAACCCCGTCTAAGGCCATAAATTATTACAAGGAACCTAAGACGTTTCTTCAAAATCGGGGTGTCACTCTCACGACGCCCCATACTTCGCCACGCCCCTATAAAAGTTGCGTAATAGTTCCGTAATTTCAACTGCACATTTAGTGCCATAGACATAGTAAGTGTTCGGACTTAGAGCGGGGCACTATGGACACTATGAGTGTTAATTGAAACTTACCTATGAAACACTTGAAACACGGACTACAAACAATTTATGTGAAGAGAACTAGATATTTTGGCCTTATAGATGTAGGCTCCATATAAAGCCGTTCCTTGTAAAAAAAAGTGCACAGCAATTTGCAGCTCGACCTTGAGTCATCTACGCCAATTCAAGGCGGAAATCTTGTAAAAGTCCTGCCATACAAAAGGTTTTAATAACGTGAAAATTACATACAAAAGAGGCTCGAGTGTCGGCTTTAAAGCAAAACGCAAAGCCTTGAAATTATCACTGGACTTGACAAGAAGTTATGAACAATTACAAAACACGAATATTACACAAATCAGTGAGCAGGAAATCGCTCCTATTCAAAACTAGTTTTGAGGTTAAAGCCAGTAGTTGTTTTATTCATAAGTGATTTCTACGTGCGTGGATTAACAGTGCTGTCCTGTAGATTGATATTGAAGAGAAATGGAATTAAGCCAGTCGGATATTGTTCCTATTCTAACAAACAACTTTCGCCTGAGAGAAAACCATCAAAAAACCAATAGTCGGCAAAAAAGTTTCTGTAGCCAAAGGCGGTTGCAGCTGAAGGGGGCTGTAACTGAAGATGGCTGTAGCTGAGGGTGCTGAAGCTGAAGGGGTTTATAGTCAAAAGCGGCTGTAGCCGAGGGGGCCTGTAGGTTAGGTTAAGGCGGCTGTAGGCGAAGGCGGCTATAGTTACCGTTGGAGCTAACGGCCTCGGCAGCATACTCGGCAGCATATGTAGATTATATTCATATTCTTTTTTGTATTTGTTTTTCAAACAGGGCAAAAAATGTAAAACAGTTAGACACTACAACAGAATTGTAACCTGCACAAATATTCAAAAATGGAATAATGGAATGAACGAATGACTGATTGAATGAATGAATCATTAAATGAAATAAACGAATGAATCAATAAATGAATAAATATATAGACAGAAAAAGTAGGGAAGGCATCTGCCTTTACTTAAAAACGACAGGTGGGAGGGGGTAAAGCCAATAAATGGTCACAAATCCAACAATCTCTAAATTCCCTCCTTTGCTACACTTTCGAGAGTAGAACATTATCGAAAGACGGCTACTAATGCATTCACTGCTATTGGCGGTCTTATGTTAAATGTTTTACTTCTGCTAATATTTCAGGTAAAACATATGCTTTTATTTTAATATTGTTGGGCGTTTAAAGAGGAGCAACAGCATATAGTTGGGTGGTGCCTCGCGCCCCCTTTACCTTTGCATATTTACACGCTTTTCTATAACAAAGTGGTTTATAAGAAAGCAGAACCCGGTTGCTTAAAAAACCAAGAAAGGTCAGTACTGGGTTTTTGGGACCTGAGAAAGTCTATTAAGTTCACAAGGATTTACAATTCCGATTTTCACGCAATCAAATATCTCTTTCGCTCAATTTACTCATAATTTTTCGTGATAGTCTATGTATCTAAGTGTTTTGTTTGTGTAGAGGCTGTCTCTTTAACACGCAATATTACATCAACTCAAATATTCTTGCCAAGAAGGTCCTAAGAAGGCTTTAGTACTAATATAATGAACAAGCCAAGAGAGTTTCAGTATTTGGCAAAAAAACTATAAAATACAAAACGGTGTATATGCAGAAGACACTTCGCATAGTTAACACTTTTCTACTTTTGGGACAATATCAAAAAGGAAATCACTCAGGAAGACAACAAATTGGCACTTCTGTCAAACTGACTAATCCAAGCTCTGAAATTACATGGCCTCTCATAAGAAGGAAGTATATAAGAAGTGTGAAGATCAAACCAGGCAAAAATAAAGAAACATTTAAGAAATACAGGCATGCTTAGTTTCAAAAGGTACTTTGTGAGAAAATTTTTTGCTAAACTGGAAATAAAATACAAACAACATCCGTTTCTTAACTGCTTCTAACTAAAAATTTTATTTTTCATCTCACAGCTGCCTTGTTGTAGGAAATTTGAAGAATTTAAGAAACACTTAAGAAACATTAAGGCTGAAGGGAAAAATCTGTTTCTATGGTAGGAAGATTTAGAAGAAGAAGTGGAATTTGAAAAAGATCAAGAGGAAGACAGGCAATAATAACGACTAATATACATTAAGGCATAACTGACTAAAATAGCCCAGAAGCCCAGAAGAAGAAAGCAACTTGGCAATAGCACTATTTAGCAGATAATAAGAGTTTGCATAGGGAAACCAAGAGAAAATTGTCCAGGACCACATTTATTTCCAATAAGCACTAATGCAGGCAGAAGTAGAGAAATATTGCATATGCAGATATGGCCATTGGACAGCTGAGTGTCCAGAATGTTAGTAAAAATGTATCTAAATAGAAGTTTTCAGCAAGATGTTATATCAATGTACAGGGACGTAGTGACCGGGGAGTGTGGGGGTATATGAAACCCTCATTTTTATCATTATGGGAAGATTCAGGCAAAAGTAAATCATTATTTCGTTAAAATTAGGTACTTTTTGAGGAATTGATGGACACACTCCCTCACCAACCAACGGGTTCTCACGACGTCTCTGTCAAACTACAATGGCTAATCTATTTGGCACTGTGTAAAAAGATACAATGATAAAACCCATTATCTAATCATCTAAAAATTTAGGAAGTTAACAAGCTTCTTTCAGTTTCAAAAGAAGAAATTCCGCAGGTATTTTAAAGTTTGTAGCCATCTGTTCATTGGAAAAGGATAATAATGCCAGGTATTCTAAGGTGTAGTGAGATAATTCAACAAAATCAATGCAAGCCAGTAAGTTAGTGGGACATACCAACACCTTAGCTTGAATCTGTTAAAAGTGCTGTGTATCAATACTGATGGCTTAGTGTCATGCCAGCCAAGGGGGGAGAGATGGGGCAGGTTGCCAAGACCTGTTGTTCCATTTGACCTGGGCCCTATGCAAGCTCTCAGCGGTCTTGCTTAGTGTAATAGTTTTCGTTTACAAAATAACTTTATTAACTTATCTTTGGTAATGCCTTGACTCTAGAGGACAGTTTGGATTCACAATTTCTGTTTCTAAAGCCTCATTCTGCATCCTGAATTACTGCAAGAGTTCTGAGCATCTTTGACCCAAGTATACAGTAAAGTGGGGTGGTACTAAGAAAGGGGAAGGGAGAGTCACGCCTTTACTAAAGAAAACAGAAGTAAGAAATTGTAACATGTTTTACAGGGCATGGGAGATCAATCACCAAATTTCTATGGGAGATAGGGGAAATTGCTAAGTTTTTAGGGGAAAGGGAGGTTTAGGCTCCATTCCACCCTTTTGTAAAGTTTAGAATAGGAACTGCCAATCCACTTTAAGATGGTCACTCAGCAAACATACCATGATAATGATTATCAATACTCCTCACAAATTATCACACTGTTTCTTATGCATTTGGGTAAAGGAGGATTGAGTGCTAATGCTAGAATCACTACGTAGATATGATGTTCATTGCAAATGTATCTGCAAACAGTTCATCCTCTTTATCACATCCCTACAGCTCACCAGTATACTCCCTCATGCTTCGTATGGTTTGTCAAATGAATGGTGGACCTTATCTTGATAATGAAAGAGACCAATTAAAGCTGTCCAACACAACCAAAATCCTATTGTGGTTTCATTCAGACTTTTATGACTACTTTTAGATTTGATTTCTCCTTAGTCATGGAAACATAAATGATTTGTGGCAATGTAATCACCAACATCAAAAAGAACATTTGATACACAAGTGGAATGTAGTGGTCTACAAGTATCCTGATATCTAACTGGGCACTTTTAATGAGCATGTTTTTATAAGAAACTAAGAACTCTGTATCTACATTAATATAAGAGACTAACAATGTGGTCCAAACAAGAATAGATGTTAATAATTCATATTTGTGAACTCTGATTGTTAAGTTAGAATGATTCCATTAGAAACATACAGGATTTATTTCTCTCTTATGCTATATATATGTATGGGATATAAAGTCTCACTACCAAAATATCTTCTGAGGGAAGAGGGCAATGCATTCTTCAATCTGTAACTAGGGGGTCAGAGTTCCTTGGGGTTCCCCTCCTCTACATCAATGTTTGTTACTATGGTTTGAAATAGGCCAGCTAACTTTATACATATTGAAAACACTGATCAATGCTCAGGCATCAAATCAAAATAAAACCAATGTGAGTCTATTTATACATTAGAAACTGCAGGGAGCATAACAAACTGACATAGAAAAACAAACATATAACTCAAAGCAATAAAAGATCTCTTTCAACATTCAAAACTAAGAGAAGCAACTCACTTTAATTGTAGCTTACTGCTAATGCATAAAATTTTTTGCAAGGCAAGTAAACTAAAATATATGGACCAACAATGAAAAGGGCCACTTATTTCTTGCAATAAATATATATATACATATATATTGGCTGATGATTGCCATATGGCATGAAACTACTAGTTCTGGCTAAGCTGTTGTGTCTTTTCTGACTCTGTCACCACATATAATGTATAAATATATATATATATATATATATATATATATATATATATATATATATATATATATATATATATATATATATATATATATATATATATATATTTATATATATATATATATATATATATATATATATTGTAACATATAAATTATTAATTGACTCAAGAGTACAAACCTACTACCTAGGCAGGTCCCTATAGGGAAAGAAAACTGACATCACTGGTTTTGAAAATTTGTAGTTATCTATAGCACATCCCCAAAAGGAAAATAAGACTTTCAGCAAAGATGCAAGTAAATATAGTCCACTGTTACAAAGCAAATCTAGTGCCAAACTGTTTTGCCATTTATAACACTCCTCATTTCACATTAGGAAATTTCAAAACTTGATAGAAAATATAGGAGAAAGCGGCTGCTGGTGAGTATTCAGATGCTTGACTCAAATTTTCAAATATCAATCATTCATGAAGTGTATGCAGGGAGGCATTTCCAATTAAACATCAATTAAGTTGAGTTTGCATGAAAGGATCATACAAATAATCTTCCAAAAGTAATTGCTTTCACATGGCCATGGAGCTTACATAGTCTCATTTCTTTTACAACTAGCAAAGCAATATCACTCAGATTTTTCTTGACACCTTACCTAGATGCTGCCCATTTACTTATCTGGCTTGATCACTGAATGGTATGAATTGCTATTTAATGACAAATTTGACATTTCTGTTAAATTCCTAAAATGAGGTACTATAACAAAGGCTCAATTATGTACCTTTTACTTAATTCCCCATTCCCCAGAGCAGATTTATTTTGGTCTATTACCAGCCAGAAGCCTTCAAGAAAACTGGTTAAGATTAGGTTTGACTGATAACAAAGAATGAGACTAAGAAAATTATGACCTCAAAAGCCTAACAACACATGGAACTCAAATCTTGTTTGGCTTTGAGCTGGGTTTTGTGCACCTACTGGGATCTAAGGCTAGAATGCAAATCCTACCAAGGGTATTATTCCAACATAGCACCAAGGAAAAGGGCCAAATAAACAAGAGTACAGAAATAGCCTTTTAGATAGCTGCTGTTTATTTGCTATTTCCATCATTGAAGTCAAATAGCTCTTTTCAAATATAGCTGTTTGACTTTCCAGATACTTAGAGTAGGGCTACAGAGGGTGTTACATTTCATACAGAAAAATGAACTGTAGTGGCCTGTAAACTACAACGTATGCTAAGACAAGGCACTAACACTGGCTCAATGTACCATTTGCTATTAAAGCTTAGAGGACAAACGACGGGGATCCTTCATGCTATCGTTATAATGCAAACTTGAAAAACATAAACATCGACGGGAAGTTAATATTCATAGACGAACTAAAAACTGACCTGGGTGCATCACAGAGAGAATGTCCGTTGTCATATTCACCCATAAAAGGTAGCTTATATGAGTCGAACATCCTTTCCTTGTTGAATTGAAACATGAATATAAGAGAAAACCGAAATAAGGGCAACACAACGAATCACGCTGTGACCCTGGTGTTTTTAATCAATCGAACAAAATCGACCAGCTCGTCGCTTACTCTAGTTTACAAAATACTCCTCAAGGAACTACTCTGTCATTCATGAACAAATCAAAGGCATCACACGTCTCTTTTTTCAAATAAGTCACCTTAATCGTTCCTACAATTGAGCCACGAAGACACCGAAGTTAGCGGTCTTACAAATTAACTATCATCCGAACCGAGGACTCAGCTAGTAAACATGAACACACTCGACAATCTGCAATTTTCCCTCTAATAAATTGCCAGAGTGCAAGTAAAAACAGGAATGCTCATAGAAGAAACTGTACTGCACGACTGAAAACACACCCGAAGTGCGAAATATACTTAGTTGGACAATCCTTTGCTTTCAAACAACTAGCATTTGGCATTGCTGCTCTCATGACCCCATAACTCCATCATCAAATATTCACAAGATGCTGGAAGGATGGTAATCTCAAAGCTAATCTAAGAGCCAGTAAAAATGAAAATAGTACCGATTTGTGCAAACTTTCACCTATAGCCCTTGCGGGTAGATTGTCTCTGATTTCGTAAACGCTGATTTTCCTCCAATTCCTTACATAAAATTTTCCATTCATGGTCTACGAACCAAACTCTTACATTTGCCTTGCCTTCATTATACATACATGGGCGAGACAACATCATGCAGTAAAGCGAAGAATAGCATAGCCCAAATAAAACAAGCTCCAACTATTACTGAATGCCTTAGGTATAGCTAAAACCATAAAGAAATAAATAAGCAGTTGATGACCGGCTGGAGATGTCAGGATGGAACACCGAACGCCTAGGCCGTACTTACCCAAAATCATCGTCCATTGACTTGAAAAAGAACTTGTAATTTGGCCTATTGAGCACATTTTTGAAATCTCCTAATGTTACTTGATCGGATGGCTTTGGTATCTTTACTAAATAAGGTGTTTCTTCGTCGTCTATGTGATATATAATTTTAGTTTCATCGGCCATAGCTGCCAAGAGCGATCAATGACAAAATTGGTATTGTGTGATTATGCTTATTTGTCATCTCCCAAAAGGTATGCTCCTCCACATAAGGGGATTTACTTTCCAATCAGAATAGGTAAAACAAAGACTACGGTAATCCCATATACCATTATACATTTGAGATTGCCTATAAGCAACGACACTTATCATGAACTCTCTACCTTCATGGACAAGAAGGAAACTGCCCCCTTGTCCTACTGATATTTACTCATTCTTTCCTTAAACCGTCGATCTTTCGTGTAACATAAAGGCACCCCTACCCATAAGCCTTATCATTGAATAACGAAAGAAGGCAAACAAAGTGAACTGGATAGAATTTTCGATTTCGAAGTTTAGGCTAATCAAACTAACTAAACTAGAAAGTAGATGCAGACAAGTAAATCATTAAATGGCATGGGAATCAGCTTTTAAAAATGCTAAATGATCAGATGCACAGGACACTATAGTCCCATACAAATCAACTTGCGAGCAATTTTTTTAATAAGATACCTATCTACAATCTTCGCCAACATATTTGGAAAACTAGGGGGTTCCCATAGGATTCCTTCTGTCATCCACCACTCTCTCTCCACGGACACAATGTTGAATGACAAATAATGCTATTTGCCTTGACAGTGCCTTATGCTATTGACTGTTAGATAGTCATTTACTACGTACAAATCAACATCTTTTCATGGACCAGGGGGGTGGAAGCGGGAAATCGAGAAACAGCCACTGTAAGAAAGAAAGTGACGAAGGTGACTTCAGCAATGAAATTTTCTGTTTCCGATAAAACCAATTTTGCAGAGAATTGTAGCTCAAGGTCTTGCTCTAACAGTTGCCTTTTTGGACCTCTTTGCCAGTCCCAGTCTAAATGACTTGCTATGTAGTTTCATACAAACTTGACTGCAATGAATGAGAAATGTTTCCTAATTATCGGCAGTTAGCAGTGATAAAAATATCCAAACTTGAAAAGCTCCTAAGTCTCTTAATTTTTGCACTTCTGTTTGTCGGTTTTATATAAAGTTGCTCCGCATCTACAAAATGTGTACATCGATGCTATTCACCAACTCGTTTTGAAACCTGACTTGAAACAATAAATAAATATATAGACATATATATATGTGAAAAGTCTGTTGGTACTACAGAACTTCACTATAGCACGAAAAAGCGGGAACATTGATTTAAGAACGGTCGCTATCCAACGTTTCATACTCTGACGAGTGTCGGACGAAAAAAGCTTTCAGTATGCTAAAGCAATGTTCCCGCTTTTTCGTGCTATAGTGAATATATATATATATATATATAAATATATATATATATATATATATATATATATATATATATATATATATATATATATATATATATATATATATATATATATATATATATATATATATATATATATATATATATATATATATATATATATGCGTGTGTATGTATGTATATATATACTTAAAGGATAGTATATTTGTGGTTTATTCTATATATATATATATATATATATATATATATATATATATATATATATATATATATATATATATATATATATATATATATATATATATATATATATATATAGCAAGCTAACATTACTATAATTACTAGTTACTAGTACACGCTATCTTTTATAAGAAAATTTGGCTCCAGTTTCAGCCTGGCGTTTCTTATTTTTCCATATCATTTCAGCCATCAGGGCAAATCTCAGCCTGATGTTTCTTAAAAAGTTTGTCCTTATAAAAAACACGTGTATTAACAGACAACGGGGAAGCATTTATGGCATACAAACACATTTCTATAAGGCCATGCCACAAGGTTTACTTCTATATGCTCCCTTATTCTTGAACCTCTTTTGACCAAAGTTTAGAACTTCTTCAAAACAAATATGCTCTCTTAAAATCATCTTATCTAAGGTGGCATCAACAGTTTCATGGTATTATGTTTCTTGACAAACATACTTCACATTTTCAATAACCTGGCCCTCCGTTAGATTGCAGATATTCGCTGTTTTCAAGTAAACCTGCTACAGTATGTCAATAAAGGTTGACCTACGCTAGAACCATGCCATATTATATTGACCCTCGAATGAGTCAAATTTTGGCCAGATGGAAACTGGGTCTAGTGATCGACTGTTTGCTGTATGATCAGAGACTGAAATTTAAATCTTGTACTCTCCTCCCTTTGTGGCTATGTAATATGTTTGCAATTCCCTAATTGTTCTTTGTGTTACTAATCCCTTTGTCCACTAGATGGAAATATGGCCCAAAGGAGGCCTTGCCTTACGGGATTGTTCAGGGATTGTTCACCGGGCCAAACATTTATTATGAAAACAAAGGATTTATATCCCTTGAGGCAATGTATACAACCAAGCTGGCAACAAAGCGAGATAGTTTGTCCTACCAACTGCTTTAGTGTGGCATTCATTCTTCAAAGATGAGAAGAGCAAGTTAAATAACCAGCTAATACATAGAACAGGGCAATGTCAAAGTGCGCGTTCTCAAACCTATATTCTTATCGGCTCCACAGGTTATAAAGGGCTGCATTTATCAAATAGTTTACCGACTTTGTGCCCCCTCCATTCAACTTTTTCTTCTGTGGCATAGAATGCCTGACTTGGAGGAGCAAAGAAGTAATTGGTATTGGAAATTAATGCCCATGGATTTGGAAAACCTTTGTTGATACAAGTAAAAGGCAAATCGGGAAGCAAGTTAAGTTTTAAATAACTTTAATAATAGCGAACTCTAATCTTTGCATGTATTTTTGTAAGAAAGTGATTTTTAAGGTACTCTACAGCTCAAAAAGTTAAGATGGTTCAGTACTGGAGTTCTGAGACCTAAGAACATCGATAAGGCACATGCTTTTAAAATTCCAAAATGCACGCAAGACTATCATCAATTTTACTGAATTAATTTGCATAGATTTCTTGTGACAACTTATGTATTCGGTTATGTTTGTGTAGTGCCTGTGCATCAGTGGAACACCGTATTGTTAAGTTAACTCATATATTCTTGCTAGCAGAAAGTGCTATGAAAGTTTCAGTACTGAAATCGTGAAAAGCTAAGAAACTGTCAGGGCTGGATGAAAAGATACTTTAGTATAAAAACGTGTTATTGGAAAGAGACCCATTTTTGCACCCGTTGTCATGTGAAAAAGAGAGCCCAGCGATTGGCTAGTATAAACCGGTAGCTTAGGTGATTTGTACAATGAAGCAAAATAAGTATTAAGATGACAAATATAAACAGTTGATGAAATTCTGAATATTTTGGTATTTAAATCATCCAAATCGGATGAAGCAAACTGAAGTTAAGCGGCTCTTTAGTTTTGCAAACTGAGGTTCTTGCTTGAAAGTTATTTATTACTATAAACGTGAGCTTTCTTCGAGGATAGAGGTCACTTGGAGCAGTAACACAGACTCCTGCCTATCTGGGCCGCTATACGGTCTGCATAATCCTTGCCCGTTAACAGGCTTGCGTAGATTCTTAAAACCTGTGTCTACGACCCATTCTTCATAGCTATTAGTCAAATCTATTTGAAATGCAAAATCCTCTGCACAATAGCGGGATCGTTTTGTTCTAAGTGATAGCCTAGATATTGTCAGAATGACCGCTGGTAAGGAGAGATTTCCTACCTTGAAAGAAGAATATCATGCAGACACACTTGAAACTTGTAAACTGAGATTGCACCAGTACCAACTTTCACAATAAGAAACTTATATCACTTCACAGAAATACATGTTTTTAGCTATTGGGTTATATAGGGCACGCTACGCTACTGCCGACAAAAATGTCCAAATATCTTGTTTTACATAGTACAAAGGAGATCGCTCTCCTTGAATCATGACTCTCCCTTAAAAGCATTTGAAAGTGATTATTCGTTCAAATTCTAAGCCGTGCCATTTCCTATTGTCGACTTGTCTACCACAATACAACCAATCCTATTCGACCTGTAAGGGAGAATATTTGTGAACCAATTAGATTCATGGGATTTTTTAATTCTGTTTGTCATATAGGTTTTGTAATATTTAGAGGAGCCATAGCAGTAAAGATATTAAATGGTGTTCAAATGTATTTTTAAAGGACAAATCACCAAAATAAAGCCAAACGAGGCTAACCGCTGTGGCTTGTAAGATGAGATAATGTCTTGTTATGATTCTCGTCTTGTAGTCTGTTGTCATCAGTAGCAATATGCCAATAGCAAAGCAATCAAAGACTGGATTCATACTTCAAGTGACAGATAAATTGGAAAGTAGCCAAAACCTTTACATGTAGTGTGTATTAAGACATTATGTGTACACTGTTTTAACCATATTAGACAACGTAGCAGATGCATGGAAGAAAAATTGGACGTATGTTGTATTTCAATATGTGATTTATCTAAATTTATTATGATTAAACTAGGCAGCATTCCGAGAAGAGAATCTACGCATTTCTTTATCACATTCAAAACAAGTGGCATATTCCTAACTTTTGCACAAAGGGGGGATTCTTTCTGGTTTGAAGGGCGGCCGTAAAAAGAACCTTTGATGAAACCACACACTCTTTGCAATCTTAAAAATGTTCAAACGCACCGATATCTTATCGCACACTGGTGGGCCAATTTAGTAAGGTAGTAAATATAACTTTATTTAGTATGCAATTTCTTTATCTATTAATTTATTTATTTTGTATGTAATTTAGTATGTATTGCAAATTTTATGTATGAATTTTTAACATGAACCCTTGGAAAACAGATCCTAGTATCTGAGGGACTACCATGTCTAAAGAATTAAAAATGAATGAAAAAATAAATCTGTAACAATAGGAAGAACAGCTGTCGTCTCATCCTACTTCGACCCCATTCTGTTATTCTAGTTCATTTATCAATACTGTCCAAGAAATAAACAAGGGGCTCAGTCCCTTTCCAAAAGTAGAAGGGAACTGAACTCCCACCTTCTCTTTTCAAAACCAATGTTTAAGATTTTTGCTATGTTCTAAAGGAGTAGACAGTATTAGCCGCATTTCCACTCCTCATTCGCTTAACGTTTGGAAGGGTATCAACTTCACCAAATGAGTATCGAGGTTGCTATTTATAAGAAGGTGGTTTATAAGAAACCAGCACTCGGCTTTTCAAAATGCTAAGAAGATTCTCATTTTGAAAATCTCAAGACAGCTTCAGTACTGAAACCATGAAAAAAGTTATGGTCTCTCCAATTTAGTCATTTTGGCTGATATGGTAATGTCGAAGAAGATTTAAAGAAGAATCTTGTCTCTTGTAGCAATCTTGCTCTTAAAGTTATTTCATAGTTGTAAAAATTGCAGTAAAAAAGTACTCGAACAAACCATATTATTGCATGTCATCATTCCTCATGAGGGTGTTTCAAAATCCTAAGATGTATCAACTAAAACTCCACTTTTGGCTTCTATGCAATAGCACGTTTATCAGATACAGCCTCTAGTCAATTGCATGCTTTGGGGCTATTGATTACTCATAAAAGAATTTGATTGTTTTGCAGATATCTAGCATCTTTCTCTCGATTCCCTCTCCTCTCGTCAGCCCAACGCTGTGTGTATATTCTATCGATTCCTATCCTGTATAGCAATATATTACAGGTTTTTAAATAAGAAAGCCTTTGCTCCCAGTACTGAAAGTTCCTTAGTTTTCATGTTTTTAGTACTAAAACTTTCTCAAGGCTTCCTTAGCAAGAATAAGCGAGTTTATGCAACACCGTAGTGCTACACAGATAGAGAGGCACTAACAAACATAACACTTGAAATGCATTGACTACCACGGAAAATCTATACAAAATAAATAAAAGTTACTATGGGTTTGCATGAAATTTTGAGTTCAAATGTGTCCATATTGCAGTATTTTGAAAATAGATAATGAAGTATTGGGATGACTTTTCCTACGACAAGCTGTTGTCCTAGCATACTTACTGCTTCTATAATGATAAAGATATAACGAGAGTGAGAACGTTACATGACGAAGTAGAATTCCATCACAGAGTGTTACAAGCATAGGGAAAGAAACAAGAGCAGAATGCTGTTGCGTTTGTACCAATGATTGAAAGTCAGTTGCCAGTGAATATAAGAGGTTGATATCTGCAATATGAATGAAATGTTGAAATGTTAGCAGTCTTGGTAACTGATATAAAGATAAGAGAAAACCAACACATGCAAAAAGGGAAATCAAGAGTTATAGCAGAGTGACTTCAGAAAGAGGATTAACAACAGCTATTGCTCTTCTAGTAGGTGGAGAAGCAAACTTGGGTGCATATTGCCATGGAGAGAACCAAAGTAGTGAGGAGTATAAAAAGGTGGCCAATCTTCAAAAAGGACGTATTAAAAAAATATGGAAGGTGCTACATCAGCTTAAAGTGAGGTCGTAGAGCCAGAGACTGCAGAAGTAGAACGAAATTCCAGGAATGCTTGGAGCCACATCATGTTGGTATTTGTAATAGACAGAAAGAATCAGAAAGATGGTGAAATTGTGCATTGCGCATTCAGCAGCTAGAGGTTATACACCCGTTAGATCTTTTATCGAAGAGGTCGCAGTAATTCCGAAGCACACAGATACGTACATCATGATATTCTGCTCCAAGAATTGATGATAACTTAGACTGCAGGGCTCTTTACCCTCTCCATTTGAAGATTTTCTTGGCAGTCTATAGGTGTCATGGTCTGTCCAGGGTGAAAACACTCCAAAGATCTGTGACAGACTTTTGGTGTATAGTGAAGAAATACAATAGCTAGTTTTAAAGCAATTATGCATGAATGTCATGGTCACTTTATTCGGAGCTTGAGTCCGATAGGCGATCTTTTTTATCGGAAATGCAATCTGAATTATCAACTGATTTCAACTCTTTCTTATGTGTGCAATTTGCACTGAATGGGCCTGTCTGCGTTGTTGAAATATTGACGGGAATGTCTCTCTGCTCAGTTTTCCTCTCACTTTCTTCATTTTCCTCTCCTGGTAGCATGCCAGTCACTCACAAACAGCTTCCTATCAGGTCTTACCTGGTCCTTTCTTTTGTTCGCATTTGCATGACTTTTCCTCTCGAATGCTCAAATTTGCTACTGCTTTCCACTGTAACTTCTATCATGAAAACTTCAATTATTTACAAGACATCTTCGACGAACTGGAGAGGTTTCAGCTGGAATCAGGCCAGTGCTAGAAAGTGGCCATCACCACTTGTATATTTTGGTACATTCTGCCAGCTTCCATCTTTTGATTCTGAACACTTAGCATCGCATTACTCAATTTGAACAGTTTTCTGTCCCAATCTCGAAGTAGGTTTGCCATCATCAACAAATGGTGATCAATTATATTTTGCTTCTCAAGTTATTCTCTAAAGTTTTTGCTATTCATGCAGGAAATGTGTGTAATTGTTCTATGTTATGGAGGGGGGCTATAAAATATATCCTTGGATTTAGGGGGCAGGATCTTAGCTGTGTGAAATTGGGAAGGGGCCACAAAATAATTGCACTCTTTCAAAAATATCTTGCACCTCACCCACCCCCACCATAAATTATGACTGTTCCTTTGTCAACTTTTTTAGGACTCAAAAATCCAATACTGACTTCTTTTAATTGTTTGAGCATCCACGTACTGCCTTCGTAAAAATCGCTTTCTTCTTTCAAGAAGATGCGTGTATCTATAGAGACCAATATTGTTTTTCTTGAGGAGGGAAACCGGCTATAGTCATGAGGTCTTTGATTAAAAGGATTTTCCAAGCGAGCGGATTATTGTTTACCATTCCAAACAGCAGATTGCAGAATGTCACTTGCTGAATTTGACTTTCTACCGTACACTGTGTGCAGACCTCCTCTGCATGTAGAGATGTAAACCAGACAACATGGATATTATCATCCTGTTTACTTGAAAAGATCAGGGGAGGAAAACTAGTGGGCTGATGGTGGAAGGAAATATCTAAGAATAAATTGAAAAGGTCGTTTAATTTACCAATAGTATTATTGCCGTTTGGATCTCACTGCAAAATATGGAATAGCGGCCTACTTTTACATTCTATTAGCCGACGATTTGGAATTTCCTTTGTCTTACTACTTGATACTTAAAGAAGATAAATGACCAGTCTCAGCAAGGGCCTCTTTCATGATGCAGTATCCCTGGGAAAAGCCGCCAGCCTGCCCTCCTATGGTGTTTAGAAAAGCTTCATATTAAGTTATAGTATTTACAGCAATTAGCGTAAATGAAAGTGCGTTTTATGGAATCTGTACAATTCCTTAAACCTAGCGCACAAGGGCGACTTTTGTCACAGTAAAAGTGTTGATCACATGGTAGCTCAAGCGCATCTGATTGGATGATCGAACAAATGTAGGCTTGGTTTCAATCACATGTGTCCGTATACAGTGCGATGTTTGCTTTTCCTGCAGACAACTGAATTCAATATGGAACACATTTAATTTGGAAAATTTGATTCATAAGACAAAAAAAGCACGTTATTGCTGCCGCCACGGGGGAGTTTAATTGCTTGCTACAAATTTTTGCTGTTTCTGCGACAAAAATCGCCCATGCGCGGAAGACTTTCGACAGCGTCTTTTAAAAGCTACCTCTGGGTCAATGCATGATTAAAGAAATGTTAAAATACCTGTGCATTAAGACAGGACCCTAGTGGTTTTACCAATAATGGCGCTCTTGACAATGAAACTTGAGTGGTGCAATAGTTAGTTGGCATCGCAGTTAGGAGATTTTCTGAAAAGACTAACAAGAAGGCTAAGACTAAGACTTGTTGAAGACTAAGTCATTGATGTACTGACGAGAGGATTTCAGACAGCAGCACTACTACTTCATGACAACAGAAAGGCTTTTCCAAGCCAAAATGAGACCATTTTCGGGCAAGTTATATTCCTTGAGAGAAATGCAAATGGCTCTGCGATTTATCGCCTACAATCGCTTATAGAAAGCAACCACTAAATAAATGCTACAGTAAAAGCGGACAATGAATCCCTCCCATCTTGTGTAATTGTTCATCTATAGATTTGTGTTTTGTTTTCTTTATGTGTTTGTGACAGAAGTCTATTTCAAAATGGGAGTCGGGTGAGGCTCGCAAACCAACCAACCTAAGTCTATGCATTACTCATATAATTCATTAATTCATTTATTAATGACTTTATATAATTCATTAAAATCTGTTTCACCTGACTCACATTTTGAAACTGACTTCAAGTTAAGTTAACTGTTAAATGCCACATGGTTGCTATGTAGTCCCATACTCCCTGTGGCATGTTTGCATTATGTTGTATTGCAATTTGATCATGAGCATATACAAAAAAAGCGGAGAACTGATCGTAGTATCGAAGCAGAAACAGCTGCACAGTTAAAAACATTCCAGCACCCAGCCTAGTGCCAACCGACATGCACTTTTTTTTCTAAGAAAAAAGTTTATAAGAAAATGAGGCTCAAATGGCCAAAATCTTAAGAAAATCCTAAGAAAATCACAAGACTCAAGTTCAAGGAGATGTTAAAAAAATCACAGTTCATCTTCTTTACATGCCAGAAATTGATATTGGCTCATTTTTCCAAACTCTCGTACTAAGATCGAGACTTATGGTGGCCCAACAAATACAGAGTAGCCTGTTTCAGCCATTTTATTCCTGCAAAAGTTAAGAAAATCTTAAGAAAATCTCAGCCTCAAATTCGTGAAAAGTTAAGAAAATTGAGCCTCGGGAAAAAAAGTGTTTTTCTTATAAAAAAAGGTGTACAGGAAGAACCTCATGAAGCTATATAAAAAATTAAAAATCATTTCAGGATAGAAATGATCTACTTTCTTTAATCAACCAAGGACAGCCTGATGCACAGCTTTCAAGTAAACTTTCATCGACTCTGGCAATATCAAATATTCATTTTCTGTTTTCTATCTTTTTGTGTTCTGCATTACAACACATACCAATCTTCTTATTGCAAAATATTATCCAGATTAAACAATTGCAAAAAACATGCATACACTGGAAATGTGTGAGCTAAACAGACTCACCGATATTTCTTTGTTCTTAAAGTTATTAAAAAATTTAGTTATTTATTTATTAAATCTTGCTTTTACCCGAAAACCTATCAGCTGAAAATAAATCTAAAACAATGCATGAAAAATTAAAATACATACAATTAAGTCTATACACGGACTTGCTGATCTTCCTAGGGATCGTGCTTAGAGAAGGGTACTAATTTTGCAAGAATTCCTTCAAACTTTTTTTGAAATTAGTTATATTGGAACACATTCTGATTTGCAAGTCTTGAGGTAGATGTAGTAACCTATTTGATCCTTACTTCTTTTCAGGGCAATAAGTTTATAAATTACTAGACTGAACCATTTCACACTACAGCCAATAGTCGTTGCACCGTCAGGGCCACCGGTCATGTTTATGGTAGTGTAAGCATACAGTAATCATTGCACTGTCTAGGGTACCATGAATCAAGAAAGGCACGACTATTATGCATTGTCGAATTCATGAAAAACAGCAATCGAGAAGCGGCAAGGAAATATGCACGCGGTGAAAGTATGATACATAGATGGAGAAAAGTCGTTCTTTCTTGTCATTGTCTATTTAATAAAACTGCGGCTTATATTTGAGAGTGGATTTATTATTTGCGAAAATAGCGATTTCAAGGGCGGCTTCTATTTGAGTGAGGCTTTTATTAACAATTTTTCATCACAAATGCGGCTTCTACTTGAAGACGGCTTCTATTTTAGGGCGACCTCTATTTGAGAAAATATACACTGTATGAACTGTCATATTCATTACCTGCATTGGCAATTTATCACTGCATATTTTGCAAAAAGTGGGAGGTATTGGGTGGAGCCTATGAGAAATATTTTTGACCATGCCTTTTATTTCCACTTTTAATGCAATTGACAACAATTTTCTACACAGCTGATGAAGTTAATATTGATTAGTGATTGATATTGTTTGGGTATTGATTAGTGATTGTTATCGATATCACATTTGCTATCCCAATCAGAGGAACTTTTGCTATCAAGATCAAGCTGAACATTGGTTTATAAGAATATAGTCTATAAGAATATCAAAGCTCAAATTCTCTGAAATTTGAGAATAAATTACGAATAATGCAAGGCTCAAGTATATTAAATATCAAGTATATTAAAATTTGAAACTTACCCTGTATAAAGAAATTGTAAATGACAAAAAATGAAAAACTTATCCTGTCTGGAACTCGTTGCACTATGATGCGACTCAGAAACATTTCAGGGTGTGTCAGTTTCACACTATTTATTCAAGAACATCGTCTATACGAGAATTAATGTTCAAAATTGCTAAAATTTAAGAGTAATTTAAGAATTTAAGAATATTGAGGCTCAGTGAAAACTTAGGTATTCTTATAAAAACAGTGTGTAGTTCACTTTTGAAGAACTAAGTGATTTTATCGTCGCACACTCTTGTCGCTTGTTACTGCACAAAAACTGTTTTATCCCTACATAACTTGGCTATTATTGCTCACTAAATTAAGGTACGCTCAGGCGCGCAACCATGGGGCGGATCCTGGGAGTTTAGATCCCTGCCCTTTCCTTCAAAGAGATAAAAGCGCCCTCTTTCTTGGTGAATTCTGAAACTGTTTTCATGAGCCTGAAACTTACAATCTTTGTTACACATGAAAGTAGTGAAATTCTGAAGCTCCCCACACGATTTCTTTTACTTCTAAAACTGAAAAAACATGATTTCATGATATATTCTCTTTAGAAAGTGTTGATCATGCTCTTTTTAGTTGATTAGACCCCAGCCCTAAAAAATCCTAGTTGCACGCCTGATGCTTCAAAGGCTTATATTATTCTATATACGTGTGAGTATCTTTCACACAGCTTGCATCTATTCCAACACAGTTGTCGGGCCTGTCCTCAGCTGAATCCGTCAGTTGTCAAAATGTAGAAGTTGCTTCCACCTAAGAAGGCAAATCTAATATTCACTTTATCAGTCAAAATGGCATGTTGGTAGCAGGGCCTTTATGCTCAGATACGATACAATCCATATTGGCGATTTAATGAAAAAATCTGCGTCATGCTGTTCCTTTCTGTGCGCTCTTGGCTGTATTTCTTTTAACACATCGATGTTTGTATTGCTGGTGAAGGCAGGTGCATTGCCCTAGTGTTTGTCAACCTCTGTTATATGAGTATTTATAGGGTGGCTGACTTAGACAAGAATCACTTCCACAAGCTGCATTGCAAAGAGCTACACACACAGTCAAAATGGTATGTTCAGCTCTTTCCTTCTTCAATATTTCATTACAGTCAATATTCATTACAGTTAATTGCAAGTAAAGAAATTTGTCAAAATTGGCTAAAATTTGTCCTCACAGGGATTTATCTCAATGGGATTCCGAAAGTAAGAATGGGTTTTAAAGGAGAAGTTCTTTAGTGCAGCGCTATTAAAGAAATTCCTTTAAGGATTGGATAATTACAATCTATTTGCATAAAGGAGGTTAACTTCAATTTAGTTTCCTATTTGTCATAGTCCTTCGAAGGGAAATGGAATAGAACGAAGAGCAAGAGTATTAAATCGAAGTTTTAAGCAGAAAACGCACGGTTTCGTTCTGGAAATGCCACTTGCATTTTTGTGTTTGGTCTTCCAAATGATAAAGTTTTATACATTTTTCCTAAGTTACCATGAAACCTTGACATTCCTGCGGACTAAAGGTATTGATTTAAGGCCAACAAGCAGGTCGTATTGTGAAGCATAACATGAAGACAGAATGCTTACCTTTTAGCAGCAATTGATTCAAATCGGGATAAGGTGTTTCCAGTAACGGCATAATTCCTTGAGGATTTTGGTTGCTATGAATAAGATCACTATAAGCCTGTAAAGGACAGGTGCTGCAGTACCAGCTAGTTACTCCAAAGATGGTTTGAACCGACAAGTAGGAGTAGTGATTCTCCGTGCTGAATGATCAACAATATCCAATTTACGATAAGTAACTTAGATCCCAACTGTATTTATGTCTTCATATTCATAGTTTTTTATTACACCGACCTTCACTGCTTGTCTTTTAAGATTGTCTGCCTCTTTGGAATTAAAATTTGTCTGCATTCTGAATATCGAATACCAGGAACCCAATGTTAAAATTTTACCGCTAGCGGAAGATCCACATGAAAAGTGCAACTTCGCACAGAGGCCTGCCGCCGCAATGCTAACATTGTCAGTAATAGTTTGTTTTCAAAAATCAAACTGAATATCTTTCCATTGTAGCAATATGCATTTTTGTGCCTTTTGGCTTAAAATAATTCTTATATGGGCGAGAACGTATATGCTTAGAATGCACCCAGAATGTCAAGGAGGACTGTTCCTACAATTTTCTTCGGAGGGTGTAGCACCTACAATTTGCCGACAAAAACGGACGCACATTGGACGATTGAAGAGTATTTGTTTGAATTTTTATCACTATATGCTCAATTTGTCGGCAAATTGTGCGAACCTGTAATTTTAACCACTTCATGAGATGTCTGCTCCTCTGCAGCACCTAATTTTTCTTCCTAGGCTACTAGGATACAAAATATTAGAACAGCTTACCGACAGAAATGAAACCTTTTAGTTATTTGCCGATAGAATTATAACCTAGGGTGCTTAGCAGCCCCTACACTAAATGGGTCTTAAGTCAAGGGTTCCAGGTACGCCTGAATCCATGGCTTGATTCTTACCCATTGTCCACCTATAAACTGTTAGGCACGTCGTTGCAATACTAGGGGATAAAGGCAGCTAAGAAAGGAACTGGCTAACTTAATCTACGGATTCTATGAAAGGTGAATGCTTATTGAATTTGCTCTTGGACTTAAATGAAGATCAGCAGGTGACGAAGTCATTCGAAAAGAGACCTTAGTTAATGCATAATGAAGCTTTACTATACGTCCGTTAGCTTATACATGTAGAGAATATTCTGCAAGTGCCTCCCAGTGAAGAAACACTCACTTGGCAACTGGGTATTTGAGAAGCCCTTAATTCAAAGTACCTATTCCGCAATGTAACGATCAAACATGGTCAAACTGAAAAACAAAAAGGGCAGTCAGATCCCCTTGGATATAGCAGCATTGCAGTTGCAAATCTCGAATTTACAACATGAAAAATAGTATCGCCAATATGACAATCGACTAAACATGGATTTTCAGACTGATAATGAACAGTAATAAAAACAACAAATATGACAATATCAACAGCACTAATACTAGCTAATATTTTATCTTCCTTTTGTAAAACGCAGGGTTTTCTCTAGATATGTTGAAAATACTGTGTGAACAATACATATAATAGAAATGGTTTAAGAAAACGTGTACCTCGTGCTTTAGTTTAGATATTTGCAGTTCGCTAAGATCAGTTCCTTTGTGCATGCCTTGCCTGGTAAAAATAACGAAATAAAATTGTCTACGATAAGGAATGGCGATAATTATTGCTTGCTAGCATTGAGTAGAGCAGGAGATCCGGATGGGTATTTGCATCGCATCAGTACAATTCCCGAAGCCTGCACCTGGGGTGACAAATTCATGGGCTGGACCGGCTTGTTTCATTACGCCAAAGTGAGCAACAAGAGGGAGACGTAATGGTAATATAGCATAAAAACTTTGACATTAGGAACCGTTGGCATACAATTGTTTTAGGAGGCGAAAGTCTCAGGGTGGCATGACTTCTTTATCTCGAAAAGAAGTGGGGTCCTTTTAGCATCCGGACACTTGGTCCACAGTCGGTCTGCACAATCGGTCAGCTCACCGCTCCTGGCCTTTACTGAGAGTAAAGATACAAACACATCAGCAAGCATCTCAGAGAGAAAATGATACCTCGTTATGAAGCAAGGGGAGTGAAAGCCGGGGACTTCAACAGACAAGGAGGGAAAATGTTCTCAGCCTGTACACGACAATGAACCAATAATTGTGTCTCCGTTTATATGAACCGGCTTCAAACTATTCCAGTAGCCACCTATACCACAGAGAAAAGTTTCCGGCTCATAGCATTTATAATGATAAATGCGAAAAAAATATTTGCCCCAACAACCCATATATACACATCGGTGGCAATGCAAGCATGGGAGATCAGTCCTCTCAAAATTCATGCATGCTAGAAAAGCGTTTTTCTTTATTGGTTTATTTCATCAGGATGCGCTGTATATGCCATTTTGTGACGTTTTAATATGGATCAAATTATATACGCGTTCAAAGTAGGGAATTTTTCTTTGACAACACGCCGTGGCCGCTAGGTTACAAGCTACAGGTCACCTGGAGTAAGAGAATACTAGACCGCGAAAAAGCGAACTTGTTTTGTGAATGCCTACAGCTTTCGACTCAAACTTAGCTATATACACGCGTGTTTCTGATTACATGAAATTGTAAACAACATTAAATTTGTTCTTATGTTTGCGAGCTGGTCTCTTTCGTTCAATTAAAGTTTGCTCTTTCAGGTGTTTGCCTTGCAAAAGTAGCTTGAAACTCGCAAAACAGGGCAGCAGAGATGACGCTATTCATTATGCAGAGCTAAACAACTAACTGCACAAAATATCTGCATAATCCATTGCCTGTTTATGCAGGACATGCAATGCTCGTGGAGCAAAGAATCCTATCCATCTAGCTACAATTGTCGGTGGTATTGGTATTTTTAAAGAGTTTAATGATCACTTATTTCACCATGGTATACTCACAGCTCTGTTAACGGCTATTTTCTTGATGTATATGAAATCAGTAGATTGGCCTAAAATAAGACCTACAGCACTATTTCAATCTTGGAAAACTAATTTTTATGAATTATTGTTATTCATACGATTAGTGTGACCCAATTAATTTACTGCGATCAAACTGTAATATAGTTTCAATTCTCAGACAAGCTACAAATCTTTCTTATAAGAAACAAACTTTCTCCGGATGTTCTTAATATCTTGTTAGATCCAGACTTTAACTTTTTCTAAGTTTTCCTTAAAATGCTTGAAACTTCCCATAGCAACATGGCTACTGTGAGACGAGAATTAGAATTGTTAGTTAGAAACATTTGAGATAAGGATGTTGTTTGTATTTTATTTCCAGTTCCATAAAAAATTTCTCCTAAACACAAATTTTTGTAGTTTACTTTTGAAACTTAGCCTGTCTGTGTTTCTTAAATATTTCTTAATATTTCCCTGCTTTGGACCTCATGTTTCTTATATACTTGTTTCTTATAGAAAAATTTGCATAGTGTCAGCTCTTGCGTTGCAATTTTATGTAAAACATCGAAAGCTGCCAACTGTGTATTTATCAATATTGGCACTTTCTCATGCTTAGTGTCCATTACCCCTTTTATTAGCAAACAACGAAGTTGAATGTATCCGTTTTGAGTCAAATTTGAAAACGCTCCGCTTTTAATGGAAACACTGAAAGTACCTAAAAACGGAGTGATGTGGAAACGGAGACATTTGAAAACAGAGGAATGGAAACATAGGGGCTGATAGCAGAGCTCTGTTTATTTGAAAATAGACGATGATGACTAAATTTCAAATGACACAAGTAATATATATATATATATATATATATATACATATATATATATATATATATATATATATATATACATATATATATATATATATATATATATATATGTATATATATATATATATAGTAATATATATATATATATATATATATATACATATATATATATATATATATATATATATATATATACATATATATATATATATATATATATATATATATATATATATATATATATATATATATATATATATATATATATATATATATATATATATATATATATATATATATATATATATATATATATATATATATATATATATATATATATATATATATATATATATATATATATATATATATATGTGTGTGTGTGTGTGTGTGTGAAAAGTCTGTTGGTACTACAGAACTTCACTATAGCACGAAAAAGCGGAAACATTCTTTTAGCATATTGAAAGCTTTTTTCGTCCGACACTCGTCAGAGTATGAAACGTCGGATAACGGCCGAAAGGTGAACCGAAATATATAGCCAGATGCGGGTGCACGTGATATGATGAATAATGCGTCTATTTGGCCCTATGATTGGCCAATTAGCACCTATTCACCATTGTTTACTTGAAGAGTCCAAGTGAAAAAGCGAACTCTGTTTGTTTACACAAGACTGGGTTTTGAGTCTTGATGTAAACCGATTCCAAAACACCAGTCCATGTATAATATATAATATATATATATATATATATATATATATATATATATATATATATATATATATATATATATATATATATATATATATATATATATATATATATATATATATATATATATATATATATATATATATATATATATATATATATATATATATTATATATTATATATTATACATGGACTGGAGTGAGATCAAGCCATTGTCAAGCTATGATCTTAAAAATTAGAAAAGTCATTGGGAAGCCAATACGATATCAACGTGTGCTGATTGTAAAATGCTTCCCAACCAGGGATGCGAGACACCATTCAAAGGGGTACACTCCAACTGCCTAGAGCACAATATCTGCTGTAGGTGTGCGGCATCAGAAGAAAGATTTTTATGGGTGCACGAGTAAAAGGATGGCAACCACTGGGGTAGGAGGTGAAAGGTGGAGTGGGCTAAGGCCTACGAGCTGCAGCCCTCCTTGTTCTACCGAAATCCATTTTCTCAAGCAACTTCTTCAAGCAAAGCAATATTCAAAAGCAGCAGGAGCTCAGTCAATGCGCTCAAACAGCAATCGACGTATATAATGTGGAATTAAAATTGGGAAACTGTCATGTATCGAGACACCTCTTCTTGCTCATGGTGGCAGATAGTTTGCAGTCCCCGGCAAATCTAAGTCATCCTGCTCCGTACCTGAACCAAAGGAGAGAAATGTTACCAAACGTTGAGAGATTAAGCGGTCTCCTTCAAGCTGATTATCGAACGAGTACCATTGTATACCGGGAGAGGGTGGCAAATATATCTTAGCATCAGGGAAGATATTCAGATCATATGAACTTAAACCTAGTAAAACGGAAAATGTTGCATGGAGAAAGTATATTAGATTTTGGTTACCAAGAGGTTCGTTTCGTAACCGGAATGGCACCAGATTACATATCTCTCAAGGCTTTTATCACTGGGCTCAGCGTATTTTCGACTATGAATCACTAACCGTGACATCTACCGCAACAGGTCAGTATCTAGCAAGAA
The DNA here is from genome assembly GCA_964019165.1 of Mastigias papua. Lineage (NCBI taxonomy): Eukaryota > Metazoa > Cnidaria > Scyphozoa > Rhizostomeae > Mastigiidae > Mastigias > Mastigias papua. The sequence continues at coordinate 5,526,047 of OZ025285.1, forward strand.
GCCTCAAATCTTCACCAACCGATTGATTAAACGCAATTTCACTTTGTGACTAGGCCGTATTGCTTTCTTCGTTCTGAATGATAAATCTTATATTTCATAAAAAATTAATAGATTTGACTGAGTCAATTAGCAGTGACCTAGATATTACAATCGCTTATTCAGAAAAATCAAATAAACTTCTCGCCACCTTCTTTACTTGTAAAATCTCCTTTCCTTATTACTGAAAGCAGCTGTTGGTTGGTGTAATATGTCGAGTTCTGCACACTTCCTTTGATAAAGAGATAATTGCGTTTAGGCTTAAGTAACAAGCTAAGTACGGGCGTTATGACAGTAACTTCAAACAACTATAAAACCGATTAGTGTAGGAGCCTCATGGCATCCTCTATACACGTAAACTATGCTTACTATTGATTTAAACATAAATTTTCATCCTGCTTATGCTCCTGGAGAAGATCTTTATCGATTGATATTATGACATACCGATAACAATAGTGAACAAGGTTTTTGGAAAATATATCAACTTTTAACTAAATCCAAGATCTTCCTTATTATCATAGATGCTCCTTACTTAACCAAATTTACAGATGTTGCCTATATATTCAAATAAAATCGGCAACTGATTTTTCCTTTGGGATATAGTAGATAATCTACAACAACGGAAGCAAAGTTTGTCAATGTAAAATTGTCTTGCTTTCTAACGAGTATTTGATCCATTGAATTCTATTCTCTCTTAGTTTCTTATCTTTGCTATTTTGTATTAATTTCCAGGGTCTAAGCCAAGCAGAACTTCAAGGTACGTCATTTGCTTTAGCGACTATTGTTAAAGAAATGCGCTGCTAAATGTCTGTTCGATTCAAGAAACGTCTCTTAAGCATGAAAACCCAGCATTTGACATTTTTTTTTTTTTTTTTTTTTTTTTTTTATATCAATATAAAAAGTTACAATATAATGCTACATTCTACTATACTCTAATTACTATACAATACTACAAGGAAACTATACCATGGGGAGCAAAAGACGATGTCTACCCCATGGCAACACATTAAGACATACAATTCAACTAAATACACACCCACAGAACGATACACACACTATACGATACTGACAGATCCTGGAGTCTGTTCCACACCTGGCACCAGACCAGCGACGGAGGCTCCTGATACTGAACATTAGAAACTCCGGCCGAGAGAGCAACCAACAACAGCAATAATTGCTGCTGTTCCTGCCTCCCCCCGGAGTTCCCACTGCCCATGACACCGCGCCTCCAGGTTGTCTGGGTTTATGGATCACGATATGGATCACGATATAGTGTAGATAAACTGTCTGGAATCCACTGCGAAACAGACTCAAGGAACTGGAAAACAAATAAAGGGGGAAAAAGGAGACTTTGCGGGGGGTATAGCGGCTACTTTAAACCATTTCAGTTGAACCTACCTGTTTGGTGAATGAAATTTAGAGTTGATTTTAGTACGTTTTTATTAATATCAGTAGGAAGGTCTTTATCACCATACAATAAAATTTGGACCAGCGCATTATTTGGGAGGCTGTTTATTCGAACATATGGTCGCAATAATTCCGAAACTCCAGCGAGAAGGTCTCGTCGTTGAATATCAAATGAAGGGCAGAGCAACAAAAAGTGCTCCGTATCCTCAATGCCATCGTTCGTAGGGCACATTGGGTCAATGGTATCTCGAAAATTATGACTGAATTTGTGAAACTTTAATTTACTGAGACCGACCCTTATTTGGGTAAGATACGTTAAGCCTACTGGGTCATGAATACCAAATACAGATTTTGCAGGGGGGCGAATTATTGACAAGAGCTTTTTCTTAAAAATAGCAACAGACGGTGCATGCCTAATTTCTGGATCAAGCTTGTTCCATTCATGTAAGCAGTTGGGATAAAAGCCGGATTGAAATTGCTCGGTTCTTACCCTTATCCGCCCAACGACATTCTGGTTGCGAAGAGAGTAATTTGACTGATGAGGCTGTGGGATCGGTTCTTTTGTGTACAAGGGTGTGAGATTATTCAAAATCTTATAGAACAAGGTTAGGCGTCTACTCCATCTTCGGGAGCTCAGCGACTCCCAGCCAAGTTCAATGTACAGCTTTTCACGTGATGTTCCCTTCCAAGTCCCTGTTACAGCGCGGGCAGCAGAGTACTGAACGGATTCTAATTTTTCCATTAAATTTGATAAACTGATGTTTTGACTGAATTCGCATATTTTAGCTGGTATGTGATAGATAACATCCCCGTAGTCTAAATGTGGTCGCACATAAAGCTTATATAGTTCGCTTAGGGTATGTCTGGGTAGATATTTTGAGAGATATTTCAGCAAACCAATGCCCTTTCTCGTTTTAGAGATAGCAGATTTTATATGAGCCGAGAACAAAAGCTTTGAATCTAAGATAATGCCTAAATGTTTATGTTCTTTTACTTTTTTTACGGGTATGTTGTTAAAGAGAATCACTGGATGATCTGTTTCATTTCTGTTCCTTGAAAATAATAATTCAACTGCTTGCTTCTGTGGATCAGGAGCATTTGACATTTTTACCACTAAGCCTGGCTACCGGTTAAACTAAGTAACATTGCCGCGCGTAACCTAAAAATAGACAATGTGGAACTTAAGCATTCTAATTTAACCATCATGTCGCATGACAAATGTCTCTAAAAATTTGTTGTACTTGCATTTCATCAGGCTCAAAACATTTAATGCGAAATTTTTCATGAAGCACAAATCTACTCTTGTTTAACAACTTTATCGACTTGCAATTCAATACACCTCTTATGTATTCATGCATTCCACCTCAAAACCGCTGATATTTTTCACAGATCAGTAGTCCGCATGCTATTTTCTTCAGCTTCAAGTGTTTCAGGAATACAGTGGGAAGCCAAACCCACCTCAAGTTTTACCATTTCAAATTTGGAATTTAGGACCAAACCAAAGAAAAGAAAAGTAATATTGTTTGTTCATCGGCAAGTCAACACGTTAAGGCACATCTGCAATGTTTGTTCGACACTATCAACGAAAACATGCAACAAAATTCGCAAGACAATGCTGTCCGGTTTAGCCAGGCCTTTGGTTGATGGTGCCAAACACACTACAATACGAGATCAACAAGTTTTTTAAATTTTTTTCTCAATCTGAGAGCTCTTTCGATTTTGCATTCGTCACATCATGTCTAATACCTGATACATGATAGTATGTCACAACTTCTTATACTTCCAGAAGCCCAACGAATGTTTGATGCCATCGATGTAGATGGAAACGGGAAAATTACCATAGACGAACTGGAAAAACTGCTGGTAAAGCTTAATCAGGAAGCAACACAGAGTCAATTGGAGGCTCTATTCAGAGCTGCTGATAAAGATGGTATGATGTCGCCCTATAGTCTTATGACCATACTATTGCACTAGAACTAAAACAAATAAAACGGAACATTAACAACCTATCTGCTTCCATATTATAACTATACAGCGACTACAACTTTGCTTAAGTGCTTTTATCAGAAATATATATACTTTGAGCTCTTCAAGTGAACTGACATTTACGCAATAGTAACTCATCAACTGGTTTGAGGTGCATGCATTTGAGGCCCTTCAATTGATGTATAGCTGTAACTCTTCAACTTATTTACGGTGCAAGCACTTTGCAACTGTTCAACTGGTTTGACGAGAATGTACTTCTATCTCTTCAACTGATTTGAGGAATATGCACCTACAACTTTTTCTCTGTGTATGCTCTTGCAACCCTTCGACTGATGTGAAGTATATAAGCTTGTACCCCTTCAACTGATGAGTAGGTACTACTTGATATGAAGCATCGTAATTTTAACAGCAACACTTAGCAGTTAGTGGCAACCAATAGAAGGTCGTGGAGAAAAGTAATAGTCATTGTCGATACGAGCGACTGCTGAAGAAGAAGACTGCCGTTTGATATCGTATACGCACACCACCAAATTAAGCGGAGAAAACGCACGCTTTATTGTCGACCAACAGCAGCCATTGATATCCCTTCATCAGTGATGACTGACGTCACAGTGAGAACTCGTTGGCGAGGTCCAGTGGCAAGGTCTCATTTGGAAGCGGATCTTAGGAGTACGCACACCACCAAATGTTGATAAACTATATATCAGTCGATAGGTTTCACCCTCCCAAGTAAGAATCTGTAATAATATTTGCAGAATAATGCCGCATTTAGAAGTTATGATCTTTTTCATAGTAGGGCCTAGCACACGTTTCCAAAAATGTTAAAAACATTGGAAGTGAAATTCCTACATAATGTATATACCATATGAAAGCAATCATCAGTATATCAAGAGCATGCAATAAAATCTGCCACTTTTAGGGTAGGGGTTGGGTGGAAGTTACACAGAATTAATCACTCCCCCAGATCACCGCCACCGCCACGTTTCGAAGATCACTGGAGGCATCTTTCGGCAGTTTTGTTTACCCCCTAAATCTAGTCGTGTCACTTAACGCTTTAGTCTCATAGTCAGAATGTAACTAGTGTCGAGTACAGCTAAATTTAGGGGGTAAACAAAACTGCCGAAAGATGCCTCCAGTGATCTTCGAAACGTGGCGGTGGCGGTGATCTGGGGGAGTGATTAATTCTGTGTAACTTCCACCCAACCCCTACCCTAAAAGTGGCAGATTTTATTGCATGCTCTTGATATACTGATGATTGCTTTCATATGGTATATACATTATGTAGGAATTTCACTTCCAATGTTTTTAACATTTTTGGAAACGTGTGCTAGGCCCTACTATGAAAAAGATCATAACTTCTAAATGCGGCATTATTCTGCAAATATTATTACAGATTCTTACTTGGGAGGGTGAAACCTATCGACTGATATATAGTTTATCAACATTTGGTGGTGTGCGTACTCCTAAGATCCGCTTCCAAATGAGACCTTGCCACTGGACCTCGCCAACGAGTTCTCACTGTGACGTCAGTCATCACTGATGAAGGGATATCAATGGCTGCTGTTGGTCGACAATAAAGCGTGCGTTTTCTCCGCTTAATGATATTTTAGTACTACCAAAACCATGTAGCACAGTTCAAGACACTACATTCTTCCTTTTGAAGCAAAAAAATAGCTCTCTTAAAAATAGTGTCACTTGCACTTTAAGCACGTAGTGAAGTGTTTCGATACAACTGACAACTTAAGCATTCAATGCAGTTCCATGTGATAATATGAGGGAGAAAACCAATCTATTTGTGAAGAAAGCATTGGAGTTGTAGAGCCCCTTTGCGAGATCACCACAAGCATTTGTTAGAGCTGCCGATGAGCAAACCTGTTAAAAATTGCGTAATAGCAATTTTACTTTGTCAATTTAGCCAAGGACACGCATTTGGGGGTGTGGGCGAGAATTTATCAGGTTATCGAGCCAAATCTTGTTTTGCAGATTTCATTTGTTCCTTTTTCATCTTATAATGAAATGTAGATAGTGCTTTAGTCCAAACTCGAAGTTACTTAATTTTGATACTGACTGTTGTTGTTAATGTTGAAAATGACATGAAAACGGAAAGAGATTTATCTACTTCTTCCCTAAATTTTTACTAAATCTTATTTAGCATCAGGAGGACGGGGAGGTATTTAAGCGATACGCAGCACAAGAAGCTTTTGTCAACGAACATGACAGAGAGTGTCTATGTAACAGCATATAAGAGGGTATCTACCGCTCTCACCTAATACTGCACTTGGAATGGAACTCTCTCCCACACCTCTAGCAACTCCACAAAATTTAACACGAACTCCTTCAATCTGCTGTCGCTATTCATAATCCCAAATGTCAGTCCCATGGCATAGAATTGAAAGTTTTCTTGTGCTAAAGGCCCCTAAAGGCAGCTTTCAGTTGAACTCCTTTCAAACGTGACACTAAAAAAGATATTGGCCTTGAAGCTCTCTCAGCTTGTAAGGATCGATTTTCAGTCCCTTTGACCATACTTTATGAGACGACAAAATCACACCAGATATTTGTAGTAAGTCATTATTTCTAACGGTCTTTGTTTACAATAAAACTTTTCTTTGAATGAGAGTTTTCCGCTATTTCTGAGTACAATAATCGTTGTTCTTTTCTAAGTTTTCTGCTGTGCCCACATGTCGCAAAAATTTTACTAGTTGAGATATTTTGCGCTGCAATCCACAAACAGCTATCACCAATGAGCTTCTTCTGTTCAGAAAATCCTATAATTCTCTTGTTTAATATACCAGTGAAAATTTTACTCGGGTCTGAGAGTACCAAAATTCCCTATAATTACTAGGATCTTTTTTGCATCCTTTTCTACATATTGACAAGATCAGATCATTACCCCCGGGCACTTGGGATGGAGGGCACATTGAAAATCTGGTTAAACAGCTTCACTAGAAAGATAGTGAATTTACCCTTCCATAACTTAATAGCCTCATTCAAAATGCCATGTACACCGTGAGAGTTTTGTTATTTTCTCGTTTAGGATCCTGACCACACACGTTAAGGCTAGGCTCATTCTGCATGATGATTGGTCAATTAGGTTGGGAGAAAATAGGCCGGACAGAGCTCTCAAACATTTGGCGGCTATGCTTGTCGTTATAGGGTCATTCATTTGGAGGTTGTTTGCAGCACAGAAAGATAAAAGTATGAAATTTAAGGTCATGGCCTCTTCAATTATTTTAAAAATTGCTACAATAGTCAAACCACCTGCACAGGCTTATTTCTGATCCACTCTGTTCACAAAAGTTATTACCAGAGTTGTCTTTAATCAGGGTTTCAAAATAGCTTATGGTCTTTCATTTTGGACTTTCTAGCTGCGTGCAAAGCTCATTTTTAACATTATTTTACATCATTTTCATGAGTTTTGCTCTTGAACTTTGCTCCTGAATCTTTTAAGAAAATTGCATTTGTACTTTATGAAAACTAAAACTATACTAATAATGGCTTTAACAGGTTTCTAAACTTTTCACTAGTAACGTGATGTAAAACAATCTACTGTTGAAATTATATACAATGCTAAATCTACGCAGCCGAAACCTTTTACATTGATTTTACTTTGTCTTTGAGAAACTGGAAGTCTTAATCATCACAAGTTGACTTTATTGCCTTTTAATATGCCGGAGTTACTGTATACATAGGAATTTTACTTTCCCAACGTTCTTACATCTGAACACAAAAGCATGACAACAAGGATGGGGCCGTGCATTTTTACTAGGGGGGGGGGGGGGTGATGAAACCGCTTAGTGACGCCGGAGGACCCACCACGGTTGGGTCCGATTTGGGAGGAAATTTCTAAATTTTATTTTCTAGAATAATACAAGGGAGTGGCGAAGTGACTTGACTGCTGTGCAGAACATCAATGTTTCGAGGCGAAAATTTGAACCTTAGCTTGGATGCTTGCCACTGTCTACCCAGCAGCAAATGGGTACCTGGGGAAAACAGTAGGGAGATAAAGGCAACGGCGAGGAATGGAACTGGTCACCCTGCCTTGCCATGCCTACGACCCGGGATAAGTGCCCTATTTAACGGGCACTCCCCGACGTACGGACTCGTATATGAAACTAACCTTTACCTTTCACCCTCTGGAATGGCTTACAAAGGCATCTCAAAACTAAACTTTGACAGGATATTATAATGCGAATAAAGGAAAAATCTACAGCTTAAATTCAAATAGAAAACACGAGCTGGCTATAGCTCTCTCAGCCACCAGTGGTGCCGTGCTATTCAAATGCTAGCCAATAGGATAGTTTAATTATTTTCTCTCGGCAATCCCCCCGTCTAATATTAATTTATAATGATTTGTAGGAAGTGGTGCAATTGATTTCAATGAGTTTTTACTTTCATTCGAAAGTACAATCAGCCCACCAAGTAGTGATGAACTGGCATCGACGTTTGCCATGATGGATGAAAACGGCGACGGGTTCTTGACAAAAGAAGAAATAAAACGTGGACTGATGAAATGCGGAGAGCCAATGAGCGATGAGACAGTTGATGACATGCTTAGGGCAGCTGACAAAAACAATGATGGTAAAGTTAGTTATCAAGGTACGTAAACTCGAACTCGTATTTAATCTTCACTATTGCAAGAAAGACTGGAAAATGCTTTGCATACTGAAGCCACCTTTTCTGTCTGACACTCATCAGAGAATGAAACGTCGGACAGCAATCGAGAGGTGAACCGAAATATATATCCGAAATATATATGTGGGTAGATTCATATGGTATAACGAACTGGCATCTATACTTGTCTAGCCGTATATTTCGGTTCACCTTTCGGTGGTTATCCGACGTTTTATACTCTGACGAGTGTCAGACGAAAAAAGTACTATCGGCACGCTAAAGATTACCGCTCGCTTTTTCGTGCAATAGTGAGATTTATGCACTGCAAATAGACTACCCACCTGATTATAGGATGCCAGTTGGCGTTCTAAGGATTTTGATATTAATCATAGTTTGAACGTGTCGTCCTTTGTCATTATTAACCTTGATTTATGTTCTTCTTAGAGTTCACAGCGATGCTCAAAGGATGAGTTCAGTTCCCGCAAAAGCCATTAAAGATATTGGCTAGCTGAAACACGCACATTGATATTTAACCTCTGAAGTAGCTACTAAATTAGCAATTACTCTTGTATTTTATTATTATCAAACGACACTCGATAGTGCTTGCCAAGCACAGCTTCAACTATGCCGAAATGACATCACATTATTGTCTGGTTAAGTAAAATGTCACTAACTGTTTCTCATTATTCATCAGTTAACCCAGTAAAATTCATTATTTCAGCATCAAAGACTTTAGTATGAATAAGTTCAGATACTTCATTCTGCTACTTTTGTTATCTACTCCCCCTTAAAAAAGGAACATAATATTTACCAAAATCAAAAGCTTAGGATAAAATTGAAAGCTGAATACATAGTGTCGTATTTGAAAGCAGTATTACAGAATGCATTTTAGCTTAAATTAAATTACGCTAAATAGTTTGCCCTTAATGGCACCATCCACACACCCTATGATATACTGTACTATAAATTAGATTATCGTTGACGACTTTAATTTCAGTTATTACTCTGTGTCAGTCTTATGGTCAGTTTGTTTTTGGTGCGAAAAAAGGCTGCAAATCAATGTGTCACCGAGGCCGGCTGTGTATCATTGTCATAAGCACAGATAACCCGAACACTATCTAGAAGAGAGCTAAGATTAATTCGAAAATTGTTTGCTTGACAGATTCGATTCAATATGGGAAGTGGTCTATTATAAAAAATTCTCTATTCTACAGTCTGCAATCATCCATATCATACTAGCATTATCAATTCGACAAGAATATACATATCAAGCGTAATCTAAGGAGGCTCTATATAGAAGAGCTATATAAAGGAGGCTATATAGAAGGGGCTATCTAGTTATAAATTTTCTATTCTGCGTGGGTTTCCTATGCTACATGTAACCGAGGCTGAATCAACAAATTATACACTTCAAACCAAATTGATTGCGAATACCTACAGTCTAGGAGTATGCCATGTTTGTCTCCTGTGTTTTTCCCAGCACACCACAAGTATTAAAACAATAACTATAATTGTCACTCGTCGATTTCGGCATCAAGGGAATCGGTGGATACTGTAATCTCAATTTTACCCGTGGCCGGTTCAGCTGGGTGTCTACGTACATCGTAGAAGCCGACAACAGCAGAGATACACGATAGGGTACCAGATAGCCAACCACAGATATAGGAATAGCCAAATGACACCACGTACTTCTCTTTGCCAATTGTGCTTTGTTTAATGCCGTAAAGAGCCAAGGCAAAAAATAGCACCAAACCTGTCATGAAAATGACTCCCTTAAGATTTAATGATAAATAATTCTCTTGATGGAAAGACAATAAAGTTAACGTGTGACACACAAGGAAGTATACAGAATATTCTTGTCCTAACTGAATGAGGGTTATTTTTTGGCTTGAATTAATTCCTCCAAAAACATCTAAAGGATCTACATTTCTTTTCTATAAGTTTTAAGAACCAGTCATTTTCGACATTCTTTTGCAATTTTAACTTTACACTTTGAACTTCTGACTTAGTTTTAACCTTCCTATTAATGATGAAATGTATAGCAGTTAACATGGCCGCCAAAGGTTTGAGAGCTCTGATCAGGTTCATTTTCTCCCAACCTATAGGACCAAACATCATGAAAAATAGGCCTAAACGTTGCTGTGTAGCGCATGTGTAGTCAGGATCCTGCCTGATGGTCATGAAATTAGGTTGGGAGGAAACAAACCTGGCTAGAGCTCTTAAGGATTTGGGGGCGGTGCTGCAACAATTATGGTATTGAAGTAGACTGATTTAATGGAAGACAATTCAGCGAACGGTGAAGTATCTTAATAAAAGTAACATGAAAAAGTCGTTCAAATTATCTAAAATATCTGCTAGTACTTACATGAAACTAAGAATCCACTGGAGTACACTAGAGCAAGCTTGTGATACCGCAAAGCAATCAAGAAGAATACGATGCCTATGACTGTTGTAATTACACTCAGCAACATAAACGCCCTGACGGCTTGAAACCAACTTTCGATATCTGTAAAATAAATGTGCAATAGAAAGATAACGAAACATGAGTCCTAATTGCAAGGCCAGGATAGAAGTTGCTTATGTCAATTCCTAAGGAAGAATATACAAGCTGATTCCTCTGTTTTCAGCTGTTTTCAATTGAGGCTAAAGGGCTTGAACCGAAAAGCTTGCAAATGGGGATACCTCTCTGTACTTGAGAAGACAAACAGACCTGAAGGAGACAGATAGCAACCTAGAAAACTGAACCTTACCAAAATAACATGATCATTGGCATTACAAGATATCACTCACTTGAAACTGTCATGCGATCTAAAATTATATTATTCTGATCGGGTCAACCAATTCAGCAAATAGTTTTCTGAAATATTATCATTTGGCCTGATAAGTTCTGGCTCAAAACGCATTGAAGTACCTCACTCCTCCTTTAGAAAATGAGTATTTCTACACTATTGTGTTATGCCACTCTCAACTCATAAATGCCCAAGCATTTAATGGCACTCCTTCAGTGCAATTCCTAATATTTCTGTCAAAACATCTCAGTTACACTATAAAGTTAGCTTCTATTCAAAACTGAGGATATGAAGAATATTTTTTCATTATTAAATATGGTGAGTGAGCGCCATGAACTACCTGAATCATGTTATCATGATTGTCCAGAGCAGGTCCTTCGCCACTGCCAGCCGTCACTTTCAGCAGGGTGGTAAAATACTTTTCGAAGGTAAGTGTATATATATATATATATATATATATATATATATATATATATATATATATATATATATATATATATATATATATATATATATATCCCCAGAAAGCAAATAGAAAAGCAAATGAAAACGCAAGAAGGTAACATGGAAATAAACAATAGGCAGGTAAGCACTAGAGCAATCGAAACAGCAATAATTAGATAAGGAGAGTACGGCTATAAGAAGCAAAATGAGTGGATATTCAAGAATACTTATATCACAGCAACACACTAATGAGAATCAATATGACAACAATTACATTATGTGATGTCATGATAATTTGCCAGATATTGACAATGTTCAAAAACATTCAAATACGCCAAAGCCATAAAAAGCAAGAACGATAGTAGAATATTTTATAGGAACAATTATTTTACAGATATATGGAGATAGGAAAACGTGTAATAAATTGATATAAACAAAGAAGTAAACAAAATAGTTTCAAAAGAAGTAATATTGAAAAAGTGGGCAAATAAAATCTTTATCTGTACCAGAGAATAGTTGGAAGCAGGAGAGGTCTATGTAAGGCTGGTAAGTAGCAAGATTAACGAGAAGCGACCGCAAGGAAAAAGAAAATCAAATCAGAACTGAAGACGCCTAACGATATAATGCAGAGAACAGATATTATACAAAAGAACTGTAGTATAAAGAATAGAGAGATAATACATGAAATGTAAGCAATGTAGTAATAGTGATCTATTACTAAATATTGATATGTTGCAAAATACCGATGTCATATAGCAACACTGATATCACACAATATTACTGATAGCATACAGTAGTGGTGAAATAATGCGATGATATGTATACCATGCAAAAACTATGACATTGTTCATTGTCCTGATATTTGCATGATATTGATATGCTATACTACTGATATCTTGAAAAATATTTGTATGCTACAATGAATTTGTGTCACATAGCAGTACTGATATCATGTAACCATATTGATAATCCGGTAATACTGATACATTACAACTATAATGGCCTCATGCAAAGTATTAATATGTTGCAAAATATTGATATAACAACAAACTAAGTTGAAAGAGGTCAAGTGTGTTAGCATTAAGAATTTAAAAGCTCCCAAGCCCAAAGCGGGGACAAGTGCTCTCAGCTAAAATTCTCTCGTGAGCCGGGCTCATTGTCAGGGAATTATAGCGCAAACGATTGATTTTCGGCACTTCAACCAACTACCGCAAAAGAAAAATTAACGACTGGAAATGAAATAACTGAGGAACAATTGTATTAAAAATGTAACCTCTTGTTCAACTGACTCTTTTAGTTTCAAATTTAACATATTGTAAGTCCACACCCCCGTCATCTTTGAAAATCTCAGACACGTAGGTGTATCTTATTTTCGCCGAATTGTTCGATGAGTTTGCGTTGAAGAAGATTACATTTGTTCAATCATGGTTTGGGAGCATAACAGTGATTTATGATTCCTAACTTTCATGCTAAGATGGATGAGCAACGGGCTGAGAGGACTCAATCTAGCTTTAGCATGGGACAAAGATAAGTACTGGAGCTTCAATTCACAACTTGGACTGCTATCCAAATACTATGTTGCGAGATTTGTGCATAGGCGGTAAGCGATCAGCATTGTGCGCATTCACAACCCGCATTAGCTGTAGCATTTTTCGATCGTTATCAGGTCAAAACAATGAGCATTTTAGTCTTTACAGTGCCTGTAGATTATTTCCGTCTTCGCTTGCAATAGCATGGCGATTATGGCCTAAATCCCAGTTTGCATTACAATGGCGATTTATAGGTTGATCATGAAATTCGCTACTTAAGCCACATCAATAATGTCTATGGTGTCGATTGATGATTGTCCACTTCTGCACACCTATAGGAACATAGTTATAAAAAGTGTCTAGTGGAAAATTAGAGTTAAGCTGAGGACAATATTATATGTCTTCCATACTTTCAAGAGAAGACTGCATAGGTTGAAGCTTACAATCTCCCAGAAAAGTGAAAATCCTGCCACATATGAGATGCAGGCCTATCCAAAAGCACAGACGAGCATGCATCTTACTCGATAACAGTAAGGATGGTGGGCATGAAGCTTGTGACAAGTTTTCATTCACACTCTGTAGTACTATATCAGATCATCAGAAGAGTCTATTTAATGCAAAATTTTTAACGGTCATGACAGGTATATATTTGAGTGGTGACAAAAAATTCTACTTCAATGGCACCCAGAAATTGCCATCGTTTCCCTGACTTGGTGGAGAGACAGCCCCAGTTTGGTCGATATGAGGTTGCTATCAAATATGCAATTTTTGAGACTGAACTAGAGGGAATTAGGCCGTAGGCGATACCAGCCACCAAAAATTGAGAGAAACGCTTAGTGGACTACTCTCTTTTGGGCCGCGCTCCTTCAATACACTTCAGCAAAGCGTACAATGAAAGATGCAGCTAAAATGTGACAAATTGCCATGATATAACCTGAAAGATTTATGCATTGCTAGAAAACTCTCATATCCTCAAATCTATCTCTTGTCGAATTCAGACGAATTGTACTATTGATTCTGGGTGAAAACTTGGGGTGTATCCCCAGTCCTCCCCGTAGCATCGCCACTATATGAGGTGTGTTAACGATGCTAATGAATTTCATTTGAAATGTGCCGTCAGATAACTCTGTGTCTGTGAATTCAGAGTTGGACTTTAGTATCACGCAAAAGATCCCAGCAATCATATTATCCAATACTCATCTGCTTACTGATACTGAGCTCTCTGAGCTGATCAAGCAAAAGTCACCAAACAGAAGATATATGTAGAAATGCTTTGTAGCACTGCAAAACAACAGGATTAAAAGGGTGTAACAGCCATTAGCATTCTAAGCTCCATTATGGGCAGCGAAGATGTAGCACTATTTTTAGATATGTAGCACTATTTTTAGGGAAAGGGTCGTTTCAGATAGTCCGATAGTCAAGATATGAAAATGAATCTCACAGAGTGGAAGTCGAACTCGGTTCTGTAAAGAGGCTACTAATGAATTTGATCAGAGGCTGAAAACTTTTGAAAGCGAATGTAATTGCTTAGCCAATTCTTGAAGCCTAGTTGACACTAGTCGCGATTCGCGTAAGAAACTAGGACATGATTTTTTTAGATAGAACTCATTTCAATATGATGAGGAAGTCAACAGCAACAGGAATAGCTCATGAAAAAATGTTCGCACTTGTTCTAAAATGCAGGATAGTCTCCAACTTCATAGATTCCTACGATGAAAGTGAACCAGGTTTAAAGACTCGTGTTCGCTGTCATCCTTTGCACAATTCAACTAAGCTGTCCGATATTGCTTTGCTTTGACAAACCACAATGTCTATTTCCTTGCGAAACAGCAAGGTTCAGAGTCTTTAACACCCATAGGTGGAAAGGATTATAGATATTCAAGCTCTGAAGGATGTATGAAGGCATGAATACAGAAAACTTTGCGATGAATTGGTAACAAAGTCAACAGATAAAGATACATGCATGCATGACTTATCCGAAAATGAATAACAAATTCGATTCCCTCACACAGTGGATTGCAGAGGGAAAGACAATGAAGAAAGTTACTTCAAAAGGGTAATGAAAGAGCTGTATTAGAAAAAAATGCATCACTAATTGTCCCTTTCGCCTACTATGATTCACTAAAGGCAGATAGCCATTTTTGATCGTGCGGTTAAAAATGCACAAAGATCTGCCGGTGCAGAGCAATGGTCATGAGTTGAGTCAACTTGAAGAAAATTAGGAAAAGGAAAGAGAACAAGGCTGGTGGATGATATGGTTATGATAACAAACTACGTGGATGTGAGAGAGAATCTATGCGCAACTGAAAATAAAGCATGGAGGAAGACTGTAAGGCTTTAATAGTAGTGACCAACGATCGAATAAATCATGGTTTTTAGAAGAACGAACACTGATTGATATTTCAGACAAATTTCCCTAAGAGGTAATCTAATTCGGAAGGCACTGATGAAATGAATACATGTAAACTATGATGTGATTCAGCGTATGACCAGGGGCGCAGAGAGATTTCAGAGAACCTGGGCAAAAGAGAAAGACGAGGCACCTGGAAGCGAAGCGAGCAGAAAATTTAGAGGGTGACGGGTTTACACGGGACCTATGAGTAGTTCAGTTGACTGAGAATCAATCTTGTCTCCTACCTTATTCAACGAGTTGCTCTTGAACCCACACCAAGTCACCAGATCTGCTTAAATATCACTCCATGCTTTTATGCAGAGAGCTTTTTGACTTCTTAAGGTTCAGAATGAAGGCCTCTTCAGCAACTTGGTGAAAGCAACCTGCAACTGTTTCACCATATAGTTCATGCTTTCAAGCTGTAAAATCACCTTGATCCCAGAAATATATAAGAAATATCGAACAAATTGAACTACTCTCGAGTACCGAATAATTACCCCCCCCCCCCGATTGCTAAGTTTTAAAATTTTTCCAGCCCCCACATTTATTCCAATCCCCATTTGTGTTATGTTCAGAGAGAGAGACAGAGAGAGTTAAATAATCCCTGACAATACAACTATAAGTTTCTTTATCTTGCATCTTATTGACAAATCATTATTGGTCACTCTTCCTAAGTTGTTCTTCGCAATATTCAAGTGTTCTATTTTACACCCCAAGCCAATTGTCATTTTCAGGCCATTTTCCAACCCCCATTTATTCCCATCCCCCGTTTATTCGGTACTCAAGAGTACAATCATTGCTGCAGAGAACTCGTGAGCATATTACAATTTCCAGGTAGTGAATTGTACAGGAAATTCTAGGAAAATTTGAAGAATGGGTTAATAGCTAGCGATATTGAGAATAGCATATCTGCTGTGCAAGAGAGCTTTACATAGGTTTACTTTGAATCGTGCTTTAATGTTACTGGGGAGATTCAAAATACACACGATCACATCCAAAATGACTTAACAAGAGGAAAGTTGCAGTTACTGTTCAAATACAGTTTTTGTGCTATAGTTGAAAGCACACGTTGTTCTTATGTGTAAACGATCAAGGGTAGTTTCTCTTTCGTTTCTGGAATAACCTAATTTGAAATACCGACTTACAAGCTCTTCTTCTTTTACCCCACCCTTCTGTCCATCACCTCATAGTCATGAAAGTCTTACTAGGCAGTGCTATATGAACAGAAATGCTTTATATAAGTCTGTTCACTACCTCTGCAGGAATCTTTTGTCTCACTCAATACAACCTCTTCTTCGTCTATATCTTTTAGAGATCATTCACCCGTTACATTACACCTCTAACTTGGAGGGAGGGTACCTTGACTTTTTACCCTATTGTTTAATTCATATGTAGTGCTTTGTCACGGAGCGTTACACTAGGGTGAGGGTCTCAAAAACGATAAATTTGGCGCTACGTAACAGGTGAATGGACCCTTACTATGTCCTAGTGACTGTCCTACTATGTCCTAGTGACTGTGAGATACAGCACTCTCAGGTATGCAATTTTGCAGACGATAATACAATATATGCATGTGGGCAAAACCTAGATTCCGTTGCCTCAAACATAGAAAGTGACATGAAAGCTGCAATTCACTGGTATAAAAACAATGAAATGGTTGCAAACCCAGAAAAATTCCAACTAATGTTCATAGGCCTAAAAGACGACATTAAATTGTGTATTGATATAAATGGCATCGTGGTCCAGATGACTGATAGCGTAAAGCTATTGGGTGTGACAATTGACTCTATGCTAAACTTCAACCAGCATGTACAATCAATCTGCAAAAAAGCTTCAAAAAAAGTCAGGGCTTTTTCTAGAATTGCCCCAAACCTTGAATACGAAAAAAATGTCATGCTATATAATTCGTTTGTACTATCAAACTTTAATTATTGTCCGCTAATCTGGATGTTTAGTGGAAAATCATCGAACAATGAAATTAATAGAATTCATAAACGCGCCCTGAGAGTGCTATTGGACGACTATGGGTCTACCTTTGAAGAGCTTCTGCAGAAGAGAGGTGAGCATACGATACATACTAGAAATTTACAAGCATTACTTTTTGAGGCATACAAATGCTTAACCTCAAAAAATCCCTCCTTTCTGTGGGATCTCTTCGAGCGTAGGCCCACAAATTACAATCTTAGAATAAAGGATCTCGTCCAACTACCAAGTACGAAAACAGTAAGGTACGGATTAAATTCTTTGAGATTTAGAGGAAGCATGCTATGGAACACACTCCCTGACATGATTAAATCTGCCAAAAATGACAGACAGTTTAAAAACAGAATCAAAGATTGGACGGGATCCACATGCTGTTGTATAATTTGTGCATAGCATTGTAAATAAGAAGATCAGTTGGCTTGTATTAGTTTTAAAACTATTTATTTTTAGCCAACTTTAAAGAAATGTATTATTATTATTATTATCCTCTAGGCAGTTCCAAGTACGAAAAGAAATGGTTGATTACAAATAAACTGTAAAAATTAACTATGTAGACGACTTCATGTAGCCCACGCAGGTGATGACGTCAATATAAGGCAACTGTCAGGCTGTGCATTGCCTTGGATTCAAAATTCATCTTAACATGGGAACAAGGGTAACATTGAACGTAGTAGTGCAATATTTCTTTACACTAAGACAAACGGTTGGTGAAATCAAGCAAGCTAGTTATCACATTTCAAACGTATGGCTAAGGAGCTTTAGGTTTTAACTATAAAGGTAAGACTACATTGGGCCATAGAGTAAATTAAACATCAGCGAAAAGAGTATCATAGATGAATGTAAGCCAAAGATATTCGACTCAATTCCACGGCAAATTAGCAGTCACGAAGAACAGTAAACAACCTTATTGTCCTAACACAAAAGTTGATCACGACAACTTATCATGTTCGTGTGTTCAGGTCCTTTGGGAGAAAAGTCTATTAGTTTGTTATCCATGCTGCTGTATAGGCAGCGGAGCCAGGGGGCCTTGGGAGAATGCAGCCCTTCTACTTAGCATCCTCTATATCTCTGCAATTTTAATCTGTTCATGTAGCCCACGGCCCCCCACCAACGATTTGCTCCGCCGTCCCTGTGCTAATATCAGAAACGAGTCTTATATTATTCGCAAATAAAGTAAACACCTCTTATTGAACAATCTATGGGTAAATGCAAGCTCGAGGGACAATACGTGCTTTTTAAATAAGAAAGTGGTTTTTAAGAAAGTAGTACTTGATTGCTTAGAAAGTCAAGAAAGTTCAGTATTGGATTTCTGAGACCAAAGAAAGTTGATAAGTCACATACCCTTAAAATTCAAATTTCCACGCAAGACAGTCATCACTTTTTCTTAATTTTTATAATAGATATCTTTTGTCAATCTATGTGGTAGAATGCTATATCTGAGTGGAACCTGTTTGTCTTCGTGACAGTGTTATGGAGGCCTGGTGTTATGCAAGCTCTTCTATTTTTTGCGAAGAAAGCCTTTTGAAAGTTTCAGTACTGAAGTCGTGGAAAAGCTAAGGAAGTGGTCTGTTGCGCTATACTTCATCCAGTTTGAATTTACTAGCAATATGTTCTGAGACATAGAGTGGCTCAGATTCTGCACATTGGCTAGAGATTGGTTGGCATGGAGTAAAGCATCATTTGTTCATTACGGCGTTGCCTTTCTAAGATGTTCGACTCTTTATGTACCTTGATTGCACGTTGTTGCACTTCATTCAAGCATACATTATAGAAGCGACAGAGTAAATAAAAATTGTATGTGCTCACCAATATAACAGTACATAAACATACTCGAACAATTGCTCCCCAGACCTCTGTTGTTGCAATGCACAGTAGCATAGAACGAATCCTCTGAAGAGTCACAGAGCTTCCCATAAAACTAGCCAATGAAAAACAGGCCCAGGAAAATATCAGAAACAGTAAAATCAATTACAAAATAAGCTGGCCGTTGCTTTTTAACAGCAGGTTGGTTTCCTGAGGTCTCTTTAGTTTCCCTAATGTCCTTTTAAACCATCTGTTCGCATAGCGCAAACACCGAGTACCTTGCAACTTCGAAGAATTACCAGAGATATGCTTACCTCCACTATATCCTGTACACTTCCCCGAAATGCACTTTCTCCAAAGTCCTTCATTAGTTTGTTTTTTCGATGATAGCTCAACAATATACCAGAAATCGGTCGCAATGCAAACTAGAAGAGTTAATGTGGACATTAAGCTAAGTATCAGTGGCACATACTTATATCTACCAAGACCCATCTTGGCGGAAGACTGTTTGCCTTCCACATTATTGGCCTCAAAACTATCGTGTCTGTACATTGTAACATGTTACGATATAATGGTGATGTTTGCTAAGCTCCAAGTGTAAAAGTCTACCGACACAGACGGATCGATGTAGCTTAGTGTAAAATAAAGTCCTGCAAACCCGGGGGAATCTATCCGCTGCCTCATTCACAGACTAGCTATTCTCGATATGGAACCGCTCATCAGAAATTTAAACAGTGGAATAATGAAAGTTTTAACGTAAATTCATGATTATTCTAACTTGCCATGTAAAAAGACAGATATAAAATACATTATATGAGAGATATGTAAAAAGTATCATATGAAAACAAAAAATAAGCAAAAAGCAACATGATACTTATAAACATATTAGACCGTGGCAGTCCTAAAATCAGTAGCATTTCTATCAACTTCTGGGGACAGTCAACGTAATTTACTTCTAAAAATATTAGAATACCAAAGCCGCAACACCTTGCAAATATTACATGATAAACAATTATAGTTCTTATAGAGATGATAATTTCGCCCCTGTATCATGGTAAATAAATCCACATGCTTAGCAGTTTAGTTCATTACTATGCTAAACGACCGTAACTTGAGGCATTCTTCTGTGCAGAGTGTACTGCTTACACTTTGTCGACAGAAATGGGCGCGTTTCCCATGACTGAAGAATATCTGTTTGAATTTTAATTTTTATTTGCTAGATTTGTCCGAAAATTGTGTGAAGAGATAGGCTGAGTAGATAGAAAGATAAAATCAAGTTCGTTGATGTGAGAATTGAAGCAAGACACGTACGGCTCTGGGAAGGAAGAAGAAAGCAAGATGCTACATAGTTGACAGGTTCTTGGAATGAGAGATAATTTGTGTGATAGCATTCATGGATCAGGCAACAAACTTTGAAAGGGCGTAATTGGATTGATCTTCTCGTAGTTCGGGCACGTTTTCCAGATTTTCAGAGAGCAATGTCCGTGAAAGCATCGGCGGAGGTAAGAAATTCATGAGTTGTCTGCTACGCCGTGGCACCTAATTCTTCATCTAGGGTTCCCAAAACACAAGAATTAAAGCAATCTGCCGGCAGAAATGGCAAATTTGGCTACTTGCCGACAGAAGTCCTGGCCTGGGGATGTGTCACGTGCCATTCTTCACACTCCACTATAGGTGCTGACCAACGCAAAGCCGGTGCTTTGATTGGATGGTTTCGGCACAGGTATGGAACAGAAAGCCATACTTCATTGGGTTGAACCACTCTATGAGCCAATGCCATTTCAGATGCCCATTCTATAAAAGTATCTGAATAATACCCAATCTTTACAAGCTGAGACTTACAAGCCTACGTCATGTCAGCCGGCGGCAAAAACTTGCACTAATACACAATCAGGCTATCTGAAAGGCCCGTACCTATAAAGGGGTGTAGGGGTCTCACAATCCCCAAACAATTGCTCTATCTGCAATAAACCAAAATCTACCATTTCTGTCGTCGGCAAATTGTTGTAATTTCTTGCATTTTTGGAATCAAACAAGAAGAATTAGGTGTTGCGATGTATTAGAAAGCTAATAAATTTGTTGCATTTGCAGGTTTAGACAATTTTCGGACAAATTGACCATGTAGTTCTTAAAAATATAAGCAGGTGTTTTTCAACCATGGGAACCACGCCCATGTAGTCGGCATATTGTAGGTCCTACAAATCTCAAAGATACTTTCTAGGAAGGGCAATGCTAGCAAAATGATTGAATTAATGTACAATTTATTGCTTGGATAACAAACCAGTGAAGTATCTAGCCAACCATAATTATATAATAATAATTATCAATTTACTTATAGTTGAGCGCTACATAGTTTTATGCACATTAGAAATATCACACAGCCAACCAACTTGCTAATTAAAGAAGTGGCCAATAGAAAAACAGCAAAAGCCTCGTTTTCTATCAGAACGCCCCATCAAAACAGCGCGCACCCTGGCTTTAGTATTCTGCTAAACATGCTCAGTCGATTAAGCCAGGTCAATATGATGATCTACAAACTTCCCACGTTTCTTTTGTGATCTGAAAGTCAACAAAGATGACGCTAAACAGCTTACATGGCATCATTTGCATATAGATGTACGTAAGCCCGAGAAGATTCAGCCATTGTCATTCGGGCACTGCCCTGACTTAGTATATTGATCTGCAGCATCAAACATTAAAGAATAAGCATTGGTGTTGTGCGGAACTTACAATGGTGTTGCCTACACATGTATGTATGTGTGCAATTTGTAACTGCAACAATCCATTACAACAGGGGTCACCAAATTACTGCCCTCGGGCCAAATCCGGCCCGCCAATGTTATTCTATCTGGCCCGACGACTGCACTTGATGTTACAATAATAGTTTTATTGTTCATTTTGAGGTTACGTACTGATGTAAAAAAAGTTGCTTCTGTGTTCCTTTTGGTTCTGGCTTGTTGTAGCCATCTACATGTCATGTTACTGCCTCTTTTTCTTTTCGGGTTTACATATTTCTTTCAGATGTTGCTTCCTCTTTAGTAAAGAAACTGAGTATCTGCAGAAGAGGTTGCATTTAAGAGGCTGAATGTATTTATCCTCACGGACCATTGATGCTATAATGTTAACGTTTAATATAGTAAGACAACCTTTCCAATTCCTCCATTTAAAAAAAATTTACAAATAAAAATTCCCGATCTTGGTAAGATCCAACTGGCCCTCCATGATGATGATGATGATGATGATGATGATGATGATGATGATGATGATGATGATGATGATGATGATGATGATGATGATGATGATGATGATGATGATGATGATGATGATGATGATGACAGCGAAACAGGTAAGCTCCAACTAGCTCTCCATGATGTATCATTGCATCCGAAAATTTATTAACTTTCAAAAAGCATTTGATATTGTAAATCATAAAATTTTAGTCTCTAAGCTAGAACATTAATGGAATTAGAGTTAATGCACTTAGATGGTTTCTATCATATTTGACAAACAGAATGCAGTTTGTCTCAATTTGTGGCAAAAACTCATACCCACTAAGTATAACATGTGGTGTGCAACAAGGATCAGTACTAGGACCATTTCTCTTTCTGTTATTATCTACCAAATGTTTCTAAGCATCTAAAAGTTTTTCCTGATGATAAAACACTTAATATAAGTAAAACCAACTTTATTATATTCCATTCTCCTATAAGCTCAGACCCCACTGATATTAGTATCAAAATAGACGTAGAAAAATTTTTAGGGTGAAGTACATCAAATTTCTAGCAGTTCTGTTAGATGAACATCTTGGTGGGAAATATCATATCGCCGAACTGTCAAAAAAACTTGCAAAAACCTGTGGCTTTTATTTTAAAGTCAGATATTTGCTTCCAACAACCACTTTGATCACACTATATAATGCTTTGTTAATTTCATTCTTACAATATGGCATTGTTGCTTGGGCTCAAACATTTGATTCATATATTGAGCCGCTATTTAAGTTACAAAAACGAGCTGTCCGAGCAATTTCACAGCCACCTTTTCTAGCCTACTCCCTTCCTATCTTCAAAGATCTAACATTACTTAGAATTGTTGATATATTCAAACTGAGACTATTATCCTTCGTTTATCAATCAGCTAACATGATAGTTCCAGGGGCGTGTCGAAGTAGGGGGTGTGGGGGGTGTCACATCCCCTACTTTTTGCAGAAGCCGTCGGTAATTTTATGCCTTGTCGGTAACTTTGTGCCTTGTCGGTAAATTGTATGCCTTGTCGGTAAAAGTTTACATAGCGATAATAGTGTGTCGGTGTTTCGATGAAGACATAAACTAAATATGTCTTTTGTACGTTATGATTAACTATCTTCAATCAACCCCGTCGGTAAATTTCTCTTGTCACACCCACCCCCACTCAAAAGCTCTTCGGGATGCCATTGGTTACACCACACTGTTTTCACGACTTTTTCTCTTTAAATTCATCAGTCCATTGTTATAACATAAGACAATCAACTCGTCATGATCTGTTTCTGGCTATTAGAAACATGTCGGAATATGGATTGAAATCAATTCAATATTTAGGGCAAAATTATGGAGTGGGTTACCTACCGCAATTAGAATTTCTTTGTCAAAAATTTTTATTCCAAAGGTCTCTAAACATTCAGTTTTTACGTGCAATGTAATTGCAATGGAACTTGCATCAAGACACAATTTAATTTTAATGCAAATATTCGAACATTCCGTGGTCTAAAGCTAAATGGAGGACCTCCTTCTCGCTAGTACATCTACTTAGGAGGTTCCTCCTTAACAATTCTGTACTTCTTTTTGTCTTTTTACTAAAGTATTGTGCTGTACTTAAAAGCAGACCTCATAGAGCTATAATGACGATGATGATTCGAACACTCTAAGTCAGGGGTGTCGGGCTCAATTTCACTGGAGGCCACATCAACTTCATGGCTGGCCTCAAAGGGACCAGATGAAGAGAAACTACACATTTTTTTATTTCTAGAAAACTGTTTCTGTGTCTAGTAAGTATTCAAGTCAATGGGGGAGGGTTGAGGTACAAACAACATATGACAAGCATCATTTTGCAAAATAATGAGGTAATGTTACTTGTCCTTTTAACACACACAAATTAACCCGACTTCATCCTGAGATGCCATATCACACATCCTCATATATAGATGATGTTCTGGAAAAATACCGTATTTCTTTGATTGTAAGCCGCCTATGTTTATAGGACGCCCTTAAATATAAGCCGTAGCAAATGACGCTCAGTAAAAACTATAAATCGCCCTTGATTATAAGCCACAACCACAAAACTTATTAAAGAACTTTGCTGAAAACTGCCTATTGCATACTGGTAGCTGGTATGTATTGGAGAATAGATAATATGTGTATACACGGAGAGGCTATATAGGGAAAGGTGTCATGAAGCATCCAAACAAATGGCTTCAATGCATCTGACTTTTCAAGCGCAAAGGAAACGATTTGTCCTGAGTTTACAGCTCAATTTGATGTGCTAAATGATTTCATGGCGTGGATGCAAAAAATTTACATGAAAGCATGTTTTAGGACGAAAGTCTAATTGCTGCCGTTGAATTTCTAATTTTCGTAACCTCTGGTCAAGGTTAATATAACTCAGCAATGCCAGTAGAGGGCTTTGCCACAATGAACGGCGCGGGGATTTAGAACAACCTGAGCTGACACCGAATCGCACGGAAGAGATCCCCGTAATACCACGAGCAATTCGAAAATCGAACCATTATTAAAAAGTCAGTTGCAAGACTCTGATAACCTGCTGGGATGAAATTTAATACGTAAGAGATGTTGAATATCGATGGTTACGTCTTCTTAGCATTTGTACTTGTATCGTTCATACTTTTGATCGTGGCAGAAACAACCAATCATTGGGTAGAATTTGGCGCTCATGGGGACAGCTATCAAGGCCTTTGGAACACATGCTATAATTTCGCAAGAACTAATACGAAAGTTTGTGTAACTCTCGGTCGAGTATCGGGTACGTGCATTTCAACGATTCTTCGTAATAGTACGCTGCAAGGAAGGCCTTCATTATGGACTACACTCCTTTATTTATAAGAACCAGTAAAATTGAGATTCAGGCTGGCTGTTCTTAAATTTTCCATATATTCTAGGCTAAATTGTTCTTAATCTCCTCTTAAATTATTGGAGTGTAGGAAATTTAGGCGCTAGACAATAGGGACCGTTCACATATTATGTCAGCAGCCTAGGGGGGGGAGGGGGATATGGAAAATCTGACAAAAGCTGACGCGAGGGGAGGGGGGTCTGGTCATGAACTGACGTCAGCATGTGTCGGAATTTTATTTTCATTTCATTTCATTTCATTTTTACATATTTTGGGAGGGTGGCCCTTCAGCATAGCTGATTTTCGAGGGACCCTCCATTAAAAGAATATAAAATTACAATCTAATACAATAAACTACTTATAATAATTGTAGAACAAAGTAGAAATAAAAATTAAATATCAAAATAGTTCTAAGAAAGTCAATTCTTGTAATTATAATCAGAGGAAAAGAAAAACTGAAGATTTAAAATTACTTTAGGAGGGATTTGAAGACACGTAATGATCTTGTTTCTTTGCACTCAGTTGAGAGGCTATTCCACATCTTGGCACCTCTGTATGAAAAGCTTTTCTGCCCCGCAGTTGATTTTCTCAAAGGAAGCCTTAAATCAGTGGTAGTGTTTCGAAGATTGCGCTCAGAAAGCTGTGAATTTTTAGTAAACATATTAAGCATGTATTGTGGTCCAAAATCATTGAGAGATTTAAAAACCATCATTTTCGTTTCATTGGCAATAAGTTCTACAATGGTTTTCCATTCAAGCTTTTGTAACAAAGGCTTACTGGGAGCATCATAACTGCTGTTCGTCACAATTCTTGCGGCTCGGTTTTGCAGCTTTTGTAATTGGTTAAGATCTGTTTTTCCGCAACTGCCCCAGACGGAACAGCAGTAACGAAAATGCGGTTCTACAATACCTGTGTAGAGTGTTTTCAATGTGTCTTGGGGAAGGAAATTTCTAGTATATTTCAAAAAGCCAACAGCTCTGGAAACTTTGGTGGATATAGCCTTTATGTGATCCTTCCAATCGAGAGAGCTATCAATATTGACACCGAGGTACCTAGTATTCGTAACAGTATCAAGTTCCACACCTTTAATTTTCAAATGAAGATCTTGGCTTTGGTTCTGCAAGGCTTTGTACTTTTGCTTGGTGGAAATTAACATTGCACGAGTTTTTACCACATTCAAAGAAAGCTTGTTTCCCTCTAGCCACTTTTCTAGGCTGTAGAGGTCTCTGTTAATAGCCTCATTCAACTGAGTGATATCATGGGAGTGGTAACAAATACTAGTGTCATCAGCATACATGGAAGTATTCGAATTAGTTATAGCTAGTGGGAGGTCATTGATATATATGAGAAATAGAAGGGGTCCAAGACATGACCCCTGTGGCACTCCTATAGTTATGTCTTCGGCCTTTGAATCAGTACCACTCACCCTACAAAACTGTTTCCGGTTGGACAGGTATGATTTAAACCAGGAAAGTTCACGCTGACATACACCATAATGTTGTAGCTTCTGGCAGAGAATGTCGTGGTCAACAGTGTCAAAGGCTTTTTTGAGATCAATGAATACCAAACCCACTAGCTTTCCTAGATCCAATCCTCTGTACCAGTCATCGGTGCTCTTTAGTAGACACGTTAAAGTGGAATGTTGACGTAGAAATCCTGATTGGTCAGATGAAAATAGACCATTTTTTTCAATGTACTGGTACAACTGATTGGTAATCAGTTTTTCAAAGAGCCTTGAGATAGCTGGTAAGACGGAAATGGGACGATAGTTTGACTTATCATCTTTATCTCCTTCCTTAAATATTGGAGTAACTCTGGCTAATTTCCATGCGTCCGGAAAGACGCTCGTTTGAATGGATGTATTAAACAGGATTGCCAGAGAGTTCTCAATGTAAGGAAGAGCAAGTTTCAAAAAGAAATAGGATATGTTATCATTCCCAAAGCTCTTTGATGTTTTTGCTTTGGCGAGTGCATCCCTAATATTTTGTACATTAACAGGCCTAAAATTAAATTTTTCAGATTTATCATTGATATGATACTCCCCGGACAGAAGAGGATTTGAAGAATAATCAATTTTATTGGCCAGCTCGGTACCTATGGAGCAAAAATAATTGTTCATCATGTTGGCAATATCCTTTGTGTGCGTTACGACATTGCCTGAATCCTTAAGGCAGTCTATATTACATGACTTGGACCTATTATTTAAAAGTTCGTTAATCGTTTTCCAGGAGTCCCTTAAGTTCCCCTTATTGGAGGAAATCTTATCAGAGTAATGCTGCTTTTATAGTTGGTTATTTTGGAAATTGACCCTGTTTCTGATATGCCTATAGGAGTCCATTATTATAGGGGACTTACTTTTAAGAGCTGCTGTTTTTAACCTATCCCTAGTGCGCATCAAACTCTTCAGATCCTTATCTATCCAGGGGCAGTACTTTTCAGACACACGCATTTCTCTTAGCGGAGCATGCTTCTCGATTATTGCAGAGAAAATAGCTGACCAATCGTTTACTAGCGAATTGATGTTGTCTGTTAGAGTGACCACATGCTCCCAACATACACTAGCTACATCAGCAAGGAAATCACCTTCAATGAAATTATTCATCTTTCTCGTTTTTATCATTTTGTGGCCTTTAGTAAGGGATCCATTTTGTTTTCGTATGCAATATACCATATAGTGATCACTTAAAGATATTTTGCGAACCCCTGCTTCTATAATGTTCCTTGGACATGTTGTAGCAATATGATCTATAATAGTTGCTGAGCTGAGAGTAACCCTAGTTGGTTCATCAATTAATTGTGTAAAGCAAAATAGCTCATAGAGGTTACATATGTGCTTTGTATTACCTTCTGTAACAAGGCCGGCTACTTTATTGGAAAGATCACAGTTGGTGTCACCGAGTAAAAGCAATTCTTTATTTTCCCTGTCCAGGTAAGAGATTGCATTTTCAAGAAATTTTGAAAAATTATCATGAACTTGGTGTTCGGGCTACTCATAGTATTTTCATTCTTACACCCCTTCATTTTGCTGGATTCCCACCCACCTGA
The DNA here is from genome assembly GCA_964019165.1 of Mastigias papua. Classification (NCBI taxonomy): domain Eukaryota; kingdom Metazoa; phylum Cnidaria; class Scyphozoa; order Rhizostomeae; family Mastigiidae; genus Mastigias; species Mastigias papua. The sequence continues at coordinate 5,554,171 of OZ025285.1, forward strand.
AAGTACAAGATGTTACTGGAAATTTTCTCCACTTTCTGCATCAGCGTTCATTTTGTTTTGAACACTCAACGGTATTGTTTAAACGAAAGAGCTGAACTCGAAATTCGAAACCTCGTCACTGTCGTTCGAAAGACCTGAATAGTCAAATTCCTGTACTCTGACTAACAATTTGTGTGTAATTTCTCACACACACCTTTCCGGTTTTCCAAGAGTTTTGTATTTGAACTGTAGTGTAACCGTAGGATTTAAATTTTAATTCAAATGCAGGTTCAATGCAATGCACTATTTTACTATTTTGATTGGATAAAAAGCTTGAAAATACAAATTGTTGTATTTTTTATTTATTTGTTGTATTTTACTTAACAAGGGGGGGTGATGAAAATCTGACGTCAGCACAGGGGGTCCTCTTTCTGACGCTTGCTGATAAGGGGGGAGGGGGGTTCAAAAGTGCCAAAAATCTGCTGACATAATATGTGAACAATACCATATACAAGACAACATTGGGTGTTTATGAAAGAGGTATCATTTTCAATAACATTAGCAGAATACAAAATGTATACATTCTTACAGGTGGTGTGTTATCCTTGCTTAAAGTTTTGGTACACTTATGGCTTTTTACACACTGATGATTTGGGTGCTTCAAGGACTTTTAGAAAGCATGGCAGAGCTTAAAAAGTTTTATATGAGTTTCAAATCATCTCACGAAAGTGCTTCAGCTCCAGCTTGTTCTTAATTTGTTCCTAATTTTCCATCAATTTTGAGGCTCATGCTCTTATAAAATTGCTCTTATATAGAAAAGAGTGTAGCTCATATTCTTTAATTGGAAATATAGCTATATAATGTTATGAGCGAAAATATATATAATATATTCTTCCAAAGTTCCTCAAAATTATTAGATGAGATATGATATGAGAAGATAGGACAAGTGATTTCAATCTGCAAATATAACATAACAATCAGTGCTGAGAGAACATACTAATATACGTTGTATACTCATTAGAAGATTAAGTGAAAATTTATTTGAAAAAGAAAATAACAAGAACTGTTTTATACAAGGGCTAGAAAACTAAGGAGAAATTATAATATTGGACCTGGTTTTGCTGGGTCCCTTCCACATAATATGCAAAGCCTCTTTAATTTTTAGTTGGTAATGTGTTCTTGCTGAATGTACAGCTTTAAAATAGTAGTCATTACAAGCATTTTTATAAGTGTTGGAGCTCTGTAGATGTTTAAATATATGAGAATTTTTAACTGTAAAAATATGCTCAAGCATCCGAGTTGATATGTGCCGGCGTGTTTCACCAACATATACGGAATTACGTCCCGCATATGTAAACGTATAAACAACACAAGAACGGAGCGATGAAGGTAAAAAATCTTTTACTTTAATGAAGCTTTTAATCTTGAAGGAAGAAAATACTAATTTAATCTTAAGATTTTTTGCTATATCTCTTGATTAATGCACGAATTTTGCGCTGTGCAAAATTTGATAAAAGAAGACAATGGAGAAGTATCATTTTTATCAAGATATATTCCTACTACCCTATGTATTAAATGAAAAATGTTCAGGAAATTAATTCCTTTTAAACATATCTGTGAGCTTTTTGACATCCTTGTTCAATGAAAGCAGGGGATTATTGATTTTGCAAGCTCTATCCACTAAAGTACGAATAAGCCTAACTTGGTAGGAAAAGGAAGTAAAGCTGAAAAAGTTAGTAGTCTTGAGATTGAAGTCTTGAGACAAGATGGATCGCTATTATCAATACAGACATCAAGGAAAGCCAAAATACTATTGGTTTCCGATATTTTGAGTTTAGAAATTCAAAAAACGATAATGTCTCATTTTCAAGTTGAAAACACAAAATGTGTCGTCGGCATATCGTCTACAGAAATGAACAGAAGGGCTATGACATTTGTTAAGCCAGCTATTTTCATAATGTCCTAAGAAGTGATTAGCCAACATAGGTGCAAGCGAAGAGCCTATAGCTATGTCATCAATTTGATCAAATACATTATCATGGGTTTGAGAACTAGCAATTGAAAACATTTTAGTAAGTTCAATCCTGAAGAATTAGAGGCTAGTATCTCCTTTTGTAGTGGAAGAAATTGCAAGATAAATAGACTCTTTGAGGGGAATATTAGTATATAAGCTGGCAACATCAAGAGAAACCATGAATTTATTAGAAGGATCAATCGTGTTCTTGTACTTTTCTTTTTACGAATACATTTTCATTTGATCTTCTAATGAGTATACAACGTATATTAATGGTTTCTATCAGCACTTATTGTTGTTATATCACAGCAGCTGAAGATGGATTAAGTATAATCCGAAACATGTTTTGCAGATTGAAATCATTTGTCGTATTTTTTCAAATCATATCTGATATAAATGATATAAATATAAATATAAATATAAATATAAATATAAATATACATATACATATACATATAAATATAAATATAAATATATATATATATATACATATATATATATATATATATATATATATATATATATATATATATATATATATATATATATATATATATATATATATATATATAATACATATAATGTACTTTTTTATATATTTAGGCTAAATTTTAGTATTTAACAATTAGCTCCTAATGGAATTTGTACCTGGTACCCATAAATGGTTCAGTGCACAGTATAGACAGATAGATAGCTCTTTTGGTAATTTTCTTAAAAGTTGGTAAGTTGGGGTTATCAGCTATCAGCAGAGTACGTCAATATGGACGGGCCTGCAAGGGGTAAGACTAATAAAATTGAGCTGGAAATACTATTCTAAATATCAACAAAAATTTACTATAGCTCGAAAAAGTTGGAATAGCTCTGTAGTACCATCAGACTATTAACATATTATCAGAAACCTAATTGCTTGGCGGGAAAAGAACTATCTTAAGTCTAATCGTAAATTTTTCTTCCTGGAACAGTTTCAGTTCATGTGGCAAGAGCATTCATCGTTGTTGCGACATTTGGCTTTCTTGTTGTTTTTGGGTTATTTTTCTTCGTCGAAATACACGTGGTGAAAAGCGTCAAGTTACCTGCAATGGCCTGTCTCCTACCTTGTAAGTACAGTCTAGTGAATTGCAAATATTTCAATAAATCCATACAGAATACATTTATGTTGCGATCCTGGCTCCAATCTGACGAATGAAAGCTTAGTTACAATGGTGGTCATGATCATTGACCATGGGGTATATTGATACTTCAAAAATTTGAGGTGTTTAAAGACTTTGCCTGGATTTCTCTATAACAATTTAGGTAAATCTTCAATTCAATTATAATGAGAACTCTAATGTAACAGATGCAGTGGACGGTGTCTGCTCGATTAGTACATTTGTTTTACTGTCTATGTGTTTCAACCTGATGAAGCAAGCATAGCCGCCAAACCTTTGAGAGCCCTGTCAGGCCTATTTTCTCCCAACCTAATTGACCAATCATCATGTAGAATGGGCCTAACCTTAGCATGTGTAGTCATAATCCTGCATGATTATTGGCCAATTAGGTTGGGAGAAAATAGACCTGACATGGTTCTCAAGCATTCGGCGGCTATCCTGATGAAGTAGTAACTTTGATCTCGGAATGATCAGCTCCATGTCATGTCTTGAACTTTTAAAACTATAGTTGCTTTTATTCGTATCCTATCTAACTTTATCATATTGAGAAATTTCGATAAAATTAATTATATTACAGTAAATCTTGCAGTGAATAAAGCTCTTCCAATATTAAACAACTTAAACTTTGATATACTGCATCGCCGAATATTTTCCCGAATTTGCTGGCTGTTTTTGAAATATACTGGGAATATAAAACACCCAAACGCCAATTAACTGCGCCTCTCTGCAGCACCCAGTTGCATTCTTCCAATAGTTGCAGCTGGGAACTTATGCTTTGAGTAACGCATAAAAGTGCATTTAATTTCTACTGGCATGGAATACAGTTTCTCCGTGTGCACTGACCAAAGTGAAAACCACTGCAAAATAGATAAAAATACATTTCACAGCAATGTCATATAATTGCTAACAATATTGAATGCATTCTAGTTTTTAGCGAACTGATTGCAATGGCAGCCTTCACAGCGGAAGTGCATAAAAATCTACCCGGAGTCAAGAGTGTTAGACTAGGGTGGTCGTACTTTTTGGGTTGGACTTCGATGGCTATCATTTTTGCGGGAATGTTAATACGCCTTAGAGATCGCACAAGAATTGAAGACATGTTTCAACGCCAGTAGCCATCTCGGAATTACAAAATTCAATTGCAGGTTGCAATAATTCCATTGCAGAAGGGCAACAACCAATTTTGCCATCAAGTAAAGAGACGACACTAGTACGATAGTTTGTTTATATATGGAAACAGATGTCATGGATCTGTGTGAGATATTATACCAAATTGACGCATAACACCAAGGGCGGACTGGATGTCTATTTTGGGCCCGGGATAACTATATAAGATAGGTTTTCTTGGGGGGAGGGCTATAATGTAAAACGTGTTTAAAATATCACTTCCTAGTTAGGAATACTAATGAGGACAGATGCATCGTCTGTGAAACTGTAAAATACATTATTTCATAAACCAGACCTTTGCAGAAAACTGAAAAGGGCCCTTCGGGCATCGCTCGATCACCCGACTGACCAGTCCCCCTTGGAGAAGTCTAATTCAAACCGTTCTTGTCAAGGATCATATGATATTTTAGAATAACATAGCAAAATTGATTTTAGAAATTTACCCCTGAGAATATTTCCTAGCTCTTCTTTCTGTTGTGTACCAATATTTCTGCAATGTCAACCATCAACTTTGAACAAAGCTTTAACATTCTTCCATTTTCTGCAGTGTAGCGGGCAAATGATAACTAAAAGCGCAGCATTGATAGATAGCAGCATTTTTCGCCTCTGTACCAGAGTTCTCCAGCAAAAACATATTGCTCCACGGCTACTTCAGTGTTATTCTCTTAAAAAGCTATACAGGCTGTGGATTCTAAAAGATGCTAACGACACACCCTGAAAAGTTCTCCAGTGCAATTTTCAGTATCTGCTTTCACTAACCCATTCTGCATCAATCCTGACTAATGATAATACAACATTTCGTACATGTCGATGACACGATGGCCAAATTTTGTTCTTGACCAGACCTATTCAGACACCGTCTCTGGCCCAGAACAGTGGTTTCTTTGGTGTTTGAAATTTTGCATCTTTTGTGCATTCAAAGTTAAAGAGCAAAAACTAATCATTCTTTTTCTAGCTAGAGTTTGTGAAGTTACTAACTGATGCATATATGTGGAATAGCTTAAGTACAGTCCGACTCGCCAAAGTCGGACTTGCCTGTGTCGGATATTTCATAAGTCGGACAAAAATGAGCGGTATCCGTCCACTTTATAGAAATGCTATACTTTTTCTATGCGTATGTAGGATTCTTATAAGTCGCATTTAGATTAAAAGTTTTGTAAAACTGAACGAAGCAAAAACAGCAGACCTATCTCTATTATGCTAACATAACAAAACCAAGTATGAAAAAACGAGAGTCTCTAGATCTAACCGAACTAACCGTCGCGCGGTAACATAGTAAAACAATAGAGCAAGGGAAAAATGTTTTCAGCCATTCAGCTCATTTGTTTGCACACCCATTTGCCAATCAAAACGCATAAAAGACAATAGAAAGTGTGGAGAAAATCATTTTTGATCAGTTTTAGAAACAAAGATGGTGTCATAGCCTTTTGCTGTATGAAATACACCTCATACAAAAAGCTGGCGTTATAAGTGATATTTCTCTTTTCCGGGCGGATTTTTACATTTTCAGGTAGCAGGAATTTTTTTCTAAAACTTTACAGCTTCCTTTCTCAAAATATCACTACAAACAGGAGATATGAGGTCCTACAGTTAAAGGGAAAGTTCGGTCCAAAACTAAAATTTGAAATGTTGTAGAGAATGTTGTAAAATCCCATAATCTGAAATATTTTTGCTCTTACTTGCGTACTTTTCCAGATATTCCAAGTTGTTTCTAGTCAAAATCGACCTCGTGTTAGGCCACTATTCAAAACTTTTCGAAGCAAGGAAGCCAAATTATATACCTCAGCTTAAATGTTTACAAAACTGATTCTAATTGAGCCCACTCTTGATTCAAAGGGAGAGATATACCTCTCTTAGAGCGCAACTTTCCATTTGAACATCCATGCAGGGGGCAAAGCTACAGGGGAGTTTAAGGATTGGATATATTCGTCCAAAATATCATAAAAGCCAATGAAGATTCTCACATATATTATTAATTTCATCTGCCTCTTCTATCTACGACAGGGGCGCATCTTTATGTTTACAAAGGGGCATTCAAAATACACGTCATTTAAATATTGACAGATTTTCACTCCTGCTTTCTTCACTGTCACGCACTGCCACAAAGCAATGAAAAAATTGACCCCTAAGCCTATGTCACGCCAAAAAATTTTCATGGTAGGTGACTGGAGTCACATATTCAAATTGATCTGTACAAGCCAAAACACTCTGGGATCCATAAATGGGCCACGAAAGAGTTACGGAGAGTGTGGAAACTGTCATTGTTCCACCCTCCCAATAAACTCTTTTGATTCAGTTTTAAGACATGAATACGAAGAATTTATGAATGTTCAAATCTTTGGAGTGTGACGTCATGATTCTCCAACAAACCTCTCTCTATAAAAAGCTGTCACAATCTGCGTACCCCCATCCTTCCCCTAAATGAGGTTTTTGAATGCCCTTTAGGGTGGTCTACAAGAAGTTTATTGCTAATAAAATGAAAAAAGACCGACATGGTCTTTGAAACGTGTAGAATGGAACATGACGCGATTGTAACCACAACAACCGTATTTGCTGAAAATACAAGTACACGTAGATTCAAATCTACATCTTAAAATATAAGTAGATGTAGATAAATAAGAAAGGGATTGAGCTTTGTCTACGATTTTTTAAAAATATTTAAAGTTACGCATAATTTCTATAGTAGTTCTATGAAGCGATGCAAGCGACAAGGAAAATGTGCAGCACAACTCTTCGATAGCTACGTGTAACATGCTCAACCTTCACCGTCAGCGTGGCTACTGTAATAGAAATTACATATTCAGGAAGGTTTTCTCAAACGAAATTCCTCTGAATTGCAAGGCATGACGCAAAGGCAGTCTTCTCACACACTGTTCACTACTACAGTCCTTGGTACGCTCCTGCTGTTGGTAGGGGAGAGATTACCTCAGAGAATTTTCTTGCAGTTCTTTTGTTTGGCCTTAGGAATCCCATTGGTATCGTTGTATAGGAACCCGATATGTATGCGTGCCTCATAGTAATATATGTGCTAGACGCTACCTGCTATGTTTCGAAAAGATGCTAAAGAACTAACCTCAAAACGTGTCCAATGTTATTGATTGTATTTGCTCACTTAGGCATTTAGGCTTGGTTTTGCCTTATAGCAAAATCCTGCAGTTCCCAACTGAGTTCCAGTAAATCTCATCTTCGAAAATTGAGCATGCTGTAGAACCAGATACAGGACAATTGATAAAGGAAAATTTAGCTAGTTTCAAGCAAGCAATGCAGGGCAAAACCCCGACAACAGAAATGCCACTTGCGCACGTGAGAATGCCATTCTTACTTTCAGAGCATGAATTTGGTGCTGTTCTTGCATTACAAAGGACTGAGAACGATGGCTACATCAAGATTGACAGAGGATTTCAACAGAGTGATATTTAGATCTGTGCATGGAAAGACCTCCCAATGGGATGGATCCCTTACTTACGACAAGTGAGATCCCAACGGTGACCCCTGTATATTGACGTAAAAAAACAGGTGTAATTCTGTAATTGTCATATTATGGCTTCAGTTCTATTGTTCTCTATTCTTTTCATATATTTCTCCATATCTACATTTTTTCTTACGCAACAGGTGCTGCCAAATGAACTGACATTTCAATGAACAACAATTGGCCACCTTGTTCAGTGAATGTTTGATCGGAGTCAAAAATGGCGAATGAACAAATTTTATTCAGTGGCATGTTCAGTTCATTTGTTCAGAAGCAGTAAAAAGCTAGTATTTGTCACATGAGTATTTTATTGTAAAAATCACAAAGGTATGACAACCACGCACATAAAAGACAACACTGTACTGTTACACATTTAAATATTTGTGAAATTTCTTTTGATTTTGTTTGCCACATAGCTTCCAATGACTACCTCCTCTTTTACCACATAGTATTTGTCTTTCAATTGTTACTTGAGAAACTAACACTAGTGGTTATCAACAGAATAGTTTTTGGTCCAACCAGACTCGTCACCGATACGACCTGTCATTCCTGATCGCACCTGCACATGCTTACTTCCCCCCGATATCTGACATGTAGCAGGTGGTGTAGATTCTCACAACAGTTTCGGAATAATAATTGCACGGAGTGACGACGAGCTATACATGAAATTAGGAAGCACCAAAGCAGGCTAGGAGACGATTAAGAAAAACATATACAAACACACGCACAGGAAGCTGGATGAAAGCAAGATTATTCTTGATACTAACACCTTTTATTAGCGAATCTGTGGTTCTTTCTTGTGGTTTCAGAAGAGTCGTCTTAGGGCACTGTGTGTTGTGACGCCAGAGGACTGGAAGCTTTACTCAAAATGGAGTTTTCGAAACTTCAATTGACTAGTTTTCTATCCGTCGCATTGGCAACGATTTTTCTTATTGTTGGTGTAAGCACAAATTACTGGATCCAGACGGTTGACAGTGAGAAAGTTGTACAATCCAGCATTGGCTTGTGGAAGTCGTGCACCTACAATGCGAAAGGCGAGGCAACGTGCGTCTCATGGAGCTCGATCAAGAATTCAGGTGAGTTGCTGTGCTATGCACTTTTTATTTTCTATATGATTGTTCAATGATGTGTTAGAACATTTGTACAGCAAGCTAGAGCGGGAAATGTGTATGGCCCGCCGGTCTTATATCATCCTTGCCACAGAGGCAGAACGTTTCGTGCTGAAAATAGTGAAGGAAAGCACTGATCTGTGAAACAAATTGTCTGCCATTTTGTGCGAATGTCTGACAGCTAATTTCACTCATTTCAAACGTAACTGTTTTTGGTAGGAAAGAGAATTCAGATATGCAGCGATCAATATTGGCGTTGATATATCTGGGGTTTCTTTATTGTCAACATATTGAGCATTTGAAGCCGGTTCTCTAGGTAATAGTTAGCGTCTGCAGAATATAACAAGGGATGCTATATTTGAACGAATATATAAAAAGACATAATCTGCAGTCATAAAGACTTTCCGATGTCACCAGTCTTTGTTGCCATTAATTTTGTCCTTTACTTTTCGTTGTTACGTACGTATTTTCGACTCTCTCATACAAAGTACGCAGTGTTTATTGTGCGCCTTATCATTCTGGAAAACGAAGTGTTTACTGTAGTGAATTTTACGTTGTTTCCAGTGGTTTGCTCCGAATACTGGGGAGAAGGAAAGGAGGAATGTCCATATCGGGGAAGGACATTTCAACAAAAAAGCAAAGGAGCCTCGTCTATGAAAAGTCGAAGGGCTGAACCATATTCACACACTGGGACATAACCTAAAAATTTAGAAAAACACCGCGTTCTTCGGTATTTTTGCGGCCTTCGGACATTATGGGAAAATGGTACCGTTCAATGCATCTTCATAACCTTCCCACTAGTGAAAAATCAAATGATCAATAATTTGGCAAATGACTATGACCATCTCAAAAAAAGTCAACGTGACTATACACAGTAAAGTAGAATGAAGTCTTGCTTTTTGGTTTGTAACCGGAACTATGCCGAAACAACGAAAGTATAGCATTCTACAAGTAGTACACGCCTTTTTTTTTATAAGGAACCTAGCTAAAGGCCTAGTTCTAAAAGTTCCTTATTTTCGGACCTCTTTTTATCAAATTCTAGTACTAAAAGTTCCTTAATAGCTCCTTAATTTTCACTGCACATAGAGTGCCACAAAATGGCACAGACACTAGAAAAGCATTGATTCTGAATTTGAAATTCTGAATTTTACCTTTAATTATGGCTAGAACTCAACCTCAAAGGCACAAATGCGACAGGAAATAAGTTCTATATATGCAAAAGCATAATTTCAATCAAGAAGTATCATGCCTATGCCATTGATATCATCCAATGTAATGTAATCTTCACTTGCATCTGAGTACAACACTCGGAATTTGAAAATGAAAAGTTCCTTAGGGATTGTTCCTTTAGTAGTATAAGTTCTTTAAATATTTCGGCCTTCTACATGTAGGTTCCTTATAAAGTGATCCCTTCTATCCGTCAGAAGAATCAAACACAAAACAGCCCCACCTGGCCTCGAACCAGAGATGAGCCTCCCAAAGCTATGAATGATTCTTTGATGGTTTTTAGAATTCATCATGACTTCATCCAGATCCCGCTTTCCACTTGCCAAGGTTCCCATATAAGCTCTCGGTGGGCCTGGGGGAATTGCAAACTGCCATCATGGATAACAGAATGGTATATTTTTCTGGTAGGCTCAGGCCTTAGCCAACACAGCCTATCTAACAGAAATGCTCAGCTGCCATTTTTGCAAGTGATTGGGTTTTCCTCTATTCATGACGTACAAGTAAGATAAGTAATATAGTAGCATTATTTTTGTATTTTAACCTAGCTTGCAATGATATCAACCTGTGTCGGTCCAAAACAGTCAAGTTTACTTTGATGAAGGGGAATCAACGAAGAGTAAGAGACAGATTCTGACAAAGTAAAAGTGCGCCTGTTTTTCAAATTACACTTCAACTTTGCAATAAAGAGGCAATGTTGGTGGCTAGGCTAGGGTAGCAGCAACATAGAGACATCATTTTCGATTTTAAAATCTCTCATTTCGATACCACAGTGGGTGCTTTAGTTAAAGTTGCCAGACAGTCAAAAAGAAAAGGGACTGAGAAGATTAGTCCAATGCAACTCAGCATAGAAACTACGTTACAAGTTTTTTATAAGAAACCTAGCTCAAGGCCTAGTTCCAAAAGTCCCTTATTGTTGGACCTCCAATGATCATACTGTAGTACTAAAAGTTCCTGAACAGTTCCTTAATTTTCAACACACAATTGGTGCCATGAAAATGGTACAGACACGTGTAGACCATTAAAATCCTGAATTCTGCCTTTACTTTTGGCTGTAACGTAAGACAAGCATATGGCAGACAGTCTATGTGGGTTTGGCTGCAAATGAATGGAACCAGCTTCCTAATTCTAATTCTTTAAATTGAAAAGTTCCTTAGGGAATTTTCCTTAAGTAGTATAAGTTCTTTAAATATTTTGGCATTCTACATGTAAGTTTCTTAAAAAGTGGTTCCTTATGAAAAGTGCGTGTATATATCAACTACAGTTTTTTAGGCAAGAAAGCGTATGGTGGAAGCAATATAAACGTGTGGTGGAAGTCTTAAGAACTCAAGGAGGGTTCGGAGTTCTGAAGTGCGAGACGGAATCACAGAAAATCACAGAAAATCATAAAGCCAATAAAAAGTAAGAAAAAAATCAAAAATAAGAAAAAATAAAAAAATTACAACAATTTCACAAGAGAATAACGAAAATAAAAAACTCATAAAACGTCACAAAACTTCGACTTTTCTACGTGTAATACACCCCTAGGAAAGAAGATCAAGATTGCAATAACGAAGCTATCTGGAAGGATAAATCAGGAGAGCCTTTATATACGCAGATACACTGTTTGATTTTATGAACAGCCGAATGTCAGAAGTATTCTTACCTTTGTACTTGTATTTGCTAAGCTGCGGTTGCTTCGATGATTTATCTGTATACACCATGCATGAGTCATCTGTGTACGATAAACAGTGACGCTTTAAAAGCGTTTTAATATTCATGAAGTCAGTTACATTTATTGAATATGTCCATGAACAGACCAGCTTAATTCTAGGACGTTCAAGTATAACATTACAGTCGACTTTTGTGCAAATCACTTTTATCTCCATTTCTTCTATCCAATCCTACTCCGTCCAGTCCAGGCACCCTCATATATTTTAACCTCCCCTCTTCAAAAATGAGCATGTGGTTAAAATTTGCTGATGAAAATGAAAAGATATGACTCATCACTGAGCACAGAAAATTCCTAGCAGAACATACGTCAATGTATATCATAATAATATCATAAGTTTCTTTAATCTTGACTTTAACTGCCTATATTCTGGAGAATTTTAGTCGAAATAGCAAATATTTTTTCAATGAGGCAATTTTAGCTTGACTTAATTATTGAACAGTCCCTCATAAGAAGTGTGTAAAAGAAGTTGCTAAGGCTGATCATAGGATAATGACTCCTAGATCGGATAAGTGAAGTTCACATTTGTTTGTTTTATAAACAAAACTAGAATAGGCAAATACCTTACCTTTAATGAAACTTGAGCCTTGGCATATTCTTAAATTGTTCTTAAATTACAGCAGTTTTTGAGCCTTTATATTTTTATAAACTATATTCTTGTCAAAAGGGTGTACATAGATAAACATAAGACTTGGTACAAATTGAATAAGAGAGATGATGGGTTTGCGTGAATACTGGAATTGAAATACAAATAACTTACAGACTTTCATAGGTATCAAAAAATCCAAAACTGAACTGTCTAGCTTTTTTTGAGCAGTCGAGTACTACTTTCTATGCACATTTGTCATCTTATACGAAATTATCTTTCTTCAAGTACCGAAAAATTCTTAACTGTTTCATTATATCAGTACTGAAAGTTTCTTAGGACTTTCTCAACGAGAATATTTGAGTTGGTGTAACACTACAGTATTGCATAGACAGAAAGGCAAGACATAAATAAAACACTGAAATTAATAGATCCTCACATGAATTCTATGCAAAATGAAAAGAGAGACAGTGTTCTTTAATGGAACATCTATGCCAGTGTCCTTAATTTTGAAAATTGCGAAATCATGAAGTCTTGCAATAGTTCATCGATTTCTAAATCTGACAAATGTTATCAGGCTATATCGCCTGTAGTAAAAAATTCTCAGTGTGTCTTGTTTATGAATAAGGCCCCGCCTTCGACTAGTGCTAGTTGCTTGTTTGAGCTATTATAAATAATGCAATCACTGATTGAAGTCTATTGAAAACCCACTGAATAACACATCTTGTATAGCCTGCCGCATAGAGGCAAAGCTTGTCATCAGCAGCAAAATCTGCCACAATAAAAGCAAAAATGACAACCCTTGGTGACAAAAAATTCCCCGTTTGTGGCAGTGGCATTTTGTCCTCTACCACTTTTGTAAAACAGTGCTGAGCTAAAAGTTCAAGTATACACTGAGAGTAATTTGGCACAAAATCAATGAGTTTGCTGTTAATGAAACAGCCCAAAATCATTATTACTTGAAATGAGAGTTTGAAGATGTTGCTCAATCTGTTCAAAAAGTACTATAACTCTTCCCAAAACTGTTTGGTATGGATGATACAAGCCAGTAGACCAACCTAGGAAGTCGAAACATTTGGGTGAGTTTGAAAATGTGAGACACTTTGTAAACAAAATGGAAAGTGAAATTTAAGTAAGAAAGCTGGTTTCGAAATGCTTGGTTTTACTTTTTTAATTTAGAACAGTTTCTGAATTATCGGCTTGATAAATATTTATAAGAAATTCAAAATATTAAATAGTTCCTAGTATACCAAATAATAAGGAGAGCTATCATTATATACTGCACTGAAAATAGGGTGTAGTGGGTGGAGCCCTTAAAAGTTGTAAGGAATACCACATTTGCGTGAAACTACTTGAATGAGTATTGCTTAGTGATTGTTATTGATAACACAATTAACATCCCAATTAAGGTACTTTACCAACAAAAGAGGAAAATTTTATCAGTTAACTTTTAGGCTCAATATCTATATATCAAAAAGACAAGCACTAAGAACATAGAAAGCATTGCAGTTGATTTTTGGAAAAATTTGCATAATTATGATGTCATCACTAATTTTCCGTCCAAACATGCTGTCATTCAGAAAACGATTTCACAAAATGGACAAGCCCATTCGAAGTCATATTCTGCATGCAAACATCCCAATAGGTTGGGAAAGGCAAGGGCTAAAAAAATTTAGAAAGATTTTTGAATAAAAGCAGATTTCCATGAGGAGTTTTTCCAGTGTTACGCTTCATTAATTCTCTTGCTGTCATGTAAAGTGAGTTGTATAGTCTAAAAATTTTAGCCCTTGCCCTTTACTGGTATCTAATCTATACATGTGCAAAGTTTTGTGTTGAAATTTGAAACAGTCTTTGTGAAATCATTCTTCAAAATCAACAGCTATAGCAAAAACCAATATCATATGAACGCACTCTTGAGGAGTGAAGTGTTTTTATCGCTGTATTTTCTTCTTTTTCTTCTTCATTTGTTATGCGTGAGGGCGTTGACGTTCAAGCGTCTCCAAACTTCTCTTCCCTAACAGGCATGAATGAGTTCACTTCCATTAATGGTATTAGTCAGGTGCTAGTCTATTCTTGAGCGTCGTTTAGATAAGTCATGCTTTGTCTCCCTCCTGTTTTGCTCTTTTTCCCTCCGGTCGTAAATTTGTATGCTTACATATCACTGAATACTTTTCCATTTATCACTGAACAAAACCATTCTATCACTGCTCAATTTGGTTATTACTACACGCTACAATTTGGTATAGCTCCTAGCCTAGATTTGATAAAATGATACAACTGTGTTGGTTTTTATTTTCTAATTTACTCACGATATTGCAGGTAATGGAGTATTCATGGAATGGGCTGATTGGATATATTTCCAGAAGACCTTAGCATTCTTGTCCATCATACTTGGAGCCATAATGACGTGTGCATTTTTAGTCTACCGATTTTCTGGCGGAAAGTGTGCGAGAATCATACAAGCTGGACTAGTGTTGGCAAGTAAGTTCAACCAGGCAATAAATGCGCTGTACAGAATCATTTGCAAATTTTCAATATTTATCACCTTGCCAGTAACTTGTTTTGAATTCCTTATTGAATAATGACTGATTGTTTTATCCACATGTTCCTTCCTTTATATGGGAGCAGTCATTATGTATCAGGGGGAGGGGGACAGAAGCTCCAAAAACTTGTCCCCTAGTGAAGCATGCAAAGATCCTTGGTAGCCTCAGTATTAGGACTCGATACCCGAGCTTTGTGAATATGATTGAATGCAAATGCTAAAATTATTACATACCTCAATAGTAGTTGGGTATTCTTCAGGTACCTGCCACCTTGCTGCTTCTAGTGTATCCTGAAAGTATATTTCATACCAGAGCTTGAAAGCTGTTATACATTTCATGCCCCAGTAACACCATGCATCGAAATTTCAGACCTCAGCTCATTTCCCTCCTCGTCGATCTCCTCGATGCTTAATGACTGTTCCCTAAGGAACTAAGGAACCACTTTATTGGGAATCTACATGCAGAAGGACAATAGATCTTAGGCACATTTACTACTGACGACAAATCCCTAGGGAGCTTTCGATTTCGAATATTTTTATCACTGCAAACAATTGAGAATGAAAGAGCCATCTTCGCATAAAGTTGTGTGTAATCCTTGCAGCAAGCGGCCTCTAGGCAGGATTCAGTTGAAACGTGCCGTATCCATAATGCCATGTCCTCAAACTGACCACTTAATAATGTCTATATCACTAACATTGCAGTTAGAATTAAGGAACTGTTACAGAATGTTTAGTTATAAAATGCGACAAACAGGACAGTGACATAACTGCCCTCACGAATGCCCATTGAATTTTACATCAAAAAGAACTCTTTTTCACTTCTACGTTAACATCTGCAAAAGGCCTCAATTTTGGGGTGACGGTAGAGAAAAATTGCCAATAACGTATCAAGCATTGTGAGGCCTATTGACAGAAAACTGCCCATATCAACAACAACTGCCCATAACAAAAATGTACATAAATGATATAAGTATTGTCTCCCTGATATGAAATCCAGTTGTCTGTAGAGTTCATTGATTGATAAGAATTTTAAAGGGTAAGATAAGCTCTATTTAAAAGTTACGACAGCTTCTGTTCTTGAACGGTAAGTTATGGTAGTAGCTCTTCACTACGTGCACGTGAAATAGAAAGCCAGTTGTAGTTTATACAATCAAACATGGACAATGGCATAGTTGCGGTTAGTAGGAACATACCAGAAATTATAACTGATGCATCGTTTTTCCACTGCAGCCATTACAAGCTTTATGGCGTTTGGCATTTACGTGGTTCACATGCCAACCAATCCACCTTCTGTCGTGCATGGGTATTCTTTCATCCTGTTTACTACCGGCGCAGTTTTGATATTCGTCGCGACGTGCATATCAATGCGCCAAATTTGTATCACTGAGAAAGACAAGAAGAAAGGGATACCAAGGAAGATTTGATAGTTAGAAGAGAGGGACGTAGTGGAACGGTACAAGCAAGGGTAGGGGATTGGAGATAAAGCATTTGGCTGTTTACTTGTTTATAGATGTGATTTTTGTGATACCAGTTCTAGGAGTTGTATTAATATTTTGAAAGCATAAAAGACATTCTCGAGCAAAATGTAAGTTGTTGGTTTATACGAGAGAAATTCTACATCCTGCCTGAATGCAATCCATCATCAGCATCTTGTATTAACTGTTTCAGTTAAGAGTGAGCTGTAGTATGGGTGTGGTATGCAGACTACAGAGCTTTGATCAAGAGGTACTGAAATAGTTATGAACAGTGAAATGGTACAATGCTGTATCGAATTAAACTCATAAGTATAATCTAACTAGCATAACTGCAAAAATGTTTGACAGCTCTGATCAGGCCTATTTTCTTACAACCCATTTGACCAATCATTTTTTTTTTTTTTTTTTTTTTTTTTTCTCTATTCATTTAAAAACACAATTACTAACGACAATCAGTTAATTTACTGCGTGCCATCCATAGCGGGAAAGGACTAGTAGTCAGCGAGTTCCCACTATGTATGGCACTTACCATTAAGTATAAAGTATTCTAATGATTGCTGCAGGAGAGAAACACCCCAGTGGCAAACACCTAGCCATCATGTTAGGCGATTGAGGTTTAGGTTTGACGAGCAAGGAGCATACTGAGAGCTCCATGCTCGAGCAGAATCGATCGACATTGGAGGTTATAATGCCTCCAGGCCATTTTCCCCCTGCAGCAATTTTCAACGTAAGAAAGAAAGCTACATACGCTAACTCACACAAACACACACACACACACACACACACACGCACATACACACACGCACACGAATGCACCAAACAAAAATAACATACACGGACAGATAAAAATCACGAAGTTTTAGTTTTCAAGGGCTATTAATTTTCATAGTCTAATGATGCAAAGCGTCTCGATGACTTGATGTATTCTAATGTAGCTTCAAGAATCATTCGGTTGACAATATATGGCAGTTCAGAATTTCCATACAAAATCAGCGAAGAAACAACATCGTCATCGAAGTTAACAGTATCCATATTAAGAATTTCTGAGAGCTGGCCAAGGAGGTTTCTGCGAAGATGATAATACATAGGGCAATGCAGGAAAAAATGCTTACTATCCTCGTTAGCGGTACCGCAATTACATAGTGGACTCACGATGTTGAATCTATGTCGAAACCTATGCTCATTTAATGCACTAAACTTCAAACGCAATTTTGTTAAGATTCTAACACCTTCAATATCATATATGTTATAAACAGAGTTTTCAGTAGGTCTTATTTTTGACAGGAGTTTGCGTTTGAATTCAGCAATAGACTTGGAGCTCCTTATATCTCCATCAAGTAAATTCCATTCGTAAGGGGCATTACTAAAATACGTATTTGAAAAACGGACAGTCCTACTAACAGACGGGGCATATATTCGCTGATTTCTAAGATCATAGTTGGTTCTCCGCTCGGCAGGGATTTGATTGAAGAGATATTCTGGGGATTGATTATTTTTGAGGTTAAAAAAATGACATAAACGTCGGTACCATCTTCTACTGTACAGGGTTTCCCATCCTAATTCATTGTAAAGTCTTTGCCTATCTGTACCTCTCCATGCACCAGAGACTGCTAGTGCCGCAGAGTACTGGGTTTGTTCAAGTTTTTGTGTAAAACCTAATCGCATGTCAGGGTCATATCTGTGGTACAATATGTCACCATAGTCCAAATGAGGTCTGACATATAGTTTGTAAGTTAGATTAAGAATATTTCTAGAGACATACTTTGAGAGATATCGTATAAGCCCAATTCCTCGCCTAGCCTTAAGGATGGCTGCTCTGATGTGACTCTGAAAATTTAGTTTAGAATCGAAAATCATTCCTAAATGCTTATGCTCATTTACCCTCTTCACTACATCGTTACCTAGCATTAAGGGAGGGTGGGCAATTTTAGCTAATTTGGTAGAAAATATGACTTCTTCAGTTTTATCCGTGTTAAATTGCATTTTCCATTGCCAGGCCCAAAGCCGTACTTTCTCATCATGCAGGATTCTGACCACACATACGTTCCACAGCCCAATTTAGGCACATTCTGCATGATGATTGGTCGATTAGATTGGGAGAAAATAAACCTGGTCAGAACTCTCAAACGTTTGGCGGCCACGCTAGTTTAGCTACGAACTTCTCTGAGAACTGAAATTTCACACCCATAAAGTTGAAGTATAGGTCTAGGTCTGCTCTAGCTATTAATATGGATTCGATGCTGCATTATCGAGTTCTCTCTTATTAATAATTCTGCCATACCTACCTTAAAATAGCATGTTAAAATATACACATTTGCCACGAAATAATGAATCTATCAATGTTCCTTTCGAATGATAAAGAACATTTTAAGTGCTTTTCATCGTGATAGGGACTAGTAGCAACTAAACTTTTGCATACCATCACTTTTTCCATAGTAGTCATCATAGATACCCTACAGAAGGTTGCACTGCTCCTTTGATGACGATTCTGGGCCCAATATCATCCCGATCTTGAAGACAGAGACATATTCTAACCTAACCATGTTAATCATAATGATCATCATCGAAGAGAGATAAAATTTTGTATTTTGTATTCCCGATCATGGTAAAAGTTTGCAAATAAGAAGAATTATGAAGTACATATTGACGGAAGGTTCTCAATATTGCAAGGAAGTGCGAACAAATCTAATATAGATCTACCTAGTGATAAATTTTATGATGAATTGTAAAGGCTTTGTAATAACATCACTATTGTCTTTTAACAATCTTGGAGGTAGGATATCATGACCAGGACATTTTATGATGCATCAAAACAATGCAAGAAAAATAATGCCTTTACAACATAGGACACTCAGTACTGCTATATACTGATGAAAATATAAAAGCCACTTACATAGGAAATTAAGAATTACCATAAAGAATACAGAGGGATTCAACTGTTGAAAGACGTAATCCAGTTCCATTAGGATTGCATATCTGTGTGAAGAAGGTGAACAGTTGTCCAGATACTAATGTATTGAAGTTGAAAATTCATACAAGGCGGAAAGTAAGAAGAATGACCACACTGGTCGCCATTGAGACAATACGAGTTGTTAATACAGTCTTGAAAAACACACTACTAATTTTGAAAACCAAAATTTTATAGCCTAGCAACACAGGCATGCTCTTGTCTAGACCAATCAACGGACTTGTTTACTTAACATGATTAGCCAATAAGGCGCTGCCAGTGCTGCAGAAGTACTCTAGTGAGTTGTAGCTGTGGCCAAGAACTGCGGGTAGCCAAAAGAAAACAGAGAGCTTTATTTATTGTATTTGTGATAATAATTATTATTGCCATAATAGTACAAGATATAATATAAGAAGTTAATAGAGGGGACTAGGAACACTACTAATTGTTCAGAGTGCTCTACCAAGATCTTGGGCTTGTCCTCAAGTTCAGATATCATTAGTGCAGTTGAAGTATTATGGATGTGGATACCGAATTTTCATTTCAGAGGACAATAACCAGTAATTACTATTTAAAAGAGGATATGTTTTAAAAGTCCAGTACATGTTATGTCCGTTTAGATTTGAATGGTGACATTGATTGTACCACCAGCCCCCCTTGTGATTCTCTGCACAGTGGATGGATCTATCTCTGTCTTGATCTTTATCTCTTGTACTGAACATTGCATTATTTTCAGCCGATAGCATATCAACAGCAGTTCCAGAGTAACCATCAACCCTCAATCTGTACCCATTTGTTTCATTAAAAACCTCAAAAACTGTGTAAATGGCAAACTTTGATTGACTAAAAGTATATTTTAGGTCAACCCGAAGAATTGCTTTCATTCCAGGTGCAGCAAGTTTATGCAGCTTTTCATTTCCAAGCCAAAAGTTGCTTGTGACAGACCCAAACCCATTCTTATAGTCATTCCACCTGCGGTTGAATTCTGACGACGCATGACTACGTCGCTGGAAAACAATCCAGCCATCGTCAACTGTTGACATGTCGCACCAGACATTCAGGACTTCAGAAGACGGTAAATGCACTTCATAAGTACCATCTGCATTGTAGCCTGCTCTTTTTGCATCTTGGCAGCTAGAAAATATCCCTACAAAATAAATCAAAGTGCCTGGTAATGCTGGGTATGCATGGTCAATTTTGTTTTGATCATTTCCTTTCAGATATCTAGCTAATTGTGTAAAAGGCCAACAAGTTTGCTTTTACAATAGGTCTTCACTAATATGTTCACAACTGGTTAGCCACTGGCTACACTGTTATAATAAGTACATTTGGCTTTGAAAAATCTATTAAGTGACCAAGCCGATCTGAGGAGAACAACTTGCCAAACACTAATATTTGCAACCCATTTTCCATGTTTCATTACATAGATTGCTACAATTTCTTAAGCCAACAATGATTGTGAGGACAAAGTATATAACTAAAACTTCTGGCCAGTTTTCCTTACTATCATCGGACATTAGAAAAGACGCCTTACTGGTATCCTCATAGCATTCATAGCCTGGGCAATGGCAAACATCCATACAGATACTACCATGATCCACACAAGGTTTATTTGCGATGCAGTAGGGGCCGATCTGAAAACAACAACAATTAATAAATCAATTTTGACAATGGCCGAATGGTGCATAGACCCTAACTCATGAACGAATGAATGGGGTGCATAAAGAAACAATCATCACCTCTCAACACACACACACACACACACACACACACACACACACACACACACACACACACACACACACACACACACACACACACACACACACACACACACACACACACACACACAATTCAAAACTGCATTCACCAAGTATATGACTATGAGCAATTCAAATATGTATATTCCTGAGATCTCCTGAGCTTAGGCGAAGTTCTATTCCATAGTCTAAAGTTTTATTAGAAGTCTTTTAACGCATACAAATATATATAAATATATATATTACAAAATGTTAAGTAATCGTACGTTAAGCAATCGTGCTGCTTCAATAGTAGAGAACGTAAACAAACACACAAGGCACTTTAATGTTGCTACATGTTTCACTCTATCATAAGAGCTCTTCAGGCAAACTATGTTGTGTTTGTGTGTCTGTGTTTGTGTTTGTGTGAGTGTGTGTGTGTGTGTGTTTGTGTGTATCTGTGTTTGTGTGTATCTGTGTTTGTGTGTATCTGTGTTTGTGTGATTGTGAGTGTGTGTGTGTTTGTGTGTATCTGTCTTTGTGTGTATCTGTCTTTGTGTGTATCTGTGTTTGTGTGTGTCTGTGGTTGTGTGATTGTGTATGTATATTATATATATGTTTGCTGGCGCCTTGCTATAATCTCCCTCAGGTTAACTGCAAATTTACTTAACTTTACGTTTTGAAATAAGAAAAATTGGAGGACGTATTCAGGTACTACCGATAGAAATAAGAAGCGATAATGGAAGACATAAGAGAACCTTCTGGTTCGTACTGTTATAAACTTCCATTATATGCTTACATTCTTTGCACTGTAATCAGATGTTTGATATATCCATCCAGAAGAAGTTGTCAGAATAACGTTATCAAGCAAATCCGATTTGCTATTGAGTTGGCAGATCATGTCATCTGTGAGTTTCACATTAATTGATTTACACTGGCTATGTTCTAAGCAGAAACCTTGACATTCCATTATACTTCCAATGCTGATTGTTTCGAGCACATGTCCTTGCAGCACAGAATCATTCACCACGGTACTGAAATTGGCGTATTTTAGACAAGGCAGTCGCAATATATGTCCGCCAGCTAGTTGAATCCATACCAGAATGCCAAAGCTACAGTAGAATGATGGTATTGGCATAAGAACAAATTATCATCTATTGTAATAAACCCTGTAACCAATCTGCAAATCAATCGTAGTATAATATACAGTACATTCTAAGCCTTTTCACTTTTTCGATCATATAACCAAATTTCTATGACGATTCTTGCATTCCGCTCACATCAGACTCTCTGATTCTGACCCACACTCCTAATTCCTAGTCCTCTCTCCCCAGCACAATCAACCAATGAGACAAGAGTGTAAACTGACACGTTCTAATGTCACTGTGGACATCTTGATGCTGATTGGTTCTTCCAGATGGCTCGCCTTTAACTAAACGCAGAATTCGTAGATAGATGGCTATTACTCCAGGGCTTTTTAAACAAAGCAAGAACCAGTGCAGTCCTTAGATTGCAATGTGAATATAAGGTTGAATATGAATATAAACCATTAAACAAAGACATATACATATTTATATATAAAAACATTTAGAGATTTTTTCATTTGCAAACTGGAAAACCAGACACAATCATCTCTAATTCTATCATTTAGGGAATCTTTCACTTACTGCAACTGTATCGGGGGGAATGGGGAGAAATGTATCAATTTAGTTTCGAACTAGAATTAAGGGTCACTTTTTGTCAAATGTTCAGGTATTCAATTTAGCATGTTGTATTTCCTGGTGTTCCCCATATCCTAAAGACTATAGAAAAACGACGGCCTGAAAGGTGCTGAGTTTTTGACTGTACAATGAGACGATATTAATATTTTGCTAATGTGTCCAAGCTTCAATGTTCTATTTGACATTGCGTCCTGACGTGTTAAGCTTCTCGATTAAGGGGCTCCCTATACGTATGTTATAGAAAAACTGCATTACGGGACTCTCATTAAACCCCATCGTATCTAAATGATCATGACTGGAGGGGTCATTCCAGCTGAATCTTGTCATACAATTGGATCTTCTATCTTCTACCCGAGAGTCAGTGTACTGTAATTGTAGCTAAGTGAAATATCTACCTCTAAAACATGGCTTAGAGTGTGGCAGCGACTTGGAGTGACATCATTGCATCACCAGTTCGCTCTTAATGTGCATGTCCTCTTATATGCAATGGGCACTGGGTATGACATAGATATTGCTCCCAGTGGTATCGTTTTTCAATGTAGTGTAATATTGTAGAAAAACAAGTGCATAGAAAAAACAGTGTGGCTAAAATCCTTGATCAAAACAGCTTGTGTGTCCCTATTGTAAATTTTGCGGAATGGTTGAATGCATGAAATATTTCGCAATTTGAACAGCAGAGAATGCAATATTTCATACACTTACATTAAGGACTTTTTTCTCCAATACCTTTCATATCTCGCCATCCTCGTTGCATCTTCGGGCACACTTGTCACTCTGTCTGAAACCTGAGCGGCTAAAAGGCTTTTTCAGAACTATTAAACTCACTTATTAGTTATTAATGGGATGCACAGAAAATTGCATTGTAAAGATATGATGATAAAACGATGTGGCTGCTGAGGATTCATTAAAAAAATAATGAAAAATTCCATTTTGTTTCCTGCTTTAATTTAACAATCAATGCCATTTGATTTTAGACGTATTGTCAAGGGCGAACAGCTGCAAATTGTACGTTGAAAGATCCATTTAATTCAACTATCTACATTGCTGCTGTACAAACTCAGATTGATGTTTTAATGTTGTCTTTATATGCAAATTAAACGGCAATTCATCTATGCTAAATCCAATTTCCGTGATGTATGGCAAACATAATAACCAACATCTATGAAACAAGCATCGTTCTAAGTGACAGGAAGAATCTTCATCTCAGTTTGGGCTGGTAACTTTTGCTAGTGTTACTGTTCTGTCCGTGATTTCTTTAGAGTTGATTGTTATGAAATGATGTGATATGATAAAGAAATAGCCTGCGTATAAGGAACTGAATTTTTCATTTTAGCCAAAATGAGTTCTTATGAAAATTGTGCATAAAACAAATTTAGGCTACCATGGTTCTTAAAATGGGTTCTCATATTTTTATACGAATTTCATCTGAATATATTATTTATAGCATGAATATCATATAAACAAGCTTGAAGGGTAAAAGTTCTAACAAGTTACTTTTAAATAGCTGATGAACTTCATCCAGCAGTTTCTACTAATACACTTCTGCAGCAATCCCACTGATAGGAACCTAGCTTAGAATTTTACCCTAAATATCTTCTTACGTGCAGGAGGCTCGAAGTGACAATTTTAACCAAGCAGGTTCTTAAACCCTGATTCCTATACGTGGGGTGATGCTGTATGATAAAAATGTTTTGAAAGGATACCCCAAGCACCAACAGGCTGCTTTCTTCATAGAGATACTCTAAATAGATTTGCAATTTTTAACATATTAAAACATTGTGCAAATTATCAGAGCTATATTATATTTATAATGTGCATTGCTTATCCAACCGAAGCCTGAAACTCAAAAGAAAGTAAGTCTTCATCTTTAAAAAAATATTAACTACTTTCCTTGATCTGAAGACTAGCTATCGGACCTTTAACTGTTGTTATATAGAATCGATAAAAACAAAAATAGAAGAATAAACATCTGAAGTTATACCATTCTTCCCACTTGAACTACCTCTTCTATTTCTGCCCTTTCCCTCTCATCTGTCCACAAGGCTCTACAGAACAGAACCCTCTTGGCTGTAAAAACCACTCGCTAGGCTGCTTAATTATTAAAGATCTGATGAAATGTGCTACCGAAAAATTCTGAAAACTTGTGAATCTGACTATATTACGTGTAAAACATGTCGAGGCAAAGAGCGAAATGAACCTACCAGACTATATATCAAGTTGTTGATTGAAAAATGTCATACACATTGATATACACCTGGTTATATAAAAATATATGAAAATCTAGGTCCTAGTGCTGATGTTTCATAAACTCTGTAAACTTGTGTTCAACCAAACAAAATTCAGGTTTAGTTAGGTCAGATATTTCAAAAGGGGTTTTTCTGCAAATTCCGGTACTTTATCATGCTGCCATTTTAAAAAGAGTCCTTGAATAATTCTAAGAAAACAGTAAAGATTTGTTTCCAGATTCTAATGACTTATATTCATGTTACCAAATGATCCCAAAATCTACTCTTCATCATCAGAAGATAAAACAAAGTCCTCTACAATATCATCACATTCACGCCCTTTCCTAATGACATCTTCAACGTTCTCTAAGGTCTTTTGTTTGGCATTATGTGCAGGCTTGCTTCGGGTTTTCTTTCCATTGTCACTTGAACTACTTCTGCCTGTTTCGTCTTTCTTTTTCTTTTTTGCCTTCGGCTCAACTTCATCACTACTTTCGTCTTGATCATCCTGATGCAGAAAGTGAAAATGAGCATTGTGTTACAACATGGCGAAAAAAGTATCTTGAATGACAAGATCATGGGAAATGGCGATTGGATATGCATAAAGAATACATGCTGGATTAGCTATGATTCTTTTTCAAACAATTTTGGTGGGTGGTTGAGTTCAAATCATGAAGAATTGATCATTAGTTTGTTGCTTCTATAGCAAATTAAATAGCAGATAGTTGATTCTGAATCGCTGATAAGCAATTGTCTGTTCTGCTATAGAATAGCCATAACAATAATTATTTCTAGTATGCAATATATACTCATATCACTAAAATCGGCATTATCATGAACAGCGAGAAGTTGAAATTACCACAATTAATTGAGTTTTCGCATTCGATCTTGAAACCTCTCTCATCTTCAGCCACGTATCGTAGAACTTTTGTAACGTGTTCTTCTGCTGTGCATATGTGTTCTCCCAGTTTTTCTGTTTGGAGAAGAAAGCTGTCATTCATGCCAAAGGTTCGATCGCAAGATAAAAACATATAGATGGGTTTATGAAAGTCCATCAACACACTCTGACATCAATGCTCATCTACAATATTAATCAATAACTTCTTGCAAACCAAACTGGATATTGAAAATTTTAACATTTTATCGGATACTCAAAATTGAATCAGGACTTGCCGAACTGCTTGGGAATACAATATGCTTATAAGAATAGGACAGGACCTGAAAAGTATAGCTATAGGGAAACGTTTTTAAATTACACTAAAAATAATCTGTTATTCTTGGCCTACATTTAGAAAGAAATTTGAAAGCTAATATCAAAATAAACACTTCGTTGTTTTTCATTACAAGTACATGATCGTCGAAGGAAAGAAAACAAAGTTGAAATTCCACAAGTATGTATGAGGCATCATATTAGCAGAATATAGCAAATGCAAAATCAAGAGGCTCTTGAAGAATTGAAATCAACACAAGCTTTCAGATTTTCGCCCACTTCAACTGACTTCTTGCAAAGATACTGCAAAGCGGCCCAAATAACTCTTACCACTTCTTCTAGGTCCTTAGGGCTGAAATTCACCGAAGAACGCTTCCGTGATACTTCATGTCCAGCTTCTTGCAACTAGAATCAATAAATGCTTTTATTGTCCAATTTATGCTTGCAAAGAGAAGACAAATGACGGAAGGTATGCCAGTGAAGGGTGACAAGGTGATGAATTCTGGGTCATGATTGAAACAACTTAAGACTACTAATCGATTTTGCTATTCCTAGTAAGGCAAAAACTATTTACAGCCATGTTTCGTTAATCCAGCAAGAATTTTGTCAAATTTTGTTTTTGTCACAAAGTTTGGGTAGATCTAAAGTAAACAACGAGCAGTCCCACCTCATCTAGACTTAGTCACATTTAGTTAGTACATAACATATTGCCAAATTGCATCATTTGATAATTAGACTTTCACACATTTCTGACAAAATTCTAAATCATGAAGAATACTATTTACTAATGGCGGTCAAAGAATACAACTGGAGGTCAGTACAGAGCAGTTGTTTGGAAACTTTTCAAACCATTCTATATAGCAGTCTCACGCAATATACTTTTTTGAATCAGAATCCCCAGGAGGGGCAAACTTATGCTACGATAAACAATATACTTTTCTAAAAAACAAACAGCAACAGTGATACTGGCTATTAAAACAGCGAGTCGAACAAACGAAGGTAACCTCCTGCGGCCCCTGAACGCTTTGCAGTCCACCTGGAGACTTTTGCTATCCCCCTAGGGAACGCGAAACCCAGTTTGGGAACCACTGGTACAAAGAGAAGTTCAATTGAAAGTGACATATAATACCTTGTCAACAATCTGCTTTATTTGTTTACTAAATTTTGGCACCTCGGTCTTTTTCATAAATCTCTTCATCTAGGATAGGAATGGTGTTCTGTACAAGAATTCTCTCAAAGCATGCAAGCATGCACAGACCAATTGTACACAGGATTATTGATAATGAAAATACAATACCACAACAAAAATTTATGACAAAGTACCAACACAGCTGGAGTGCTTCTTTCATAGTAATTTCACATTTTACTTTTGAAACAGACTAATAAACTGTATAAGTAGGTTAACATAAATTTTTATGGTAAACGATAGATGTCCTTCTGGAATTTGGTAAACATCAGCAATTGAGTAAACCAGATAATTAAAAAATTACCAGACTGGTCTAATTTCGATAATATGAGCTACCTCGCTCACTCCAGACGCTTACTTACCCTCAGACATATAGGAAATATCAGTTCCGGAAAAGCGATAGAGGTGGAGTGGATGACAAAGTGTTCCAGAACGAGGTTCATCACATTATCCATGATGCAATCCTAAAGAAACAAACGGTAAATACGTAATAATGGTCACGTTTTGAGATATTCTTTATGAAAACACTGAAATACAAAAGCAGCATATACACATACAGTCTTTGGTGTTGAGTATACAGCAAAGGTAATAATATTTCCCAAAAACTCGATCTATTCTTAAGCTTCTACTATTAGGGTCTACAGGGGTAAGATGGGTAACCCGGCGTATAGTGGATAAATGACCATTTTGCAAATCAATAAATTGTTGTCTCTCTTCAACACCTAATTTAGGCGAATTCTTATAGAGAGGTATTGTACCAGTTAAAAAATGGCAATTTGCTCTTTCAAGGCCATAAGTCAGTAATAATGATGCAAATATTCACTTGCCCACTTTACCCCGGGTTACCCATCTTATCCCAGCAGACCCTACTCTTTTGTGTCTGTAACTTGGAATGGTTTTATATTGAAAAGAGAATGCCGATAGGTGACGTAAAACTCTCACGTGCATTACACAAAAAACATCTAACTGTTTGATACAGAGCATTCGAAGAACAGGGAATTCTCTCCATTTGATTATGATTACACAAAAACTTCCAGTTCATCTTATGCCTGATAAACGGTCAGATATTAATAGCTGATCAATGAAAACTAAAAGATTCTTAACGAATGTGATTTAAACCAATCTGGTAAGTCGAGAATTATTTCGATTTCTAGTGATGCAAATACTGAGACTGCAAAACAGAAATCTGAAATTCTGCCCATATCTGCATATCAAGGCCAAGGAGTGTCGGCTTCCCCATATTCAGACCAAAATTCCCAGGGACCCCCTTTTTCCGTCCTTAAAAATTCTCAAATCCCTGAGCCCAAATTCTCGAGTTTAGCTCCCCGAATATTAGGGGGGGGGAGGAACCATTACTTGTAGTATTAATGGCCAATTCAGATAGGCCGCTGCTAGTAAATTCTCTGTTTATCATCAACTTCATGCCAAAAACAAACGTGCGATACCGTAATTAATGATTATTTGTTTCGTAGGACTGCTTTTGATGGGACTCCTCTTTGTAACTCCGAATCAACAGCGCATGTAAATTTACTGTCTCACATTTGATATCAGTACATGTTTTGACCCAATAAAAGCTGTGTCGAAGTAAGTGCATCCATCGTTGGCCTAAATAAATTTTGATATGATTCCTGTTACGCACCGAATGTGTGTTGGGTTTGTTTCCATAGGGCTGTGTTCTACTATTCTCGGGCACTATGTTTTACTATTTGCGATTTTCGGAAAATTAGACCAAGCCTCTTTGCTCACTTTCATGTGAATAAATCAAAGGAGATACATGGCTCCATAAATTGGAGGTAAGTAAGAAGAAGAACTGCCAGTTCGTCATTGAAAAACGCTCTCGGAACATCACCAACGACGCAATTAATTTCCAAAATGTCAGACTGAACAACCTCCTTTCTCTGGGTTTCCTGTTTCGTGGTGATGCAGAATTCCAGTTTGACGGAAATCCTGTTTTGATGCAATGATATTCAGAAATTTGCATTTCTTTCCGTTTTGTATTTGAAATTAAAACTTGGCATTGATTGGACGGTGGTGCTGATTCACCCTTGGATGAAGATCACAAAAAACTAGAAGAAAACACCTGGTGGACATGGACCATTCATACACTTTTGGGCCCTGCTCAGCGAAACGAGAAAAATCTACAACCTCTTTTTTCCCAAAGGACATGATAAAAATGTAATTGATGTCTTTATCTTTTTTTTGATGTGCGGGTATCAATGATCATGAACGTCGCGCCATTATTCTGGCTTGGAGCACTGGCGCGGGTACTCGACGGCAAACAGAGAATTAATTAAAAGCGGTCTTACCAGCACCGAGTGTTTTCTTTATCAAAACATCTATATCATCTTACAAGTCAATCATACCTGAAAAACTCTAGTGTGGAGTTGAGCTTTGGGCAGTTTCAAGGCACAAGATAGATCTGGCGCCTTTGCAGTAGAGGGTTTACTTTTTCGGTTAAACTCAGAAGATTCTAATATCTAAAAGAAAAATTTTGGCTGATAATAGGGACTCAAAAAGATTTAAGAGCATTCAAAAATATATGTATCGGTCAACAATGACTGGCAGTGAAAAAGTCCCAAAATACCAACCACTAGAAATAGGCAAAAACTAGAACATACACAGCAGCTAAGATTGTGCATATTATCATAAGACTATACCAAATTTTAACTTCGAATAGCTAAAACTTAATAGTGCTCTCAACCGTACACCATCCCATTATGCCCTACCCTACCCTGCCCTGCCTTGCCCTGCCCTGCCCTGTCCTGTCCTGCCCTACTCCACCCCACCCCACCCTGCCTCCAGATTGAAGCTGCCCTAAAAATATCTAGCTAGAAAGGTAAAGAAGCAGCAATCTCAACTGCCATTATATCAACAAACCGTAAAGCAATGGTCTATACATCGATAACAAAATCAAACCTTAGAGCTTACCTCAACCAAGTAGGATGCGATTGGAATGTAAGTGCCAGTAAACTTTGAGAGCATGTTAAGGGAATGAAGGCAGTGAAATCGTAGAGGATAGTACCGCGCAGTTGGAATCAATCTAAAAGAGAGAAGCATTGTATGAAAACATTGCTGGTTCTTCTCCCGTGCTACTACAGCACGCTATTAGAAGGGCTTTAGTTTCTGACTTCATTTAAATAAACTGTCATCAATACAGATACCTAAATCTACTAGTGAACAACCCATTGAAGTAAGTTTTAAAATAGGACTCCAACAATTGTAAGGTAACGCGCCGACATACATGTTCATTTCGTAAGAAAGTTCTTTCACCCAGTACTGAAATCTTCTTAGCTTTTTCATGACTGCAGTGCTGAAACTTTCCTACGACTTTCTTGGCAAGAAAGGCCCAGTATGCGTAAGACTGCACTGGAATACTGGATAGGCCTATCACAGAACTCTAAACTTCCAGAGAGACTGATATCTCAAATGGTGTGGGAAAATACCAGTCACTTCAAAACTACTGATTTTTGGGGCTTTCTAATAATAATTTCATGTTGCTTCAGGAACAGCTAAATTTCAGATTTCTGGTATAGTAGTTTGGATTCCACACTTTCTAAGGAAGAATGAGGGAATCGTATATAATATATGTGGTGCAATATTTCACAGTAATCAGAGTAGACAATAATCAATCCCGAAGCAAACAATGGCTGTAAAATTCTATGCAACCTTTTGCAACAAGCAACGAATCTGCAACATACCTAACAGCACCCAGTGTAACTTGAACCAACGGATAAATCAACGGCGCCAATACCTCATCGTTTAACTCTCCGAGAACTCTAGCCCAAAGCTGAAGGCAGCTGATAAACTGCCAGTTGTAAACAGATTGATAAGAGTCCTAAAATAACAACAAGATGAAGGGATATAAACTCACAAAAACAGATTACACTATGATATTGTGGAGGTCAACACCAAACAAATAAAATTATTTTAATTTCCCATTCCTAGCAATTATACCCACTAATTACACGGCAGTTAAGTATATAAATATCTACAAAAAAGAAAAAGCATCAAAGAAAAAAGAAAATCCAGAAATTTCACTGCACAACTAGATAGGGGCAAAATATTTTCACTTTTAGGACTAAGATAGAAAATCTCTTTAGGTCAGTTGATTTTCTGTACAATGAAATCATCTGGAGGTCGTTCTGTCATAGTTCTAAGCCTGACTGCTGCACTCAAATAAAATGTCAAGCATTGACTGCATCTAGAAAAATACTAGCCTATTCAACGATTTCAACACATGAAGTACCCTTCAAAAGTCAACAGATTCATCGTGACTAAATTGAAAAACTGCGGAAATATTGATCAATGCTTAACAAAGATTAAAGAAATTGAAAGCTGCTGAACGCATATTAGTCAATTTGAACGTAAACAGAAGAAGACAAGAAGGCTCTGAACACAAAGCAAGACGCATAAACATATCAAATAAAAGTGCCTAATAGCCTTCAAATTACAAATCTCTCATATACTTAGTAGGAAGAAAATATAAGAGAGAATGTAAACTATTGAAGTGTATATAAAAGGCTAGTAGAATGGAAAGTCTTGCTTCGTTCTGATCTATTATTATACATGCACGTCTTGAGAGGTTGAATGGTATGTTCCTCTTGATGCGAGACGGATGACATGAAGTGAAGGGGACACATTGCTGACTGTCTGTTAGTATTTGGTATAATTCAGTGATTATGCTGTTGTTTTCTATAATTAGTTCTATATCAAGAAAATTGAGCTCTTTATCGCTATTTTCCATGGTAAACTTAATATTTCTGTGGAGGTTTTGGAGTGTTTCAAGCAAATTTTCAGCTGTCAGTTGTATAAATAAATAAATAAATAAATAAATGAATCTATATACATATATATATATATATATATATATATATATATATATATATATATATATATATATATATATATATATATATATATATATATATATATATATATATATATATATATATATATATATATATATATATATATATATATATATATATATATATATATATATATATATATATATATATATATATATATATATATAAGTATATGTATATAACGTATTTCTTATAAAGTATGATAATGATGTTGTGATGGCATCGAAACTTCGCAAGACAAATTATTTTTATTACCAGGTGTAATAAGAAGAATACTCATACTAGTAGTTAAAGGAAATTGGAAAAAATGGCAATATGGTAATGAAATGGTATTCATATCTTCATCAGCCTAGCTCAACTTTTTATATGACACCAATTTGCAGAGCAATTGGTGCAGAATGGATAAATATTTCATTCGCTGAAATTGGCAATAATTTGATGAAGATGAAATCGATAGTTACCTTCTTTTTCATGGTAATGGCGTTTCTCAAGTGTATAGCCATCTGTCGTATATATAAAAATCCATACTGATATGTTATAGTATGGTCTATGGCAAATATCTCGATGAGAGAATTCTGCATGAATGCTACTTGCGGCTTTGTTTTTGCATTGATAAATTTTGTATGCTTTACGTATCCAATGTACATTTGCTAAAGCGAGAAGGACGAAAACAAGAAGATCAAATAAGATGGTCAAATAGCACGGTCAGATAAGAAGGGCAAAAATTAAGAGGGAATAAATACGAAATATGACGGTCATATAAAAGACTAAAACAAGAACGAAAGATGAAGGTCAAATAAAAAGGTTTAAGAAGGTCAAATAAGATGGTCAAATACGAAGGTCAGATAACAAGGGCAAAAGTGAGAAGGACGAAATACGAAAGTCATATAAGACAGGCCAAAATAAGGACGAAAGATGAAGGTCAAATAAGAAGGTCAGATAGGAAGGTCAAATAAGGTCAAATAAGAAAGTCAAACAAGGTCAGATAAGAAGGTCATGTAAGAAGGATAAAACAAAGAAGGGCGAAAGGTTAAGGTCAAATAAGAAGGTCAGATAAGAAGGTCAAATAAGAAAGTCAAATAAGGTAAGATAAGAAGGTCATGTAAGAAGGATAAAACTAAGAAGAACGAAAGATGAAGGTCAAATAAGAATGTCAGATAAGAAGGTCAAATAAGGTCAAATAACGAATCAAATAAGGTCAGATAAGAAGGTCATGTAAGAACGATAAAATTAAGAAGGACGAAATATGAACGTCAAATAAGAAGGTGAAATAGAGAGGGAAACAATAAAGTTAATAAGAAACTAAAATTCTTCAAGGTGCAGAACAGAAAAACCGGTTTGAAAAAGAAGCCATAACTGAAAATTACTTAAGCTTATCAGCTGATACTCTGAAGACGATCAATCGATAAAACCTCCAGTAACCAAATGTATTTGCATGCTTTTTTCAAAGCAATGAAAAGTCATATCTAAAAAAAGCCACTAAATACACACCTTGCTCAGCATTAGGTGTTATAGGGATATTTTCATATAGGCAATGTATACAAACGATAGTGAAATGACGAGTGACAGAAAGGCCCTTAATCTAATTGAACTATGGGCCTATAACATGGAACAGTCCCAAAACATCATAAATATTGAGGTGGGACAATGCTACAAATAGCAAGCAGGGAGTATGAGCTAATCTTGTTATTCTCATGCGTAAAAGTTTGGGTGTTTCTAGCCTTGTTTTTGGGGTGTTTTCTGCGATAAAAAATAAAACACCATATCAAGAACTTTCGGAAGCTTTCAAGCTTTCAAGACAACGCTCTCAAACTTGTCATAGAATGCTCCAGAAAACTCAGTACTGTAACTCAGTCACAATGTCTTGTTCCAAAAGTTCCAAGAATTCGTCGATCACAATTGATCCGAATCACTTTCGGAGTAGGTATTTCTTCGTACTATTGACTTAATTATCTTCGCCTACTGTCGCATCGCCTAATTTTCGAAGACTGGCCTATTACGAGGAAATATGGTAATCAAAAAGCACGAAGGATAAGTTTACAAAAGACAGCTTCTTAACCGAAGTGTATCTAACAACTCACCTTTAGGACGAACTCAAAAAGAACTGGGATAGCAATAGCAACTTTTCTCAAGCAAAGAAAAGCCATCACTCTGACATGCTCTTCTGCGGAGGACCACATACGCACCAACCGCTACAATCAAGATAAAGGCAGATATTCCTTAATAAATGACAAACAAAGAGGGCAACTATATTGAAAACATATTCACTAGCTATACAAAATGGACAGTACATGTCACAAATAACAAAACGCTAGCATATACGCTGACACAAATGGCAATAACTGAAGCCTTTGGGAATACGTTAAGCTTGTACGTTAGTCCCATGCGGCCTAAATGTGCAATTAATCAACAAAAATATAAGTAATATGGCGAAATTCTACGACATGAATCCAGGAAAACTCCCCCGTTTCAACTATGTTCTCAGTTTACAACCTTCAGCTGGTCACTAATTACTAACCATACCCACTTGAGTCTATACTACATTACGATGATTATAGATATAAACTAAACTGTTAAAACTTCTAACCTTAACAGAGTGTATTCAAGTTCTGTTATGTTTAATAAATTACTTGGCATTCTTAATTAGAAAGCAGGCGACAATTTGAAAGCAGACAACAATCACTGCAAATATATATGGTCCCATGATATTTGCTAAATACTCCCTCTACTGCTGATCAACATTACTAAATGCAGGGCAAACTGCTTACCTTCGCAAGCATCTTTGCAATCTTTGTAAAGCACCTGTAGTAAAGAACGAGGTCCTGGACGTGCCGCAACACAACTGATAGAATATTTGGCTCAGCAATCTGTCGTAGCAACTAAAACAGATACAGACAAACTTAGAAACAGAAGGAAACGAATCCCCTCTACAAAGAGATAGAGTGCATTCATTTTTGCAGCACAATAGCAAGTTGAAGAATTGCAGAAGTCAAAATGTAGTGA
The DNA here is from genome assembly GCA_964019165.1 of Mastigias papua. Lineage (NCBI taxonomy): Eukaryota > Metazoa > Cnidaria > Scyphozoa > Rhizostomeae > Mastigiidae > Mastigias > Mastigias papua. The sequence goes on from OZ025285.1 coordinate 5,589,494, forward strand.
ATAAAAAAATAATGACAAATTACTAAAAGTTTAAAACATAAGCCCATTTCGTTGTTGGAAAACGCAGCTTGATGATGAAATTCAGTACAAGAATCGCGACAAGAAATAAAGACATTTTATTGTCTTTGTAGATGTATTTTAATTTCGACAATTCCTTCTAAATACGACATGGTTAAGCCCATTTGGGAATAAACTAATAGCACACTGTTAATGATATGACCCATACTGGATAATTCAAACCCTTAGGGGCAATATAGCACGCATAGCGTTCCCCCGTTTTCTTTCCCTCTATTCAATTTCCGATTCAAATTTCTACTTGGTGATGCCATGTAAATAACTGTTAGGTCACCTGTAGCAAATCGAGGAGATAATTTTTTACAGTGACTTTAACTTTTGACCATTGCTTGTAAGTTGATGGCAGTTGTATCCTGAAAAATAAAGGCAAACAGTATCATACTGCACAAAACTTTTCTAGCTAAAAAAACAGCATTAAGTGATTACAGCAATCACGATGCAAAAAACAGCTTCTCCAAACACCAACATGTAATGAGATACACTGTTTAAACTTGATAATAAAACTGGCATTTAGAAAACAATCAAATAAAGGCCTCGGTGGCGCTGATTCCACATCTACATTTGTATACATTCCAGCGGAACACAGTCCAGCTCAGCCCATGTAACATAAGCGCAAAGATATAGCATTGCATCGTTGAACTATCTCATGGGATTGAAGATACAAATTACACCAAACTCACTTATTCTTTTTCTTCTTCTCTTCACTTGACAAATGATGTTGAAGGACATGCGATACATGCTTGAGGCAGAGCTGCACCAGCTTATTAAAAACTGAAAGAAAAACATGTCTGAGCCTCATGCTGTCTAACAAACATGTTCACTTTGTGGATTGATAATGGGGCATTCCTCTACAACAAAACTACAAATTCCAACGGTATTGTGGCCCTCCACTTTGAGACATCCTTCTCGAATTATCTGAGGAAAGTTTCTGGCACCCAAATATAAGAATATAACTTAAGAATTAAGAATAAAGAAGATGCAATATTTCCATGAATTCGCATTCAATCGGTGTAGAGTCTGATCCTTGATAACATAGCTAACAGGCAGGAGGTTTTATTCAAAGTCCAGAAATATTGGGTATTTTCACACCAAGCACCCTCCATTCCACACGTCCAAAACTTCTGGTACTTCTGTCGTGCTCTAAACTGTCGAGCAAAAGAATTAATACAGAGCTAAAACGTTCTCATCAATGGCCACGCTCTGATTTGGATATATGCCAATCAATATCACAATGGAAAATTAATTCAATTTGATAACTTGCAATTAAGCTGTAGAGGGAAGAATCAAATAGTTGTACCATGTGGCGTTTCAACTTTATGATGACTCTTCATTTTCGGGACTTCATCTTCTTTATCAGAAGCTTCCAATATAGCATCATGGAACATTCTCATTAGCTTCCGCAATGAAAACAAAGAGTTTTTCTATAAAAAAAAGCGAGGCATAAGATACCAAAAGAGAATTTGTTTGAGAAACTAGCTAATTGCTCAAAATTTTGCTGTTGTATTACGCCCATTATATAGAAATAGTGACCGGGCGGTTTTGCTATAGATAAAATATTTTAAATTCACCGCATTTCCATCATTGAAGTCTTACATAAGGGTCTCAGTTGTTACAAGTAGGCTTAGATCAAATAGTGTGCCTAAGTTGCATTGCACTATACCGGAAGGCTACCAACAGGAACTGAGAATCTACTTAACACGAAACACCTGATATTAGTAATAAAGAAAAATCGAATCAAAGTTATGATCAGACAGCAAAAAGGATAGAACTAATCACAAGGCCAGCCTGTTTTCCACCTTTGTTCGAAATACATTTGTTTCAGAATACTTGGTTCTGCAGAAATCATGATAGGAATACTACCGAAGAAAGTTATGAAAGTTCGCTATACATTCAGATCTTTATTGTACCTCCCTTTTTTCAAATTAGTATTCAAAAACACTTTCGAATACCAATTTGAAAAAAAGGATGTACGATACCCAAGTGCTGTGTTAACAATAATCGCTTGCTATCAAATGGTCAAGTTGACTCGCAATATGTCCAGCAAATTCGATCGTGTGATTAAATAAGTCTAAATAAATCTATTTCATTATTAAAATTGTATGTACAATAAGAAATAGCCCTGTTCTAAACAATAGAACAACAACAGAACAAATAGGTACTTCAAAACTAAAAAGTAAAATTGCAAAGGGGCTGAGGATAAGAAACATCAATCAAATCTAGATTAGATTCTACACATTGAGTCCCATAAAAGTTTTCGCGATTTTGACAGCTCCTGAAACCGATATATAGTCTGTAATCTCCTTGTGATGGTCAGTACGTCTTTCTCATCAAAGCTCGATTTTAAGTAAGTAAGTAGGCGAGTGAGTACGCAAAAAATATGTTAGTAAGTTATTGAATAAGTAACTAGATTTTATTGTCTATGGGCATTCCATTCTAAAGGTTATTCTTTACCCATCAACTGTCATCCGAGGCTAACTTATAGCTAGAGATGTTTATAGTACTGCTCTAAGTTGCCTGTCTGCTACTCAAGCCAACGTGCAGTCATTTGATAGTCCAAAAAGGGCTAATATGATGCTTTGAAAACGTATCAGAGTTGGATTTACACTGTGTACTGCATCGCTGTAAAGCAGAGGTACACACCTGTACACATTCACAGTGCCCTACCAGTTGTTATATCTGTGAAACTGGCCTGCATGTCAAAGCATGCTTATATTTGAACAGTATTCCTGACACTTAAGATTTGTATTAGAAACAAGAAGCATATTCTGTATCTCATTATAAGCTCTGGTGCATCTGTTGGCCTACACATGAATCTGTATACCACCTTCTGTATGCTCAAACTAGATTCAATCTAATTAACAATTAGAGTACCTGAAGGCCTGTTGCCAGCTTTGCTAGATCCTGCAAAGTGACTGCTTTTCCACTGTGCAAACGTCTTTGTTCTTCGATAGTCTCCTCTAATTCTTCACCTTCATAATCTTCATCCTGAACTTCATTGCTTTCCTATGTATGCAGATAAGATTTACTCATGAAAATCTTACAAATCTTCTCATAAAGAAGCTTAGCAAAGTTATCAAAAGAACCAGTTCAACCTCCCATTTGTCACCTGATGCTAGGAAACATAGTCATAAATGACAATAGAGAAAAGGGTTAGCAATTTAACCATTCTGGTGATCCTTTAAGGTGAATGACCAACCACAGGGACCCTTGTTTTGAGCATTGAGAGTCAGAAATATTTTGCTTGTAAAAATTGATATGTGAGGCTTTAACATTTGGCACCCACAGGTAAAATTTCAAATAAATTTAGCAAATGTATCATAAGAACACAAAGGTCATATACTACCTCTTTATCTCCATCAAGCTCCATACCAGCATCATCACTACTGGCAACTTCATGACCATCATCATTATCATCATCATCTTCATCAGACTCATCAAACTTAAGCAACTCTTCATCATTTTCTTGTAGAAATTTGAAGAATTCTGGATCCTTCTTCTCAAGCTTCAGCAAAGCAGATTTGTGCTTTGAATTAGTGGCTTTTGATTCACTAAATGATAAGATTTCTTTAGAAAAGATGCAGAAAAATATTCCCAAAACTGATAAATTCAAAAAGAGATGAATATTCTGTCTATCTTATGATGAAAATTATGATAAGGAGAGTTGACCCATTAGTTACTAATATTTGCTCTTCAATAAACCCCATTGACTTGTGAATCAACAGTCAGTTTACTGAAAATATCCAGCATTGACAGTTTGACACTCTACTTACTCTACAGTGAGAAAAATTTTTGGTCTTATACCTAAAACTCAGCTTTACATCTATCAATAATCATATAACACAACTATTACTTCCAAATTATGAATAATCTTGTTGACACATTATGATGCATTAACACAGAAAAAGCTAACCAGGGGTCTGTAAGTGTATGATATCAATGTATATTATATATCAAAAGAAACCAGTAGACCCAGGGAATGCCACAGAACACAACTGCAAATAATGCAAAGAGATAGAGCTATTAAGGGCTTAGCTTCAAATAAATAAAAGCTTTCCAATGCAACAAGTGCCTGCAATCCACTACAGTTAATCAGTTTGTTTTTCATATTATCATTTTCTTCTTTTAACTAACATACCAACCACCAGTATGCAATATCAATGGAAGGGTCCGCACTACTTATTTGGAGTAGATTAGATTAGATTAGATTAGATTAGCTTAGATTAGCTTAGATTAGACTAGATTACATTAGATAAGATTACATTAACTTAGATTAGATTAGATTGGAAACCTACAAAACTGAATAATTGGTCAAATGTGAAGGTGAACAATAAGGTCATCAAAATGTGCAAGTTATTAGCACATGTTTCAAGCATGCTAGGATAATTAAATATCATACTTTCAGCACAATGATAAATACAGTCAACCATCACTTACACTTCCTTCTTCTTCTCCTCAACAACATCATCATGGAGACTACTCTCATCACTGGATGCATCATCATCTGAACTTAGATCAGAATCCAGCCCATAAGATAAAAATTCGTCTGCTGACAAATCTTTCAATCGTTTCCTAGAAATAGTTATATGATTTACTTAATCAGGTTTTTTCATTCCTTGTGGCTCTCATATTCAAGGGCTTATTTAGGCCAAAACTTTTAGGGGTTGCAATCAATTTTCTATAATTTACCAAAACAAATAACCTTTCCCATAAATGAATACTAGGAACTAAGACAATCATGCACTATCAAGTAAGAAAAACATTACCAAATCAGATTTGATTCAAAGTTAGCAGATACTTATAAAACATTGGAATATCCCAGCCCTCATCTCCCTACAATGTCCAGAAATATCCATATTTCAAGGCATGCTTTAAGCTATGAAGCAATAATTGTTCCTTCATTGACTATCTCTAAGAGGGAATTGAAAGGATTCTTGCAAGATCAGAGGCCAATAATCCAACTGAAGACTCAATAAAATTTTTGTCTTCTGAATAACTCTTGTATCTTCTCCTTCTATAGATTCAAATATGACACTGTAGGATATTCCTTTGCAACTAGATTTTTCTTTATAAACTGGGACATTGTAAATTATGATATTTACTGGTTTATTAAATGCATCAAGTGGCTACTTCAAGTGGTTCTTTGTTTTTTAGTTTATCCTAGTTGTTTACAGGAAGCTCCATCTTCTTGAAACACTTCAAATAGGGCCCCAGAGAGTAGGGTACCAGGAGTTCGATGAAGGGGGGCTTGGGAGCTCAGGTCTTTTGTCAAATGAAGAGAGTCTTGGGGGCTAAGTCCACCTGTCAATAAGAATCTGCTAGTTTGGTGAAATTCTAGCTTGGTATTATGAACCAATCCTTTATTACCGTCGTATAAATATGCCATGCTAAATAATGGGGTGTAACGAATTGAAATCGAAGCATGCTCCATAATAAACAAAACTAAGCAGGGCTTCAAGATAGCTAGTTAAAAAAATTGAAACAGGTAGAGGTCCATAAACATCTTTCCCCTGCTCAATATGGGCATTAGAACAGATGCGAGTCTGTGGAGGTATTAAGAAACAAATATTTTAGTTGCCTATTCCAGATTGAGGTTAGAAAATCAATAAAATATCGTCCATAAGTTTCGTCTTCAAACCTTGCTTCATTTATATATATATATATATTGGATAGAGAGTGGCAAGGCAAGATACTGGTATACTCCAAGGGTAGGGCGCATGAATGCATAACAATTACAGTAAAATTAAAGGATTGTCAAAAGTTTGACTGCGTGGGCAGAAAAAATTGGGATCGAACAGGAAACCAGTGGTGTTGAGCTCAACACCACTGGTTTCCTATTCGATCCCAATTATTCAAACAAAAATCATGAATAAAGCCAAGAACGTATAATTCAGATGAGGTTTGAAGATATACCTTTTATTTCCAAAGTTCGCCTCTTTTCTCTTTGCTGCACTCATCGTCCAGATCGTTATTGTTCAAGTGAGACAAAGTTTAACACATGTTGGTAGGAGCCATTAACGGATTGTCCCTTTTTGGATACGAGGTTCGTGCATGTTCATACACTCGGTAAAATTATGGACGACGATTTTTTCTTGCAACCTACTGAACGTAAGTTTAGTTTGCTTGACAAAGATCTGGATCATGATGTAAGTCTGCCTACTGGTAAAAGTAGAAAATTAAATATCCGTTCTGTGAAAAGAGATGGAGTCAACGCTGTGTTGGTTACCCCAACAAGATCATTACATGTGGAGGATTTCGTAAACAGAACAGATGCTAATGCTCTCCCATCCCCTAGGGGGAATGAAAACTCCACTACAAATGACAAAGAATCTAAAAATATTGATGTAGCACAGACAGCGAAAGAAAATAACTGTGATATCAAGAGGGATACAGTACTAAAGGGAGCAAGTATCAAAGATACCACTCTCGGTGTTGGTGACAAGATTTTCCAAACCTTGAAATTTGTTGTGAAGAAGGGCAGAGTATTTGAAATTCGCAAATTAACTAGGAGAATACAGCTCCTTAGGAAAAAGAAAGGCAATGAAGCAGAGACAAATAAGAACAAAAGAAAAATTGCTAAACTGTTGGCTACAATTGAGGTGATGAAAAATCTAAATGTATTTGATGCTTGTAACAGGCTTTCTGTTTTAATCGAAGAGATGTTTGAAAAAATACGAGTTGAAGTAAATTTATCATCTGACTCAATCCATTGGCTGGAAATATTAAAGAACAGCATAAACTGTGAAGATGACTTAGAACTGGTGTATTGTTTGAGATTCCTTCAGTTGAAAAATGTCTTGGCTAAGTTTAATGAAGAGATTAAGGAGCATTTTCAAGCATTCATAGATGAGATTAAAAGTTGTGAGAAATTTGAGCACCTGTCTTCTACAGGTAGTTGTCAATTGAAAGAAAAAGAGAATAATGGGGTTGAGCTCTGTGAGCACTCAGTAGATTCCAAACCAAGAAAACAAAGAAGAAAATTTGATAGAGCAAATGAAAAACACAAAGTTGCCAACACCAGAAGGAATGGGATCCATATGATAAATGAAGAAGCTAAATGTGTACCAGATAGTTCAAAAAGCCCTCAAACAGATGTTGCCCCTTTGCTACAAAAAGTTGCTAAGAGCAAAAGGAAGCATTGTAGTTTGTCTCCAGATTCAGATGAGAAAAAGCTGAGGAGATTTAAAACACAGCTTCAAAAGTCTAGAAATAAACATGGAAATCGGCTTGGTCAAAGAGCTAGGAGGGAGTTGTGGGAGAAGATGTATGGTAAAGATGCAGCTCATATAAAAAAAGCTGTGAAATCCAAGCAGAGGCAAATCAAAAAGCAGTATGATGTTGGCAATGGATCAAATAGTAATAGAAAGCATGGTGGTAATAAAAATAGGCAGCAAAATACTGAAACAATTGAAAACAACTTGCACCCTTCTTGGCAAGCCAGGAAGCATCAAAAATTGCAAAGTCAAATAGTTCAATTCCAGGGTGTCAAAATAAAATTTGATGACTAGGCTGCATCATAATTTATCAGACTGAAAATTGAACCACTGTGTGGTTCAATTTCTTTGACTCACTGTCTCTCCTTATCTGCCAGATGGTTTAAAGTTAAGCTGCCAAATAATGATGATAGAATTGCATCTTACAAGAGGTCAACAAGGTGCTTCAACTCTGATTTATCAATTTGATACTTTGTCAGTTCATGACCAATGTCTCTTTGATTGTTCTTATATTTGTAAGTAGATGATGTAACATAGGCTTAAGAGTACTAATTTATGCAACTCAGTTTTTCATTTCAAACTTGAGTTGTTTGTCTCTATCAATGTTTTACTTACCATAGTCTCAGAAACATCATTGCAGGAGGTTGTGGAAGTAGATTGGGACTACAGTCAAAATCCTGCCAAGGAGACAATGGAACTGATGTAATAAAATTGAATAATTATTCTCTGACAGCATTGCACTCTGCAATGCCAGCCAAAAGCTTCCAATAAATATTCAAGTATGCTTGCTTTTCTTAGTGCAATTTTTCTGTTTTATACCAGGAAGAAATTTACATGCAGACAAATTTATTTGTTTATGCTCATCATATATTAAGTATGCACTTTTTGATAAGAAACAAGTATATGAGAAACATGAGACTCAAATCTGGCAGAAGGGACATTTAAGAAGCACATACGAGCTGAACATCAAAACTGCAAACTTGAAGCGTGGGTTTTAGAGCTGGAAACAAAGTCACTAGTTAAGATAATTCACTTTGCATACACTGTGGCAATACAATGTAAGTTCATGAAATCGCATTGATAATCATAAGCAGACATACGCTGTTCTGGGATAATAGTACAATAACCAGTTTCACAATTTTCCAAGAAAAATGCCATTGTTTTTTTTTGAGAGAAAAGGCAACGGTTTATATCTCCAGTATTCCTTCCAGTATTCCGGCAACGGTTTATATCTCTGTTGTTGCTCCATTGGGCTAAGTAACAATAGGAGTTTACTTCTTGTAAGATAATGAGAACGGAAAGACTAATCTTAAGAATGATAAAATAGATAGGATAAGTAGTGTTCTACTAAAAGTGCTCTGGAGCTATTTAGCGATGAAATATATCATCTAGTTTATCAAACATGCGTAAATACAATCTCAGCGAATTATGTTGGGGACATTGCCCTCTACGTTCCATCACTGTATTTGGGCTTTGATTACGAATATAAGATGTGAGCGTCCACACTATATGGGTACTCAATGCGGCAATCTGCGAACATAGCCCTTAATCAGTTAAGCACAAATTTAATATGTAGGACAACTCCCCGGCCTCATTCCTTAATTAACTATTGGTATTTCCATGGAGCAGCAATTAACTGTCTCTGTGGCAACTAATATGAGAGCTGTTCCCAAGCAAGTCGCATAACATTCCTTTGTTTCTTGATCTCGTCGCAAAAATCCTCAATTGTATGAAAATATGTATGAACAATAGTGACACTATTGTTGACTGAAAAGTTATTCTATCTCGCAAGTGGTGTGGAACAAAACGCAATGTCTGAGTAGGAGAAATAATTTGGAAGGTTTTATTCACGGTAGCAAACATAGCAAAACCTCAACAAAAGGAAGGCACTCCAAATGTAACCAGATCGATAGGAAGAGTTGGTAATTAATGAAAGATGGCGGATTGTGTAGGGCTGTCTCGGTTAATTGCTTTTTTGCTAGGCCTGTTTGGTTTCTTGTTTCTTGTCATAGCCACACCAACTCATCACTGGTTTACTGCTGAAAGAACGGGCCATACAACCTATGGTGGAATATGGGAGAACTGTAAACAATACCCAGATGGAATGTATTCGTGTTTGCCATTGCCCGCAACAGGTAGGCATTGGTGTCTACTTCTTTACCGTAAAATGGCTTTAGATCACAATCGATTTATTGAGACCATGTGATATTTCCAGTCGGTTGCTTTGGACGATGATGGACTGCAATGACAGGTAGATCATGATTAAGTAAACGCCCAGCTCCCGCCAAACTCCATTTTCGTGTGATTTAGTTTCAGTAAATTTTCAATTGTCGCAGTTATGCTTGAGAGTTGCACTAACAAATCATTAAGATTAACTCGTTTGTACGATATCAAACAGAAGGGCTGCGGTCAACTTTTACGCTAGTGAATGTCAGAAATACAATGAGATTCATTGAGACTCCACATACAACACATACAGTAGGCAGACAGGAGACTAATTATTACTGAGATACAATCAAATCCCACTGCAAATCTGTCAAATATCTGAATCAATACAGTTGTGAATTATCATCAGGGTATAGTCCTGTGTTCGACTGCTTGCACCCATTCGTTTGCCTGTCACCTGGAGCAGTCATGTGCTAGTAGTAAGGAAGTAACCAGTTGCAAGCAGCTTTGATTCATCATCACAATTATAATTTCGATCATCATCCATCATTATGACTAACAAGATCATTGCACACTTTTTTACAAGAATATGATAATCTAAGAATAATATAAAGCTCAAGCTTCATCAAGGTTTAGATTTTTTGCTGATTTGAGGCTTTGGTAGAAAGAAGCAGGAGTGAGCTTCATTTATCCTGTCTGAAACTTCAGTTGCACACTTTGTATTATAAGAATATAGTCTTTACAAGAATGAATGCTCAAAATCGCTAAAATTTAAGAAAAAGTTAAGGATATCCTTAGGTTCAAATCAAAGCAATTAAGAATAGTAGGGCTCAGTGAAACATTTGGTATTCTTGCAAAAAGTGTGTATCGGGATCTATATTATCGTCAAATCATCATCATCATCGTTATCATCATCATCATTACCAATCAGTCTTCAATCACTATCATCGCTACTTTGTCACCAACCATAATAACTTTCAATCATCATCAATCATCATCATCAATCGGTCTTCAATCAACATGATCTTCATCGTCATCGTCATCAATTTTATCAATTATCAGATCAGTTATAATCACTACTTTGTCACCAATCGTTATCACCGTCCTTCATCACCTTCAATCATCATAACCAATCGGTCTTCAATTATCATCATCATCATCATCATCATCATCATCATCATCATCATCATCATCATCATCATCATCATCATCATCAATCATCATCAATTCCATCAATCATCATCAATCATTATTACCAACCATCATCACCATGATCAACAATTCCATTGCTTTCATCGTCATCATCAGTATCTTCGATCACCATCATTATCGATAAATATCTGGTAGCTCAGGTTTACACTAAGATTCTTCACTGGAATGTTCAGTAAGGATGTGCATAAAACAGTCATATACCAGTAATAATTAACAGCAGACAAGGTGGCCTGAATGGATTACAACTTTCAAATCTGCAGTCTAAGCTATGATATTTAGTGGAGTCTTGTCATTGGACAGATTTGACAAGGCTATGGTCAGGATTGGAAGCTGAACCACCAGTGTAAAGACGGGTTGCTAGGGCGTAGGGACATTGATTTGATGTTATGCTTTATTGCTATCTTATCTCATTTTTTCATCTCAAGGTCCTCAGAAAAGCGAGAGAACGATGTATTTTTAAGTGAGAGCTAGATCAAGTTAAGAGAGAGCTCACTGCATCCTCTTTGCAATGAATGCTTTAAAGCTAATAATGCAAGGTTTCCAAAGTTCTGATGCTTTGTTTAACGAATTCTTGCAGATTGGATCAACTGTGTGAAGGCATTTTTAATCATTGCCATCGTCCTGTACCTTTTGGTCGTCCTTTACCTAATTGTCATGGTGTGGGGAAGAGGACTGGCCATCCGTTATGTTGGAATTGATTTGCTGTTAGCAGGTGAGAATATTTAGTTTCCGGACCCCTTTCCATTTAAAACTTAAAATTAAACTCTAATAAAAATAACCCTACCGAACTTTTCACTTCAAATTAACTTCAAAAATCACTTCTCATACGCAAAAATCCAAAATGCATCTCCTACTAAAACCTCTTGAGGGCTCTTCTAGGAGTTGCACCAGTCCTAAATTATTTCCATTCTGCGTAACGGATTTCCACCCTTTCCAATAAGGCTGGTGGACTATACAAATCACAGAATATATATATATATATATATCCCAGTAGAGTTAAAAAAGGTTGAAATGGTTTCAACTTTTGAGAACGTTTCCTGTGCATCACTGTCGACTCTCCTGTGACTGGGAAGTAACTGAGTAAATGAAGTCGCTTAGAGAGACTACATTCAACCCCACTCAAATTTGAATACTTAAAAGCCAAAGTGATTTCACACATCCAGTTTGGAACGTAATTGATTACCAATTCAAGTATGGTATTGATCCAATAGGTAGAAGAAAAAGTGTGTTTGAATCAAATATTCTTAGATTGTGCTTTGACACCCACAGGGAGGTTCTTTCGTTTTGTCGATGCAAGACGTGATGCAAAATAAAATAATTTTCTAATTGGACTACATTTTGTTCTAAACCAATTAGCCAATTTTTTCATAAATTATTAGTCAATAAGATGTTTCCATTTTTAACATCTTACTAGTTTATAATTTGAAGTCAACAAATCCGTTGATTGGTCGAGAACAAACTGTGGCCCCGTTTACTTTTCTTCGAATCTAATCGTCATCAAGTCTCACATCTACTTGTTCTGTTTCATCTCATTTTCATTTTAAAAGTTGCCCTTAAGCTGTTCTGATGTTCAGAGGCCCTTTTATAAAGTTTTAATTGCAATAATAACCAAATGACAACCCAATTACAATATATAGCAAAATCTAAAAGCCATTATGTCATACCATTCATCTCGCTCACAATTTCTTACAGCCATGTTTGCTTTGATCGCAATGAGTATCTATACAGCGAAGTACGAACTGAAGCCTGGTTACAAGTATGGATGGTCATACGTCCTTGGATGGTTAGGGACGGGATGTACCGCAGTAGCCGGTATCTTTTGTTTCTTTGCTGATGTCGACTATGAGGCAATGCGTTAATCGTTGCAGAAACGAGGAATACTACCAATTGCATCACTGGCTTTGTCCGTCTTGAATCCTGTAAGTTGCTTGTGTATTCAGGACACTAATGCATAAGTTTTCAGTTGGCTTGATGGAAAGTTTTTTACATTAAATTCACAATAGACAGTTAGAAATTAGGATCGCCAATTCTGAAATTTTTCTACGTCTCTTCCTTGACTTCCTAGTATTTGCACCTTGTATGAAAATTTCAAAAGGTTGAGAGATCATTAGATGGAGAGCCTATGGCTTGTAGATTTCAGGTCATATATCGATTTCACTCGATAACTAGAATTGTAATGGGGAATCAAGATTTAGTCCAGTTGTCGAGTGTTCGAGTTATGTTCGAATGCCAACCATATTGAGTGAGTTTGATGTGATTAGGAGACATTTTCTGTGATATGAACTCCTTTGAGAAATATGAGGTATTCTGAGAGGAAAACACGAATATACCAGATCTTTTCAAGGTACATTAAACTGTCAGGTGTGACCCTCGACAATTCAAATCCTCGATGAGTCTAACAGCGCGTCCTGATTGGATGATGCTGGCTGAGCCGTCTCGAATATGATGCTTTAGTGGAGAAGGCGTAAGATAGCACCTTGTTGATCGACTTGACATGCCAACAAACACGTGGGTACAGTTTCTTATGACTTTCCAGGACGCATATCTGTAGAGCAAAATAGCGTAGGAACTTCAACCTGGTTGAATAGTAAGTTAGCATTCACACGCATTGTTACTTTCAACTTTGTAATCTTCAAACATACCTGGAGTATTGCTACCACCAAGCAATTTAGCAGGATATTGTGATGTAAGGGTCGGGCTGATTAGAGAAACAAAGTTGATTTAATAATAAACGTTATCTAGGATACAACCTGTTTTGAAAGCGTAACATGGTAAACGATCATATCTGAATACACACTCTTTCGCTACTCTACTTCAAAATGAATAGACATACTAGGCATGCTGGGAGGATCTGGCACGTGACTAAGAAGGATCTGGTACTAAGAACCGAGACCAGAATAGTGACTACCCAACTCAAAGCTTCATTACTTTATCATGGAGTCCTTGGTTTCAGTAAACTGTTAAGAAAATAGTGCCTGACTCTTATGCTTTCATCAATAGGATTGAATATTTTGACACAGCAAATGGACGTTTGCCAATTGACATATCAGGGCATTAAGAAAAATTCAGGATTGCGGAACAATAAAGAGGATTGTTAGTACCACTAGCTTCATAGTCACGTGCTAGAGTCTCCCATCATGCCTAGCTTTTGTAGTTCGCTAAAAACCATGTTGCAAATTTTAGAACACAACTAAAGAACCACAGGATCAGAATTACAAAGTTTAATTCTGCCAAAGGAACAAAACACCTGAGTTTTAAAGATAGTGAGTTTGTCTATCAGTGATTTTAGCTTTAGTTTATTTTTATAGATATTTCCAACACTACAATTAATAGAAAATTTAGGAAAAACATTCTAAGTGGAGTAAACAGTTGGTACACATCAGCTGCCAGTATCTTACCTGCTCATCAACAAAATCTCTTATGTATGTTGGTATGTATATATGAACCAGGCAGAAATTGTATTGGTGATGTCATATTACCTGCTCAACATTGTTAGAATTCTTGAGTAATAAACGTATTTGATGCTTATTACTGAAAATCTCCGCACAATCACTGAGTTTGCCAGTCAATAGGAAGCTAGATTTTTTGCTAACACAATTGCCATGTGAACTGTGATGAACAACTTCTAGCCCATCAAAGCAAATACAGAAGGGTGCGATGATATGACACCCCGCGACCTGTATGCCACTCGCCAATTTTTGAGCTCACGCAATGAAATTGTGATATGGAATCCAAGGCCAGAGCTAAAAGGTTCAAATAGTGCCTTTCTAACCGCAATCAGTTCACTCATTACTGACTGCTTGGAATACCAGATTCAAAATGTAAACTTAGGAGTTCCACAAGGACTACATCTTGGTCTATTGACAGCTTGAAGAGAGGAGAGAGGAAAATTCAGGATAGAGGTATGACAGGAGGTGTACTTAACATCTTCAAGCTATGTTATGTATCCAGCTACTATGTGAAGTAAGGACCTAGTATGACGGCAAAATTGAACCATTTTTTGAAGAATTTTGAACTTCAAGCATCCCTAGTTGCACACCTGTGTTTGTACTAAGCAATTTCACTTAGGCCCTGGCCAAACGATTCGATTTTTGATTCGATTTTTCAATAGATAAAAAATCGAGTGGAAAATCGAGTCGTTTGGCCACCTTGTCGAATGAGTCGAGTGGAATTGAATGATGACAAGTGAAGTTTGAACTTCATCAACAAGTTAGAGTGAAGCAACTGTTGTCCAGTGAAGCATGCGCAGTAGCATATCCTTGGGCGGGAAAATATTTGTGGAAGTGAGGAAATTTTTGAATCGCATCAAGCTTCAGGAAATAGTGCGTGCGTGCGTGCGTGCGTGCGTGCGTGCGTGCGTGCGTGCGTGCGTGCGTGCGTGCGTGTGTGTGTGTGTGTGTGTGTGTGTGTGTGTGTGTGTGTGTGTGTGTGTGTGTGTGTGTGTGTGTGTGTGTGTGTGTGTGTGTGTGTGGTGTGTGTGTATGTGTGTGTGTGTGTGAAATTATTTTACATCGATTATATTTCTAGCTTACAAATATACAAATACGGAATAAAAATATTTTTGAATTCTATTAGCGATCTAACATGCAATAAACTGATTTCTATATATACATTTACAGCTAGGGCCCTCCCGCATTTTGAGCATATTTTTAAAGATACTTAGATTTTTTGCCGATTTCATATCATTTGGTAGTCTATTCCATACTTGAGGACCTAGAGATCGGAGGCTATTTGAACCAAAGGTGACTTGATTTGGTCTATAATGTTGTAAATTGCTGGTTTCTCTTAATAAGTAACTAGAAGATTTCACTTTGAAAATGTCTTGCACGAAGGAAAGGTTTAGTTTGATCAGAGTTTTGAAAATTTAAATGCACAGAAATTTTAGTCGGAAAACATGCATAGTACATACACCTTCCTGACTTCGAAAGTAAAACGCCATAAGAACTAAGTTGGTCATTATATTAAAATCTAAGGGCTCGTTCTTGGATTCTTTCAATTTTCTGCAAGGAATTTGCCGATGAGAAGTACCATACTAAAGGGCAATAATCAAAATTAGAATAGAAGAAACTCTGAACTACAATCTTCTTTTCATAAAATGCAACAAATCTTTAAAGTCTCTTTAAAACATTGAGTTATGATGCATCTTTTTTACAAATTTCAGAAATATACTTTTGAAAATTTAGCTTGTAGTCTAGGTAGATCCCTAGTAACTTTACCGCTTCTTCCGATTTTATTAGTTCACCATTGACAACTAAGTTTGCTCCTCTTGTGTTAGTTTGATCCTTTCTAATAAGGGTTGCGAGAAACTTTTCTGGATTAGCTATCAATTGATTTTGCTTAAGCCAAGTCAAAGCTACTCTAGTTTCTTTCTCCAGTACCCCAAACAAATTTGAATAAGTCTTGAAAACAAAGCCAGAGTATTATCATCAGCATAGTTATATAGAGTTGCTTGTTTGATGAATAGAAATAGATCAGTAATGTAGAAGCTGAAGAGAATGGGGCTCAAAACAGAACCCTGAGGCTCACCAGATAAAATAGTTTGGAAAAAAGAATAAGTATTATTGATTCTTACAGACTGTTTCCGCTTTTTCAGGTAAGAGTACATAAGGACTAGAGCATTCTCAACCAAGCCATAAGCATGCAGTTTGTCTATGAGTAAATCATGTGGGATAGAATCAAATGCTTTGGACAGATTCGTAAGGATAGCCCCTACAATATAATTATTGTCCAGTTTAATTCTCCGTTCTTCAACCATTCGTATTAAAACATGTTGCGTGCCATATGATTTTCTGTAGGTAGCGATGAAAGGAGAAGAAAGGTTTTCGACTAAGTACGGAATAAGTTGATTTTTCAAAATTTTTTTATAGGTTTTGGTGAAAACATTAAGAATACTAACAGGACGAAAATTTCATTCCACTGTTTGATTCGCCTTTCCTTTATCTAAAGGGCACACCGCGGCACGTTTTCCATTATTTGGAAACTTGTAGTTATGTATGCTACTACTGATAGCATTTGTTAGGCTATGTTTAAAGGTCGCATTTCTGCCCCGTCGAATTAAATAAAACAGCCTGAAAAAACTAAGTGTCAATTTCATGCGGCAGAAGCTCAACCTTTAAATCCATTGCCGCATTAAATAGTTTAATTCGACAGTAGTTCACCAGGCTTGTCGTATTAAACGGCAGAATTTCGACTCGATTTAAAGGTCACGTTTGTGTCGCGTCGAATTAAATTGATCAAGGCAGCGAAGCTCATGTCTTTAATTTCTTTCAAATTAAGTGGAAAAATGCGAGAGAATAAGGTAAGAAAAGACGAGAAAAGGAAACGCCACTTCATGATTTTGATGAAAGTTGCACAATTTTGACGAATTTCGAACAAAAGCGCGCCACTACACTAGTGCTAAACACCATATTGCTAAAAGCGCATGCGTTCATTTGTTTGATGCTACTTTGGAATTTGATGCGACCGAATTAAATGCGACCTTTAAATCTGTTGTCGCATTTTGCCACATTACAGTCTAATTTAATTGTATTTAATTCGACGCGGCAGAAATGGGACCTTTAAACTAGGCCTTAAAGGGAGTGCCAATTCATCTGTAGCTGTCAGCACCAGTTTAAGTGGACTTTGATCTTCACCTGTTGATTTTCTACCATCCAATGACTTTAACTGCTTTCTAACTTGACAAACTTTTACTTCATGGAAGGAAAATGAATTAAAGTTACTTATAGAGTTTTGATTAATTGCTGATATGCTCGAATGGTCTTTGTATTTGTCAAGAATCAGATCAACTATTTGCCGGTCATCATCTGTTGATAGCGCGTCTGCAATTTTACAAGGTTTTACACCACTAGACTTCTCCACCATGTTAATGTAATGATCATGAAAGATCTCGACCAACTCTTTGTCGTTGAAAAGGAAACTAAACTGTTGTACCCGGTATCCTGCTTATCTAGGGTATCAATGTTAATATCCCCCATTACAATAATGTTTTCATATTTATCTAAAGCGGAGTTTAACGCAATTGAAAGATCTTTAAAAAAAGCATCAATATTGCTGGATTCAGGATGCCGATATATAGACTATCCATTTCTTTTTACTTACTGTCAATTCAGAGCTCAGAATCTCTAGAGAAGGAGTTTCTAGTACCGGGACACAATTACAAACAACACCTTTCCTAGCATATAACATTATACCCCCACCAAATTCGTTCCTATCACGACGCAAAGGTTTTTGGTAATAATTCACTAGGAAGATTTAGAGAGAGCTTTTTGAAATGTCTAAAGAAAACGTTGTTTACTTCTAGGATCAACAAACAAAATATTACTAAATTATGGGAAACAGATAGCAGTACGATCTGTATTCTTCAGTTCTTGTCAATTGTTACTAGCTAAGACATATGACATTAAGCACTCGTACCAGACTCCTGGTACCAGACTCCTAATGTATTATAAGCTTTACTTCCAATATTTTATTCAGTTCATATTAATCGCTCATAGACGTCAGACATAACCAGCTATTAGCACAATTCGTTAGTATTACCAGTACAGTTTATTTACTCGTTATGTATATAGTTGGGAAGCAGTTGTCACCTCCCTTCGACGTTCTTCACAGTTTTACTAAGCTACATATAGAAAGTATGCATTTTTGTTTGAGAAAGTTTTCGCTACTCCAGGGGCGGATCCAGGAATAAAACTGACTGCTGCACAACATAGGAAACATGTAAGACAAGGGCGTGGCCCAAAGCTGGATGATTGCCACGCCCAGTTTTGTCAGTATCATACATATCTTTCAGCTGTTCACATTATTTGCTTCTCTTTCAGTGGTTCTCTCTTGAAACACACAATAGACATCATCCGAAGCAACAGTAAGTGCTAACAAAGAAATGGTAAAAAGAGGTCTAATATGGATGAAAAATATATCATTGTCATTCGTTTGTCCAAACTGGTTCCATATCAATATCAATAAATACAAGCATTCCATTTTTATAAGCGATTTTTAAAATATCCCCTTCCTCAGCACAAAAGTCGACGTCATCGATAGCATGACATTCAAAGTGGGTTGCCAATCTTTGAGGTTGCACTGTCCTTGTTCAGCTGTGCTGTTTATCCCATCAGCAGCAATCTCTTGGTTCTGATACTTGTTCCGCAGTGCAACGAATGATTTTCTTTCCATTGCATGGTAAGCTTTTCGTGATTTCAGTACTGAAACCTTCTTTAGATTTTCTTAGCAAGAACAGCGAGCAAGAATAGCAGAGTTTGTGTAACAAAATAGTATTGCATATTGCACAAACAAACAGGCACTGCACAAGCGTAACACTTCAATACATACATAGATCAACACAATAAACATATACAAATAAAGCAAAATATGATTTTCTTGCGGGCATATTGGAATTTCAAAGATATATGACTTATTGACTTTCCTTCAGTTTTTACTTCATTTGATTTCCACACAATTTCAGGAAGGCAGCCCTTCAGCAAAATGCTGGCTTCCATTTAGTTTGCAATAAAGATTACAAGAAAGCAACAAAATATTTACTACTTATGAGTATAAAGCAACTAATTTACAATATATCAAGTTAAAAATTAAACAGCAGGTTTGTTTTAGTTTTGAATTCCTGCAGTGAAGATGCTTTCTTGCTTTCAACAGGAAGGGCAATCCATGCCTGTGCACCTCTGAAAGAGAAACAATTTCCCAGTTTAGATGTTTTCTTGGATAGTTGTAAGTCTTTATCGGAATTTCATAGAACCTAAAATGACTAACTGAGTTTCTTACAAAAAAATGTGAGAAATAATCTTATGCTCAACCATTAAAGCCTTGTAAAACCATATTGCTGATTTCAATATTAATCAAATCCTGAGTTCTGTTCTGTCCAAGGGTATTTTAAAGTGGCCTAAGATCAGCATCAAAGCGGCTACTTGTATGTAACCTTGCCGCTCGATTTCGAAATTTTTTGTAAATGGTTCTTTTCGATTGTGCCACAGTTTCCTCAAACAGAGCAGCAGTATCTGAAGTGGGTCTCCACAATACAAGTATAACATGTTTTAGAGTGTCCTGTGTTAGAAACTTGCTGACGTGTTTTCAGGCCTGTAGGCAGCTGATCTCAGATTGGAGGCAGGGATGAAGTGTGTGATGACAGTGGCCTTGAAGCAGGAGAGATTTGGGGTCTGGGAGCGAGACCCCAGTAAACATTTAGAAACCACACCCTTTAGGTATTAAGGAACGCCTTTTGTAAGCACAAAGATGCATCCTCATTGCAACTAGAAGCAGCAGATGAAATCAATGATATGTGTGAGAATCGTCATTAGTTTTCATGATACTTTTGGACGAATCTAACTTACCATGCATTCAAAAACGTGGGGGCATTTAACCCCCAAACTCCCTCGTACCTCAGCCACTGCATGGATGTCAAATGGAAAGTTTTACCAGGAGAGGTGCATCTTTGCATTGGAATCAACAGTGCACTAGAGTAGAATCAGGTTGGTAACCATACATGCTGAGGTATATTATCTAGTTTATCATAATTGCTTAAATTGTTATGTCAAGTGCTCAACCTTTTCAACATACACTTCAAACTACTTTGGCAACGTGTAGGGACACTTTCTTACCCTTCAACCACTCAAAAGCACTAGGAAGGTCACTCTAGATCGATACGAGAGACTCGTGTCATCAGCGTATATTGCTATTGTGGGGTTTTGGATAGCCTGTGGTTGGGCATTAATATAGAGAAGAAATAGCAATGGCCCTAAGCATGAGCCATGAAGGACTGCAATGCTAACGTCGTTTAGTTCAGATTCAGCTCCATCTACATAACGGTAATGGATGAGATTTGAAGGGTAAGATTTGAACATCAATTCGCAATGAATAGGCCTCAAAAACCCAATACTGAACGTTCTTAACATTTCTGAGTCTAGTGTCTGAGTCTACACTAAAACAGCGTTTCATGTAGAAAATAGGTGTGGTCTTGGAACAATTTTATTCGGATTCCACCTATAAACCCTTTTCTTCTCTTAAATAGTGGTCTTCTAACTGTGTTTTCTCTTCGGCCCTGTTTTCTTACCGTTCAAAACTTAAATGACCTTGATCCCGGTCTGCGTATGATCAGCTCATGCACTTTGATATTTGCGTACGTTTGGCCAAAATACCTTGCTGCGGAGGAGCATGGTGCGATAATGTTGTTGAGAACGTAATGCTATTGGAATGCGCCATTCGATGGAAAGACTGCACTATTTGTTATTTCCGATATGACAAATCACATATGCAGTCTTCTTTTTGGCGGCAATCAAAGCCACTACTCTATGGCCGCTACAGGTCCTACTCAGGATCAACAGGTGCTTTGGTTGTCGATTTTCAGCCAATAGAAAGTTTGCTATAACTATATCACCTGTGAACAGGGGTGAAGGATTTGATAAAAGGAAAGGGGGACTGTGTTTTGCAAAGGAAAATTATCTTCATTATAATCATCATAATCAACAGAGCACCGCATAATTTTAACTTTAACTTCGCAGAAAATGCAGACACAAAAGTCTACAGTGCTATACACACTTTTTAAAAAGGAACCTAGTTCAAGGTCGAAAATTCCTTATTTATGGAACTCAAATGATCAAATTATGGCACTAAATGTTCCTTATCAGTTCCTTAATTTTTGGATTTTGGCTATACCTTAAGACAAAAACACAAAGAAAGTCAATAACACACTTGACACATAGCAAACGATGCGGGTTCTGGCTGTAGACGAAAGGAACCAGCTTTCTAATTATGAAGGTTTACTGCTATGAAATTTTCTCAAATTGAAGAAAAGCTCCATAGTATATTTCTTTAGTAGATCAATTCTTTAGATATTTCGGAATAACACATGAGGGTCCTTATAATGTGGTTCATTATAAAAAAGCGTGAAAATGAATTTTCTCAGGCAGGCGTCAGCAAAAGCATTTTATTGCTAGGTCAAGAATGGGTAAACAATATGAAGTTTCCTACAAAGGGTGCTTTTGCCCCTCTGCTCCAATAATGAAAGGCAGAATAGACGCATGCGCATTCTACCCCATCTACGGCCTCCCTGGTTGGAAATAGGGATTATCTATCGCTACAAGTCCCTAGTAAAGCTTATCAAAAATAGTCTAAAAACTTGCAGACAAAACGTATCAGGTCAATGCATGAGCAACAGCCCTGCTCTATATAATGTATTAGAATTTGCTATTAACAAGAAAAGGAAGAAATGTCAGCCTCCTCTTTAAAATATTTTTCAAGGAATTTCCAGAAGGTGAAATTTCTCAAAGAGCCACAAAGATAGGGGGGAATCCTCTCCTTGAAAGGTCTCTGAGTGGGCCCAAGCAACTGGAAAAGTCTTTGATTTTACCAGCAATTACTGTGGAAAGCAATGGACCTACTGGGGACCATTCTGGGGACCTTCTCTAGTAGTTAGCATTTTAGTAAATGGTCTAGTTGGTTCTGTCTCAAGGTAATTGTAATTTCTTTTGAATAATCTCCTTTTAGATTAATAACAAAATCTGTATTTTAGCTAGTTTAAGAATTATATATTTTACTGTATTTCAAATTTTAAGCTAAATAGTCAAAGGAAAGTTTTTTGACAGCCCGCTAGACGTCAAAGAAATTGATACTGCACTTGGTCTCAAGGTTGAAGTCTGCCAGGAGGCGTTGGCGGCAAGCCACAGTTACGCTCGGCTGAGGGCCCTAGCCGATCATTTGCATTTGAATCGTCTGAACAATGGTAGGCTAAAACAATGCCGAACGAGCGCCTTACTGTAGTAGAAAGGGTGAGAGAGTCTCTACCTTAAATATTCTTGTACAGATTTTTCGTTTAGAAATGAAGAACCATGCATTTTCCTCAAGTTCTGGGTATGCCCCAGGTAGTTCGGCTGCCAAGAAGAAGCAAAAAGTCAACCTGCTCGTTCTAATCATCGTTTATCTTTTCACTTTTATTGGCTTCACTTTCCTTGTCGTCTCGCAAGCAACAACATCTTGGACCATCGTTGACAATTACAAGGATTTCGTTTATCCAGATGAATACCAAGGGTTGTGGCAACTGTGTTATGATAAACAAGAGTATGAATGCATCCCAAGAGAAGGCCTATGTAAGCAATTTAAACTTTTTCCTGAGGAAACTTTTGTAGCGCTCACCTTGTTTAGGCCATGACTTTCCCCAGATGATCCTGGGAAGCTTACGAATATATGAGTAAATGTTTACGGTTATATAGGATAAATAACCAGTTTTTTTCTTTTTGTTTGCCTTGATGCGTTTACTTGATATCTTTGAATTGGCCCATGAGGCATAAATCAATTTTCTTTATTTTGAATTTGAAAGTGGAAATGCGACTTTATGTGGTTCTTATCAATGACTTGTTACATTTCATCTTATTTTAGCCTGGCTGTATGTAGTCAGAGCCTTTGATCTAATGGCCTTCCTCGTTTTTGCTGTTGTTATGGGAATATTTATTACAAGTCACATTAACAAGAATGTAAAACCAAGTCTTGCTGCTGGATTCCTGCTTTCTGCAGGTAAGCATAATGCACATATTCGTAGTGTACATATTTCCTTGTTTTTCTTTTGAGTGAGTGCGCATCAGGTCATGTCATAAGGGCACCTGCTACTGTCATGTATGTTGTTTCCTTGCAGCGTTATTGGTCCTCATTGCCATGATTGTTTATACAGCAAAGGCACCATTGCCTCGCACAGTTGATCGAAACAGAAATCCTTACGTAACAAGGGAATTCAAAATCAGATTTGGCTATTCTTATTTGATTGGCTGGGCTGGCCTTTTACTCACATTTATGGCCGGTATTATTGCCTTAATGCTGCATCGAAGAGGGTAAAGCACTGTTACATTTGTATCAAGGGGTGATGGATCCATTCTGGTGTTACCACATAGGGTAGCATGTTGGCTCGAGATGGTACTAAGTATGTTTTGTTGAGATAAACTTTTCATTTGAAGTTTACACACTCTTTAATAGATATGACACTTGTGGAACAGTTTAGTAGCATTAATTATCTACATATTAGTATTAGTTTACCAATTTGCATTGAACAACAGTTTATGAGCTATTGCACAAATGTTGTATAGTAGTTGAATAGGAACCTATTCATTGTGGAATACAAGGTAATTTAAGCCCATCTACTTTTGCTGGTATTGCAAAGCTTTTCAGCACAATTGTTTGATATTAAGTGTACAATCTAAAAATACCAAGCACATAGCTAGAACTTTTGAGGAACTTACATTGGTACTATGTTGTACAGATGTCATCTTCATGAGCTTTCATCATACAGCTTGATTTACAACTCACTGTTTGTAAATCACTAACTTTGAAAATTATGTAAAGAAATGGGCTTTGGTCATGTTGCAAGTAGCATATCTCATACTTTGAAGAGATTTATCCACCCTGTTTCTCACATATCCTGTAAGTTGAGCCATTCTTTGTCCCAGCAATAGTTATGTGACATTGACATCCTTTTTCTAGATTACTTACTCACTGATGTTCACTTTTCCATTATTTTTCTTTGTTGTAATTAATTTAGTAGTGTAAATTCAAGGCAGACATATCTGGGCCTAGAAACAACAGTGCAATGTACATTCAAAAGTTTTAATTTGCCTTAAATCATTTATGATGGTTGTAATGAACTTGATGAGTAAAATGATGATGATTATGATGATCATTCTCAAAATTGTAGCCTGCTTGCCATCTTCAGCTTGCATTTGGGCCACTGTGTCATGAATTTTGCAGTGGACATCCACTATGAAAACATATCCATAATTGCATAGTAATCAATTTTTATTATGGTCATTATCATCACAATCTTCTTTTGACAGCTCAACATATCACCTGTCTCCATTTCCATTGATCTCCAGTATCATCTTCTTTCATTGATTCCCATATATCCTGTTTCCCCTTTGATACTGTCTGACCAGCTCCTGTTTGTACTACCCCTGCTTCTATTTCTTGGAATCACCTTTTCGATTAGTCTTTATTCCATATTACTTTCCTTCCATCTCTTGTCATGCCCTTACCACCTCAGGCAGCTCTCACCAGCTTTTAGGATTATTGTTTCACCCTCTAGCTTACTCTTTACTATTTGCACTGTACCTTTCCATGTCAGCTCTATTTCCCTTGTGAAAATTCTTACCTCTGCTGCATTGATCTTCAAAATGTGTTTATTTATTGGCTTTCTATTCCATACAACATAGTTTGTCACACAGTTGCTTCATTTATCTGTCATTTCGCCCTACCCAGCACATTCTTATCTCATACCAATCCTTGTACTCTCCATTCTGGCTCTATTATCTTTTTCATCTCTTGTCCCTCTTTTTCTTACTCACTATTGTCAATCCTAAATACTTGAAGCTCTTTCAGCTATAGAAATACCTGTACTTGTAGTGTTACTTTTCACCTTGCTCAATTTCCACCCTTGCGTAGGCACACATTAAGCTTATCACCATTATCTTTACTATTGTCATCATCTTAACCACATTCACCGTCCTGTTCACCATATCAAATCCAACATCAAACATTTGAAGACAACCTGAAATAGTTTGATCTAGTACAAAAGTTAATGAAACTGAATGTCTACTGAGTACCTTCCTAAGCCAAAACCTTCATGGCAGCTGAAAGTTCTATTCTTTAGTATAAAAAATTGTCTCTACAGTATGTTACTATGATGCTATTTATTACCTTTGTTGGCCTTTGGTCATTATCACAAAACTGGTCCTATAATGTGTTTAAGTTTGCTTTATTGCCATCTTGGAAGACTTTTGCAGTATTAAATTGTAATCAGCAACAGCTTTGGTATATATTTCCTGTTCATTTGTAATTATTATTGCATCTGTTTTAGAGTGTTGATGAATTAATGTAAACTTATGGAATTTTTTGGCAAAAGTACTATGTTCCTATTTTGTGTGTTTGCATTGTAGCCAAGTAGTGACCATACATATATGACATTGGCAGACAGGGGGCGGGGGGTATGATGAGTTTAAGACTTTTTCAGATGTAGAGAGGGAGAGTGGTCTTTGAGAATTGAGATGTCTCTGTTCTCTATTTTTATCATACCTACAAACTGTGAAAATGGTATAGAAATAGTGTGTAATACACCCGCTGCTCTTTCATCAAATGCATTTAACATATTTTATGGTCACTCTAACTAAACACTTGTGTAAAACTCCAAACTATGTTACCTTATAAGGAAAACTATATTGTGGAAATAGTGAGAATGCAAAAAGTGTGTTGTTATGGGATTCTAGTCTCTAGCAATTCTTTTCCCCTGGACAATCACCACTTATTTCATTTTCCTTCCATCCCATCCATCGCATCCATCCCATCCATCATTCAAAATTGCAAATTTTTCTTAGATGTTATAAATGTATAATCCTGTAGCATTTTCTGGGATCAGAAATAGCCCTCTGCATTTTGCAATAATTTAACAGGAAAGACATGAACGAAGCTAAGACTGTAAAGGGAGGAGACAGCTAATCTTTAGAAATGAAATTATAAGTACTTCCTATGGGCAGTGTGATGTGATAAGCCTCAAATGGATTAGCTTTTTCCAACAGAGAAAATAACTGAATCAGCATATGTAAATCTTATCCTCCACCTAATCTTTGTACACATGATGGTGCATAATTATGGTTAGGCTGTGTGCTTACTGTGCAAGTAGATACTCACCCTCTGTAATTTTAATTGCAACTTTGCGAATTAGCTTTTGTGAAACAGTGGTTTGTTGAAATTGTGGAAAACCAAAATGTTCGTCACTATCATCAATGAGAATAACACAGTTGAAATATCAAACATAAATGAAACAACTAAAAGTAAGAAGAAAAATTTTCACACATTTGTAATTCTCTTCCAATAAACGGATGCATTTAGAAAGAGCTCGCTAAATAGTTTTGTAAATGTTTGCCAAAGTTCATTCATCAACCATGAGGGGTCTCCGCTTTGTCATATGATCTTGAACAGCAAATATATCACCAGGAACTGGTGGTAATTTCGGCAGGTTCATATATTCCAGGCTGTGCAAAGTGTAAAGGAAAAGCTCTCAAATGAACAATGTTGAAAGAAAGCAAGCAACTATAAAGCACAAAAAGAAGCATGCAGGCTGGCTGCTGCTAGCGAATAATCAGAGTACAGTTTTTGCACTTCTAAGCATGAGCTCTGGAGTGGTTTGAAAGCAGACATCAAAGAGAGAGTCTCTTGTCTACTTTCATGTCCATCACACATGAAATTGCAGAGCATCAGGTGATGGCTTAGAGTGTGCAATTTGGGTTATTTCTAATCATCTCATACTCTGATGAGCAATGTGCGCAGCACAGGTGCTCTCAGTACATGATACAAACTAGCTAGGAAGTTCTACATTAAAAACATTATTGACATTTAAGAGGGTATGTTATGTCAACTCCTAGCAAAAAGTGACAATTGCTAATCAACTTGAAGTGTGTTTACCATATGATTCAGTTAGGAAGTCTATATAAGTAGAATGTACGGATAATATATAGTAAGAATGGATTATTCAAAGCCTGCTTGCAGCTTCTGTTTGTTAGAAAAGTCACAATACCACTTTGGATAAGTAGTGGCAAAAGAGCAATTAAACAGGGTTCATACACATCCTTCCTAATATTTTTTCCTGACTTTTCCTGACACTTTCTTCAAAGTGAAGGTGTTTTTCCTGACTACATATCACATGGTGTCCACTCTGGCTGGAAAAGCTGGAATAGCTGGAAAAGCTGGAAAATGGGCCTTTTTCAGAATTTGGCTTGAAAAGCTGTAAAACCATATGGTTTTCTCCTACTTTGGCTGGAAAAGCTGGAATTTTGATTTTTGGGTCTAATTACAGTTTTTACTCATCTTTTTTAAAAATGCAATTGCAGTCAATTGTGTTGTAAAGTTCTGAAAGGTCAAAGTTCCCGCCCACAAACAAGATGTCTAGCAAATGTTTCACTTTCTGTTGTTTTCACAACTTTCTATATCTGTAGTTATGACTGGGTGGAAGTGCTCCTAGAAATTCTTACCCTCCGGGGGTGGTTTACCGGAAGAAATTTACTTTATATAGGAAATTCCAGTGTATTGGAAATTTGTGGCCACACAATACTTTCTGATAATAATCGGATTGCAATTTCAATGGCTTGAATTTCATATCAAAATTCATGGTATTGCTGGAAAACAATGTGCTTTTTCTGACCAAAAGGCTGGAAAAAGATCACTTTTTTCTGAAACGGGCTGGAATTCCAACTTCAACTCAGTGGACACCCTGTATCAGAAATACATATTTTTGCTGACCAACTGGTGTTACAAATGGTGTGACTGGCCCATATCCTAACTGTAACCCTTACAACACACATTTACATTAACTATCAAATGTACATTCTGGTTCTTTACTCACAGAAATAATCAAGAGTAAAAATTTTTTACCAGTGATGCCAATGCCCTGCTTAATGAGTAACTTCTAAGCAAATAAAAGCTTGCTTGCTTGTTTTGGCATTTGGGTACACTTCTTTTCGTACTGCTGATAGAACCATGAATGAGTCCTGGATTTCCATACTGATGGTGGGTCCTGTAATAGTTCTGAAATGTTTATGCCAAAAAGTGTCCATTAATTAGTTACCATTAAAACAGTTTTCCCTGACTGTATGAACCCTGTAAAATGGTCCCCTAAGAGACATCCTTCAACTATGCCCTAAAAATTGGGCCAGAGGCAGTGAATGTTAACAATGTGTGAGGTTTGTTAATGAAAAGTTAAGCTAGGATGGTTGCTGATTAAGGATACTTCTCAACAGAGGCAATTGTTGCCTTAACAAGGTATTCATCTCTTTCTTTGATAATATCTTCTGGTTTTGGCGAGAAGTGACGAATAAGTCTCGTAAGGAATGGCTGTTGGAAAATGAAAGGGATTAAGAACTTCAGAATGCAGAGTGGGTACTATATTGCAACAAAAAAGCAGTGGCTCTGTCGAAAGCACAGATAGATATTTTGATAATTCCTAGAGCTGTTTCTTTTAGCTATTGGCTTTAAATATTTAAGTAGAGTACATGTTGGGACACCACTGGAACAATAACTAACTAGCTGTGTCATCTGGAGATTCTGAACAACTTTGTATATATCTTACAAACCATACCCACTGTAGCACATGCAACTGCATGCATGCCTCCCCCCCCCTACACACACACACACACACACACACACACACACACACACACACACACACACACACACACACACACACACACACACACACACACACACACACACACACACACACAATCAAACCAAACTGCACACAATTTTAGACCCTGTTTACACTGTATCAGATCACTTTTTGATCCACTATAAAAACTGGTCCAAGTAGTTGCATTTACACTGTAGCAGTACAGCTTTTGATCTGCATAGGTACAGCAGTGAACCTCGTTCATAGCAGGTGCAGAAACTGCATCAGGTAGGCAAACTAGTTTTGTATAAGATCACTTGCATGAGTGTAAACAGGAAGCTGTAGCATTTAACTTCTGTAGCAGATCGAAAAGTGATCTGATAAAGTGTAAATGGGGTCTTAGATCGCACATGCAAACAGATGTGGCTGAGGGTTTGCTGCTAACACCAAATCCCAAAGTGCTCATTTTGAAAGATCATATGCTCACTGATGCAAAAGATTTATTTCCTTTACAAATAAACATATTCTGATGGTAAGGATTCTGAGAGAAGATTCTAGTGATGGCCAAAAGGACGGTCCTGAAGTGAGTGACATGTCCCATGATGAAGAAGTACCTAAAGTCTACCTTTTAAAGTCTTTCTGGTGGATTTTATCTTTAATGGGTTTTGCTTTCTTTGTATTGTTTGCTATTTTGCTGGGCACACAGACACACACACACACACACACACACACACACACACACACACACACACACACACACACACACACACACACACACAGACAAACGCACAGACACACACACAGACAAACACACAGACATACAGACAGATAGACAGACACACACATGCACATGCACACACACACTATAAAATACCAGAATGAGTGTAATTGTTATCTTGAATAAAAGCATACACCACTGATATTCATTCTGATAAACCAAGCTTACAACAGGTTGAGGGGAATTGGTAAAACTGAACTTACTTCTTTGTGATTGTCAGTGTGTTCATCCTCTGCATCAAAATCAGTATCTGGACCAACATTGAATTTTTCATTATGGAACAGTGACTTATCACCATCACCCCATGGAAAAGCCTTCAACAAAGTAAATAAAGAACTTGTGTATAGTTTCATCACACACTAAAAAAGTTTGAACAATACAAAGGGTTGGGGTACTATAACCTTATCCTCCATCAACATAAAAAGATATATACAAAGTTTCATTGTACATGGGTATTGAGATGACATGGTTAAAATCACATATAAGATTCACAAGAATAATGATTTGGCAACATCTAAGTTTCATTGTTCCCTTCTGCAATTGATTATGTAAGCCAGAATGAAAAGCAAATAGCTCATTCCTTAGTAATGTAACCAATGTAACTCATAGCATTCATTTGCTTGATTATGTGACAAAAGAGGCTGTTCATGTGAGGAAAGCCAGCTGGGTGGAGTTTGCCCTAGGATGAATTTCAACATGGCTAATAGAGAAAAACAATGTAAATTGTGAAGTAGTCTACATGAGAAAATCTCAATCTGGGACGAGTTCAGCTTGTTTGCTCAAACCAGGTAGAAATCTCAATCCGGTTTGAGGTTTCCATATACAGTATACTCTCTATACTTGGGACTCCCAGGGGAGTCTGAAATCAGTCCCAGTTAGAGGGGGTCTTACAAAAGCAGAGAATGTTGGCAGTTTTGACCACTCAGGTGGTAACAAGTCACCTTTTAGTTATGCACTCTTTTTGACATAACCATTTAAACTTTTAATATAGGCATCTATGTACCAAAAGCATGTCGTCATAAGTTACATTTGTCTTATGTTGTATGAAATTTGCAATAGTTATTTCTGATTTTTTTTGCTGAACTGGAAAATAACAATAAATGGTATGAAGTAAAAAAGAGCCTGAGGAGTTTCACTGACAGTTTTTGATATGCTTTTGACTCAAAGACTCTATCTGAGACAACTTGTAATGCATGCTCCATCAAGAATATTAGATCAGACTTTGTCTTGATCCCAGTTAAACAGAGAAAAGTTGATGTTGGAACTCTAAGAAGTGGTCCCACTTTGCGGGAGTCCCACTCTGCAGGAGTCCTACTTATTGGGGGCCTAAGTTGAGTGGAGGAGACTATATGAAGATCTATGTTTTGGAATTGTCAAGAGGGATGTAGAAGTAACTCAACTTAGTTAGAGTTCCAGTTAACCAGGGTCCCAGTTGTTGCAGGTATACTGTAAATGTACATTTATTTCAACCTGGGGTGAGCTATTGGTTTTGCTTGGCTGCTTACTCTGCCATTATTGCTGAATACAACAGAGGCAACACCATTTGAAACTTGCCCCAAGAAGAAAAGTCTTATGTAATGTAACATAAGATTTCCCACATTTCAACCTGGGTCGACTTCTCTCACTTAAAGGGCCTGCAACAGATTAGCTAGCAATAGCTGAAGAAGATATATTTACTATTAAGTTGTAGAGTTGAAAATTCTGCCTTATAATATTTTTGAAGATTTTAAAAGATCCTAAATCATTACAATTTTTTGTATTGTATGGAGTGAATGGACAATAACTCGTGAATTGTTTTGAGCTGAACAAAAGTGTACTTATTATTTTGAATTACATATATCACATATAATACGCAAAAGCATTGAAGTTTGTGACCATCAGACAACTACTCTTTCAAGAAGTCTCAAAGAAAACAAGACACTACAAATGACCATTTGGTGTAAAAATTGTCTCTGTTCCCTGGGTACAAAAAATGGAGCAATATGGCATAGCTGCATGCTATTTGCAGTTAAATTTGAACAGAAAATCATAAAATGGATATTGGAGAACATGTGTCAATACCTTTCTTCTGATACGCATATGATCATATGCAACGTACTCCTTAGGTCTTTCCATATGCTCTCCAACTGAAACCAAGAGTCATACATAAACTTTTGAAAAAACAACCCAAATTACTTCTTCAGTGTTCTTAGTAGAGTAATATCTCATCAAAGTTTTAAGTAAGGAAGTCAGATTATTGCAATGGTTACTAATAACACATCAAGAAGTTATAAAGTAAAAAGAAGTCTTGCCTCCACACTTGGCAACTGGCTAAGTAACACTAAAAAATTTACTTTTCTGTGAATAGACTTAAGCTAATGGTTGGCTTATCTTAAAGGCAGTATGAAAATATATTTGAGGGTTTAGTTGACTGGAATATTCCATAATATACCATGCAATAAAGTAACATAATGATACTTACCAAGTATATGTTGGTAAAATAGGTAGGCCGAAACTGGAAGGGCTACAAAGAATGTCTAGAAAGAAGAGGAATGTGAGTCATCAACTGAAAGCCAAATTCATCAAAAAGAAAACATTTCAAGTAGAAGGAGATTTTAAAAATTACATTATTTTGCTATGTTAGTACTAAAGTAACTAATTTGGCAATGAAAAATCTACTGTTTAATGTGGACTGAACCTAATTTGTAGACTGAATCTTGCAACTCTCCTTAGGGGATATGGATATGTGATATGTGGTTTAGTGTTTTCTTGGGATTTATCTTTTTATCACTTAGCCCATAATGAAGTGATAGGAATCCAGTTCTTGTAATGATGAGGCAGAGGTAAAGATATTTTGTTTGGAATGAGTTTGTCTATGTGCAATTCGCTATTGGAATGCACCAAGCAGGATGTCACCAAGCGAACAAAAGAACCAAATTTCAAAACCCAGTATCAATTGAACTGAGACTTGTAAAGAATTTCAGCAAGTTAATCACAGTAGTTACTGATTTCATCAAATAATGGAGGTCCATTGATGCTTTTTGTATTGATTTACAGTGATCAGATACATGCTAAGTAATCTCACTCTGCTTCCCTGTCACTCTCCTTTTGTGTGAATAGATGTATAGTTTTCAGTACAACATATCTGTATGTTAATTCACATTGCTCTACTCTGTGTGCATGCAGCCTAAGTTACCCTTTAAATAAAACATACTTACAATGCCCCTCCATGTTGTGAATGTTCCCTCTGCATGCTTTTCTGCATCTTTCATCTGTTGTTTAAATTCAGAGATATTCCTTCTGGTTATGATATCTATAAATAAAATTATTTAACATAAATGAATTTTAATGAATCACTACACAAAAGAAGATGTTTACAATAAAGCAGTGCTATTTGATTATCATATTGCTCTTTCAAACAAACCAGTGAAATACAGTATGACAGTTGTGTTAATGCTATCACCAACTTTTACATATAGTGGAATCTCAATATAACAAACTCTGAAGGGAACAAGTAAACAGCTTGTTATGTAAGGGGTTCACAGCAATGCCAACTTTGTTACACGTTGGCCTGTGACTGCAGAAAGGAGATCTTGGGTCTGCATGAGCAAAAGGTCAGGTGTGGAAGTGTGCCCTTGATCTCAGGTGTGTATATGCAGTGCGTGCTTGACCTGTGGCTTAGAAAGCAAAACCAGTTTATTCATTTTCTGTTGCCTCTCCAGTCTGGAAGTGAGGCAGGTCACACCACAGATATGTAGCAGGCAGATAAACTAAGTTTGTTGTTCACCAGTGTAGTTTAGTAAGAAGACAGAACTTATGTATGGCATTAAGTATGTAAGGAGAATACTGGCATAAATAGTTTGCACATCCATTGCAGATCTGTGGTGTACACAAGTATCCAGTTCCACATAGGTTGTTTCTCACCTTGCAAGACGCTGTATCAAACAGCATGTAAGTTAGAGCAATTTATGCTTCATTATCATCATTATGACAGCTGGAAAATATTCAAGTTCACCAATTAAACCATGCATTGTCACCTTTTAACACGCTACCACACGCATTTCTGGGTGTGCATTATCATTTGAGATAGAAAATCTTGAGTGTGCAATTGCCAAATTCTGCAATGTGGTGCTGGAGTGTTTTAATATGAAAACAGAGGTTTTCTATGCAACAAAGTATGCAGGGAGTATATTGGCGTAAATATTTTGAATATCTGGCGCAGATCTGTGGCGTACAATGTCCATTTCCAGACTGAGTAGTACCTTATGGACGTTTATAAGTATTTTGATTTGCAAAACGGTAGGTATGCAAACACTGCACTGCAAATTTACCAGAAAAGTGAGAATCATGTAAAAACAAGAACACAACTAAAATGCACGAGAAGCATTTGAAATCTTGCAATGCGTGCAGGAGTGCAGGACTGGGAGTTGGATGCGGGAGACTTAGTAGGTCTGCAGGCCTTCTATTTCTATGAGAGAGAGGAGGTGGTACACATGTTTATCTGCAATAGCGTCCAACGCTCCTATGGAGCCAAGCAAAAAGGTTAAACCAAAGAGTGCTAATATCATATGTGTTCACTAGAAATAAAGAGGTATAAACAACCTACCTAGTCTTCCTTTTTCATGTCTTACCAAACGAAACTTTGGGAAGCTACCTCTAACTTGCCTAAGCATTCTGCTCGCCATCTTGTCTTACAGCAACATGTAAACGAGGCGAAGGCCTCCTTTACGATTTTGCGGGGAAAAGTAGAATGCAGCGTGTCTCCCCCCCCCCCCTGATACAATTTCATAGCAACTGGTCTCCAAAATATACAAACCTATCCATCCTCTCATTGATACGTACTTTTTAAGTGCTCTCTAGGAGGGGCAATT
Organism: Mastigias papua; assembly: GCA_964019165.1. Taxonomy (NCBI): domain Eukaryota; kingdom Metazoa; phylum Cnidaria; class Scyphozoa; order Rhizostomeae; family Mastigiidae; genus Mastigias; species Mastigias papua. The sequence continues at coordinate 5,623,925 of OZ025285.1, forward strand.
TGTGCCCTTTTGAGTAATTTCATTGACCTTCGCCACAAAGCATTCAAAAATTCATAGTTTCAGTTATAATTTTTGTAATAAAACAGATTGAACTTATTGGTTTAAAAAATATTAACAGATTTTGAGCATGCAACTTTCTCATAGAATTATAGAATATTTAGTCAGTATCTTGTTTTTCTACATGTACCTTATGTTCAATAATTTCCTATATGACTCCAGTACTTGATATGTATGGTGAGATGCCAAGAACACCATAGATATTTAAGTCACGGCACCGCCAAATAAAAGTGAAGGGGGATGCAAAGTTGATAAAGTGCTTGATAACAGCTAGCAAAGTAGCTGCCTTGCAGAGTGTGTGTGTATGTGTGTGTGTGTGTGTGTGGGGGGGGGGGGGGGGGAGGCAGCCACACTATGCTTGCATCTTATGGGAAATAATATTTTTCCATAGGACCACCTTATACACAGAAGCTCTTAGAGAGGGCTCAGCCGAAAAACTCACCTCAGTTCAACATAATATGAATTGTTTCATTACACTTCATTCACAGAAATACCTGCAAGTACATATGCCACCCAGAATTGTGATTTTGCCCAGAAGAATGTGCAGAAATGGTACCTAGTCCTGCAAAAAAACCTAAGTGTATGTTCATCTTTTGCTACCTCAATATTAAGAATAAGTAAATGTTTGTGTTCACCATATAAGAATGATACACAAGGTTCAAATACACAAGTAACAAGTTCAATGTATGAGACTTAAGCACTATGTGTATGCTAGAAATCTGTAGACATCTACTACTTCACTGTAATCTCAACATTCAACAAGGAAAATTGCAGGGAGATGCAACCCATTTTTCGAATTTCATGCAGCCTCCTAATCTGAATAAATAGCAACATAAACTATGTGAGCATTGATAGACCAAAACCCATACAGTACTTTTCCAGGTTAATCACTAACCATAATGATACAATTTAGATTTACATGCTTATATCAATTCTATCTATTACATTATAAAAACCAGTTTCATCTTTTTTATCTAACATAGAACACAACAAGATTTCTGAAAATTTCTGTGTACCAAAGTTATGTCCTAGGAAGTCTTTGTACAACTTCTGATCAATATGTTTTATGCCATTCTTCTTCATTTTTCCGACATTTTTGCTCATCTTCATAATGGTAACATGAGGAACAAACTTGCCCTTGCCATTACCTGCCATTTCAATACCTTTTGTGGAATAATGGTCCCTTAATGTACTTACTGCCTCCTGGAGGGTAGAAAGCATCTCCTGCTGAGATTCCTTTTTCACTCCAAGATAAACAACTTTATTCCTAAAACTGTCTATGCCACTGAAAGTCAATTCTTTATGGCATTGGTTGAAAATACATTGTATAACTTCTTTAGATTCCTGAAGAGCATCTTTTGCACTCTCAATGTCATTTTCATTGTCAAGCCTCATAACAAGAAGTGTTAGGTGTAATGTTGGAACTGGAATCATCACATGCCTATACAATGGTGCCTCATTAATTATATGTTCTTGAAATTCTTTAACAATATTGTGAATTGCTGGATTATCAACTCTCAAAGCCAGAAAATAGTTTGGAAGTGCATTTGGAGTCCTTGGTGTTCTTTTCTTAGCTTTATTTTTTGTCTCACACTCATCATTCTTTGTTACTTTCTCATCATCTTCCTCCTCTGCTATATGTTTTACTTTCCTTCGTTTATCTTTCCTTCTAGGTCTTGCAGACTTTGTGGTCTTTTTCATTGGTTTAGTCTTGAAATCTAAAGTGTTTTCATGTGTGTTATTAAATAACAAATTTAGATATAAACTATCATCTGATTTGTGAGTTGCATTACAAGTACTGGATTCTGGCTCCTCAAAATTCACCCTATTACCCAAAATATCTTGATTCACAAGGCTACTGGATAACTCATGCTTCTTGCTTAATATCTGTTCTGCTTTATCAGGTCTCAATTCCAAGTTAGTACATCCTTCCATGCTTCCAGGCTCCATCTTATAGGAACTGTCAGTTTTCCCTTCAGATCCAACTCCAAGAGGATGTGATTTGTGGTTATATTCTGTCGTAAGTTCTTCTCCTGAGTTACTTGACTTACAACTCTCAGAATCCAGATCTCCCACTGGAACCACCTGATCAATGTCTTTTCCATCAATGACAACTTTATTAACAATTCCTTCTCCTTCCATAGAGCAATGACTCAATACATCTGTATTACTAGGGATCTGCTCTGCAGTTGCTGCAAGACCTTCACCAGTGATAGTAGTTTCATTACCAAATACTCTTCTTGAACTATTCTTATCAGCTGATTGCTTTGAGTTGCATGGTAAAATTCGCAAAAACCTTCTAAACAGTCTTGGTCTGCGCCTCTTTTTGATGGCTTCAGATTTATCTGCCTGAATTCCTCTATTTAGTTCACCACTCTCTACTTTCCCAACAGCAGTTTCACTCTGGAACTGGTTCACCGATGATTCTGACGCTGCGTGGTTTTCTAATGTATTTACCATGGCCCCTTTCTCCACCTTAGGTCTCTTGTGTAGAACAGTAAGTGCCTTGCGAGAAGATTTACTTGCTCTGGCTGCCATTTCTTGACAACTACTGGACCGCCCCTCGGCCTCTCCCTCTCTTTCACTGTGATGACTGAAGTGCACGGCGCACTCACTGGCGAGAATACCAAACAGACGCTTCCTTACTGTACCATTTAGCCTTGCGATGGGTATGTAATGGGCTATACTCATCTGCAATTATTATCGTTACCCTATTACTGTTGAGCTGATTAACGATTAATGCGCGCTGAAGTCACTGATCTCTAAAAAGATCAGTGGCTGAAGTATGTTGATAAATTTTTAAGTCTCAATTGCACGATGCCTCGTATTGAAATTTCCAGAGGAATGTTTATTAATGTTAATTATTTATTAATGTTTACTAATGTTTACATTTATATTTATTTCAACCCACTGATCAGCCTTTCAACCAAAAACCGGAGTCGAGAATTTAAGTACTAAACATGCACAACTTCGGTGGGGGGGGGAGCTGGTAAGTCAGTGATTTTTCTAGCCTTTATGAAGTAATCTACTGTTTGTAGCCCTACTTTTAATATGTAGCGCCACCTTTTACTTGTCAGAGCCATGCATGTTAAGGGATTATAAAAAAACTGATAAAGTATTAGCTTAACTCTCAACTAGGCATATTCTCACGATTCTAGGTATTAGCACTTTCTTGTGGGTAGAATCCTCTCTGTTGTTTCATTTCTAGAGTAGAGAGCTCTTGAATTTGTGACATATATAGATTTACGCACAATTTACCGACAAATTGAACAGGTAATGCTTAAAAATATAGATAAATATTCTTCAATCATGGAAATCACGCCCACTTTGCCGGAAAATGTAGATTTTACATCCACAAAGAAAATATCTAGGCAAGGCTCTGATTGAAGACAAACATCATGAGCTTGAAGACATTTGCCATTTAAATGAGATCGCAAATCAATGAAAGAACTGTTTCTATGCGAAAAGAAACGAAACTCTGTCATCTCGATTACTCTTCAAAACAATGAAAGAAGTGCTCTTATGTATTAAAAGTTACATGATATATCTGTATTTCAGTAAAGTGATACCCAGTGGCGGTTTTAGGGGGGCCGGGGGCCATAGCCCCAGGCCCCACGCTTTTGGTAATCCAGAAGGGGCCCCGCTTCTGAGAAAAAATTGAAAAGAAATCTCAGACACTTTCAAACAAGGGCCCCGCAGATGACTTCGGCCCTAGGCCCCGCGATCCCTAAAACCGCCTCTGGTGATACCAACCGATTGGTCGAAAGTTATTTGCCAGGATTTTTCAAGTGCTGCTATGATTATACCTATACTACATCTGCTTCTATTTTCTTGTCAGAAAACAATAACATCGACTCATTTCATTCAGGAATACGATATATACTATATTTCTGTCAATCCTTTGCTTCTAGACGCTTGATCAGAAACAATTTGTAAGCATAAACAGCTACAGCAGAGCTATAAAAAAATCAAGAGAGAATTTGGAGACGTGGAAAACTAAACCTGAAAACAAAGTGACAGAACTAAATATAAATGACGAATAATGCACGTCTCCAAGCAGTAATATTAGCAACATGAGGCCCCTGACTACCATAAATATCTAATGACAAAATACCGAAATGATGCTACATACGAACATAAGTTAAAAAATCTACATTAAATATCAAATTTAAATACGTTACCCAAACTACTATAAATTATGCTTCTAGCTATACGACGTTATTTATTATTATTAGAAAGGAATTTAGTCCATTCACCGTCAACCTAAATGGAAAGTAAAAAAAGATGAAAATACTAATGTAATCTCTACTTGTAGTGTTCTTGTCCTAAACTGGTAATCCCTTTTCTTCTTTGAATTTTTCATAATTGCATTTCTCTATTTCTGATAGAATTGCATTCAATGCATATATCTACAATAAAAGCAAGATTTTTAATTTGCATGATTACTGTCAGAGATACAAACAGAACATTTCTATGAATGGTGCTTTTGCAGTGAACTTAAACGTGAATGCATGGCTTAAAAAGAAAAGTGGTTGAAGTAGGACATGGTCCAGTTCACAATGTGAATCTTCATGACGTATAATTTTATAGATTTCTAAGTAACAATCACTTCAACGTGGAAACATACAAAATCTCCAGCATTTGAAAATTTCAGGTCGATACATCTGAAGTAATGCAATGGAAATATCAAAATTGATAATCCAAGACTGGTTTTGGGTGGGGATCAGTATTTCAGATGAAGAAATAAGCATATTGCAAGATGTTCTTGTTTCTTCTCAATTATCCAAAAGTGCTTCAATTGTTTCTTAAAAGCGCATTATGGAACTACTTGTGGAGCAGCAAAAATGTCTGCAACTGTGCTACTTTGCCTATTATAGAAATTATCAGGGCTATTTACATATTAATCTTTGACTAGCCTATATGGTGCTAAACTTCAAGCTTAGACAGGATTAGAGGCAGCGCAACAGGAGGACTGGGGGACATGCCCCTCCCAGTTTTCTCTAGGACCATATGTTTAGTTCGTATAAATTCGTGTAGAAAAAGTTTGAGGCGATGGGAGGTTTCTGGAAAGGAGTTATTCATTGTTATGTTATATCATTTGCCGTTTACGTAGCGTTTTGTCACCTTTTAATTGCATATTCTGCCGTGCACTCTATTAAAAGTTGTCCCCATACAGGGCATGGGCCGTCAAAGGTCCCCAGTCTCTGATGGCTGGTGCCGTCCCTTGATGCATGTCATGATGTTGCTGTCTCAACTCTGCTGTACATATCAGTTTCTTCGGTAACCCCAAAAATACAAGTTACTTGCTTGGTTCGCTACCTATTAGCTATAGTGCTTACCTACTATTACTTACGACTTGCATTGCAAGCCAAATCTTATGCACTAAAAGACGTTATGAAGGTAGTATCAAGACAAGGGTTTCAAAGCTTACTTCAGCCCTTTGTCGTCGTTTGATGTTGAATAAAAGATCTTTTTCTTTTATCTTCTCCTCACGGAGTCGTTTCTGCTCCTTGGCAACTTTGTCGTCATGCTCCTTCTTTGACTGCTTCTTCCCTGGAAGCAAGGTGAAAGTCGATATTACTACAAGCTATAAGTCAAGTCGAGAAAGCAGCTAAAACTTACTATAAAAGCGGCCCATATTGGCCAAACACTCGAGTAGATTTAGATTCACATTGTACGGGACTAACATTAGCAGTTGTACACCTTATTTGTGGGTAGGAAGTGGGGACAGAGAATGCCGAGAGTGGTCTTTGGTAATGAATCCCAACACGGAGTACTTAGATAGTTGAAAATATTTGTGATAAAGATGAAATACAAATAAGTCCTTAAAATTGCAAGCCCAAACTTACACATATGTGAAAGTCTCTCTATAATAAATCGTTGACTCTAAAAAAGAAGAGATAGAGCTATGAAGTACACCAACTAGAATGGAAATTAAATACCTTGCCAAAATAAAATCCTCTTGAAAAGATCAATCTCTCAAGTAAAAACTATAAATATAGCGATCCTCAAATAAGATACTTTGGAGAGAGAGAGAGCAGCACTTGGCCTTTCTGGTATTACAGGCACCGCGGAACAGGGGCTGCGGGGGCTATAGCCCCCACTTTTTTTCGAAAATAAACAATAATGTTCTAAAGAGGTCAAAAGAATTCGCTAATGATTGATTACTGTAGTTTTTCAAAGATAACCTTTCCTTTGATGTTTAAAGGGGCATAATTAAAATTCTAAGGCAAGCCCAAGTCCCCCATTCTTTCTCGCTTCGCTAAATTTTAGCCCCCCCCCACTTTCAGACTGCTCTGCGGTCCCTGTAGTATTTTAATACAAAAGTACATACAAAAATTGCTAATCATCTCTCTCTAATCTTATGCTAGACATGAAACAAAAGCAAGGAATGTCAATAGGAAGATTGATTGCAGACTTAATAATGTGAATAACTACTTGTAATGGGCAAAATGTAATTTCTCATTATGATGCCATAGGGAGTACCTTTATGTCTGACATTGAAGGTATGAGTTCTACTTGGCAAACTTCATCTATAATGAAAAGAATAACGCTTAAGCAAAAATAATCTTTCAAATTGCAAAACGTAATATGCATGCACTACTCATTTATTCAGTCAGTTGATCAGCTTCATATAGCCTATCAATACAAAACCAAGAAAGCTGGCAAACTTTATTATACTATATGTTTGACATCTTTAGGAGTACGATTCAAAATCATATTTGAGTGAAATATCAAGAGAGTGAGAGAGAGACTAAAATACATGTCCTGTATAGCTCATACCTTGGTATGGGGTGCATGGAGGAACTGCTGGAATTCCCATCAGGTTTTGAGATTGCTTCTCTGACAAATAAATCTTTGATAAGTGATTGGGTGGCTTTTCGATAGGGCTAGTCTTATTCAATGCACCTGGTAAGCAGCATGCATTTGCTTGCAGGGAGATACCTTGCATTTCATTTGCTGAATAAATATCCCTCGCTCCAATACTTGGCAATGATGTAGTCAATACTGGTTGAAGGTCATTTGATGTAACAAAAATCTGGTATGACTTTGGTTTCGTTCCTCTACTTGAGGAATGTTTTGTATGATGGTTCCTTTTACAAGAGATATCACAACAGCCTTAAAAGTAAAGCAACAAGATGATTGAAATTAATCAAACCAATTCCATTTTTATATCATACCAATTACATCATACCTGTATCATACTGATGTAATAGTGCTTGAAAGTCCCATGCTGAATTTGAGGTAACTCACAACATGAAAAACCAGACACTAGGGTCTGTGAAGGGGGTAGCTGCTCCACAATAAGTTTCAAACCATGAAACGTTTTTGGGCATTCTTACTAAAAGTTGTCCTCTGAGTCTAGCTACAGGCTTCCATAGTTTGGTTTCTCCTCCCCATATGCAGCAAAATTGCCCACAACTGCTTTTTGTTTACACATTAGAACTCTCATCCATGAGTCAATATGTATATGTATATATATATATATATATATATATATATATATATATATATATATATATATATATATATATATATATATATATATATATATATATATATATATATATATATATATAAATTCATCTCTCTCTTTTTGTTCTTCTATATGTATATATGAAATCATGACCTAGAAACATGATAATATGTCCAAAAGACATTATAGGACATGAAATATAATCATAAGGACAAAAAACAAAATGGTGAAACTGTTACCTCTGCTAGATTTGTTTTTTGATAATGGGTTGTGTTTTGACAATGTTCTGACTGACTTTTGCTTACTCTTCCTGGAGCTAATCTGTGAAGTTCTATGCTTGCCATTCCGTTTGCTCATAATCTTCTGGTTGAAGGAAAGGTGTTTTACATTAACATCTACACTACATTCTTGGTTTTGTTGATCGCATTCTGTGGAACATATTGATGCATCTAAGCTAGCAAAGTCTAGCTTTGATGCAACTTTCAGATGCCCATTGCTTGTATCTTCTTTCTGAATAAAATCAATCTCACTTATAGGTACCAGTATATCCTCCAGTGTTAGAGAAGCTTTTGAAGAATTCGACCTCTTGTGCCTTTGTAATAGGTAACATGGCCCCACGCTAAATCCGAATACTTTCCCATCTTCAATTGTGGAAAATGAACTCTCTTTTGAAAAGTTGCCTTTCCTTGTATTAACCATTCGTTGTGGATACAACGCTCCAAGTGGGTAAGCTGATAAACTTCTATGATGAGAAATAAAGTATAAGTTACAGATATGTACTATTTGAGAGTTGTGAAACTGTCAACCTAGCGAACCCATACGAGTTCTCTTCTATCTCGTTGGTCTGGTATTAGTACACCAATATCATATCATACACTCATTTCTACCATAACTTTAATCAAATGGATAAAACCATCTCATTGTATTGATATCCACAAGCGAAAAGACTTGAATGTAGATACGGTCCAACATATCTCTCACGAACCTGGAAGTCAAATAAAAGCTCGATGACGTGCCTAGAACAGTGATAAAAGCCGTATACAGGCAAGAAAAGATTATAGGGGCCTGGCTGTTGGGTTTTCTTGACTTGCTTGATTAGAAACGCTTTTATTTTTGGTCGATTGACTTATCTCCAGTAAAAGTAAATGAACACTACATTACCTTGATTTTGTAGTATTACTAGACGTTCTAATGACTATCGAAGGGACATCTCCATTACTTGCAAGTGACTGCATTATGTGGCAATAGTACTCTATTGTGCAGGTGCATTCTTGGCAGATTTGTTTGACATAACGTATTATGTCCTATTACACAGCAGCTGTTTAGTAGTGTAAACAAAACCTAAATCAATGTGTAGGCAGTCATGACAACCAATCCAGCCTCACTCCCGTACAAATTAGTTCTTTCGATGAGATTGAGGCGACTACTTATAGCTAAAACAACCACATGGTAAATGGTCGAAGAGGAAAATTCGCACGACGTGAAGTTATTTAACTTTGTTGTTTATATATATACCCTGTTAGCAATATGAGGCCTCTAACGGATGAGGAGATGAAATCTGTTCTCGAGAAGTTAACTAAATAGTAAGTTTGTCTTATGCTGCTGCATTTTAGAGCTCAGGTTTTCCAAGTTTTTTTATTTTGTAAGGGACAGCTAGCTAGCTAGCTTTAATTATTAGAGGAACCTACATGTAGAAGGCTTAGGAATGAAAGGAACTTTTGCTGCTAGCGCCAAAATCCCGAAAGAAATTTTAGATGTCGAAAATTTTTATCACTGAAAGCAATCGTAATTCAAGAAGCCAAATTCCTAAAAATTTTATGTCATTCTTGTAGGAAATGGTTTATTGGGAAGTGTCCTTTGAAACTTGCAGTATGCACAAAATGCTGTATCTTGAAACTGACCACATATAGTGTTTATAGCACCAAATATGCAGTTAGCATTAAGGGACTATTAAGGAATTTTTGGTACTAAATTATGGTCAAAATAGTTTTAAAAATAGGGAACTTTTAGAACTAGGCCATACTACAAAGGTTGGCACAATGGACACAATGGGTAATATTGTACACTCAGAGATTGGTGTGACAGGCTGCTGAATGGCTGAATTTCATATCACATACATTCCAGAAATCACAAGGATAGTAATGACAGCAAAAGCTGCTCTGATGTGACTGTTTATCTTAACTAAACAAGTTCCACTTTTTAGTCAACAAGTCAGTTTCATGCATAAAATTGCACACTAGGGCTATGAGCACACTTGCACACCTAACTGTCATCTGCGCAGTCTGAGAACCAGGATTTGTGCCCAGACTGCATTCTTTTAGATTTGGTGGGGGGGGGGAAGGGGGTCATCGCTAGGTGGATCCTGGTGCATTAATGTGTTGTGGAAATCACTATATGTTGCCTGATGCAAATTCTTTCAAGCACCATGAATAGGGCTTCCACCAAGTAATGGCATATACAAGGCCAGACTGCATTCTTTGTAGTGTTCAGGGAATATCTTCCTAGCATCACTTTGGTTGCTTCAATCCTCATATGTGAGGATGGAAGTAGTCAAAGTTGTGCTGGGAAGATATTCCCTGCACACTACAAAGAATGTAGGCTGGCCTTGTATCAGGCTCCTCTTAAAAAGTATTTTTAGTGATTTCCTGACTGGCATTTTTTATCAACAATATGTCACTTGAGACATACATATAACTACATGTTTCTACTTATATTTGCTTTGGATAGGCTTGAACCCTACTGTAAATACCCTTTAGGCCTTGACTATGGCTGCCCAGATTGCATTCTTTCCTTCCCCACTTTGACTGCTTTTGCCTTTTTGACTATAACGTAGTAGATAGTAATTCAGCAATAAGGTAATGCACTATTTCTTATATAATATTAGTATGCCTATTCTTCGTTTGCCCCAGATTGAACTTATCTTTCTACAGTATAGGAGAAAATGCAAGGCTATTGATAGATAGACCTGATGGGCTATACTGCTTCAGGTTACACAAGGACAGGATTTATTATGTGAAGTAAGTAGCAATGTCATATAATAGTTCTTCTTTCACCAACTTTAGATTCAATTTGTCTTGGTTTTGTATACTTCTGAAAACATATGGCACACTCACAATGTCAACCTCATGTACAGTTTCAAGGGTGTTCAACCTTTACAACAAAAATTGTTATGTGTATTAGATGCACTCAATTCTTCCTCTCAAAATACAGTATCTGAGCTCACATGTTTGATAAATAAGAACTACCAATAGTATATAATATCTTTTTATCTATCTGTTTCCCAATATTTATGTTTGGATTGCTTATGTGATGTACCTTTCATTTTTTGGTGTTGACTGTGTTGAGATTGTAGTATCAGCATTTATGATTGGGATAATAAGCATGTTAGGAAGAGACAATTTACATGTGTAAATTAATTTACAGAACATTGAACAGTTTCTTGTTTCATTGTTTTTGTTGTAGAACACTTTGCTTTTTTCATAATCGCTGTCTATATTTTGTGTATGATGTTGTTGTACTAGATGTAGTCAATTTTGTCCATGTTTGTGGTTTATTGTTGTATACCTATCATGTTGCTTTCATTTGACTCCTTCAATATTGCTTCATAATTAGCATAAATATATATTTAGTAAACATGAGGTGAATAAACACAACAATATCTTTCAATTTATAAGACATGTTTCAGATTGTTCCAATCCATCGTCAGTTGCTATATACAATGAAAAACCTCAAGACACATAAATAGACATTTAATCATTAATTGACTATATTAATCAAAAATGGACTCAACATAACAAAAAGGAGTGAAACAGTTATAGAAAAAGAGCTAAAAGTGAAAGGAAACATTATAATGCTGAATCTGCTTATTTAAATCAGACCTTTCCCACAAGATTTGCAATGCCTCTTTAATTTTTAGTTTATAAGGAGGCTTGCAGAATCCAACTTTTTAAAGCAGCTATCATTGCAAGCCTCTTTACTAACAGCTAACCCTTTAAGATGTTTAAAAATCTTAGAATTTTTATCAGTAAATAAATGCTGACTCACTCACTTAACATATATTTATAAGTAGTAATTTGTTTTAGTGTATCTTAGTTTTTGTCTTGTGAATTTTCATGGCATTTCCTGTTGCATCTGGTTTTTTATCACAGTTACTTTTGTAGTGTTAATATGTTTTTATAGAGAAGACATTATGAAAAAGGCAACAAATATTGGAAGAGAGAATCTGACATGCTTGGGCACTTGCTTTGGGAAGTTTACAAAATCTGGAAAATTCAAATTGCAGATTACTGCCTTAGATTTTTTGGCACCATATGCAAAGGTAGTATTTTTAGTAATTTTTATTATATATTGCAGTAAGAGATTGTTTCAGTTTATCTCTGAAACTGATTATGTTTCCCCTTTAAAAAAGATGTTGTTCTTTAAGCTACAGGAACAGAATTGTAAAGTAGTATGCAAAAAGCAAAATTGTAATGTGCATCTCTCTGCCTCAGAAATTCTGAAATACCTTGCTGTTTTCTTTGCATATGATGTTGTGGAGCTTTGTATGGAATTAAAAATTTGAAATGTTTCCTTTAGTACTTTCCAAAATTGTTTTATTCTTTCCCCAGAAAGTTGGTAATAAAGTATTATATATATATATATATATATATATATATATATATATATATATATATATATATATATATATATATATATATATATATATATATATATATATATATATATATATATATATATATATATATATATATATATATATATATATATATATATATATATATATATACTAAGTCATGAGTGGGCTACCACAATTGGAAAATTTGTTTTGGCCCCAGTGTGGATTCAAACTCACGATGTTTAGATCAGAAGACTCCTGTGCTAATCAATTGCGCCATCCAGGCACAAAAGAATAGCAGTGGAATCTTAAGGTCATTCTACCGTGAGTCCCTCAACACATCTAGGGCCTTCTCTATGTTTCGGCTATAATGCCTTCTTCAGAGTCAAGCGTACTTTATAATATTAATTCGGCTAAGGCTAATATATATATATATATATATATATATATTGACTTTTGTCTTCTTCAGTGATAGATGTTTAACTAGTTGGAATTTTTCTTCATCATATTCTTCAGTATATAAATATATATATGTATATTTGTATTAAATTTTGTGGACACCCTGATGCAGTAGCATTACTTGCCAGAGGTTTTTGTGTTTTCAGTCTATCATCAGGTCTACAAGTAAGTTTGCAAAATATAAACGACAAAATATAATACTTTCTTTAGTTTCTTTGTGATTGGAGTTTTGTTTCATTGACATTGTCTTAGTCTTTTGCAAAACTGACAAGAAAAACATTCTCTTTATGCAGTGCAAATTGTGGGTGAAACCTGGAGCTGAACAATCATTTCTCTATGGAAACCATGTTTTGAAGTCAGGCCTTGGAAGGATTACTGATAACACACCACAGTACCAAGGTGTGATTATTTATTCAATGGGAGATGTTCCTCTGGTAAGTAAAGCTTTGCAACTTTTTCCCAATCTTCTATAATATTTGTATTATATTATATTATTATATTATAAATTAAATTATATTATATTATATTATATTGTATTGTGTTATATATATTATAGTGTATTATGCTATATTATATTATATTATATTATATTATATTATATTATATTATATTATGTTATGCTATATTGCATTATATTGTATTATATTATATTATATTATTTTATATTATATCATATTATGTTATATTATATTATATTAAATTATATTATATTATATTATTTTATTTTATATAACTGCATCATTTTTAATGATTCTAGAATCATCTACCTTAAATTTCTTGCTTCTTATATTTATTATTGTTATATTTGTTTGAGATGAAATGATATTGTGCTTAGAACTGGTAATTGATGTACCTGCATTCAGCCATTCTTTCAAGATGGTTAGTGCCATGGAGTCCTAACTTGAATTCTGCTGGGATTTGAGAAAGGGCTCATTCAATTAGTACGTACGCTCCAAAATGGATAAAATTTGACCCCCCTCCCCCTCGTACGCACGCCTACGCTTGATACGCACCCCCCTTTTGCGTACGTACTCTTGGTTGCTTGACTCCCCCCCCCCCATCTCTAGCAGAAACTTTCTAAACATCCAAAACCATGGAGACGGGCTTTTTATGCATTCACAAGACATGAAAATGATCACCACAAATATATTTCATGAAAAATCTATGATATTGTTCAAACAAAAAATCATTATACTAGAACAGGGGGTGTCAAATTCATTTGACCCAAGGGTCACATAGGGCACAATATGACGCCACAATGGCCCGGTAGGTTGACGGAACCCAAGAGGGCTAGGTAGTAGTGGCTTTCAAATATACATAACTCATCGCATGTTTCCTATCTGGCATGCTAGACAACGGCGAAAAACTGTGTATTCAGCCTTGTAAATGCCACTAGTAAGTGCCGCTATTACAATGGGAAAAATTGCTAGGTTTCAGTTTATTCAAAATTCCTGTGATGGCCAGATTGACGGATTCGGCCTGCGGGCCGCATGTTTGACACCACTGTACTAGAAGTGATTTCAACTGAATACGTACTACATTGATTAAGTGTCTGTGAAGGGTCCTTTGCAAATGAAAGTATTACAGGATGTCTGCAAAAAGCTGATAATGTTTTGCTTTGCCTATTTACCCCTCCCCCCTTTGTACGCATTCGTAGGCATTTGCTTGACCCCCCCCTCCCCCCTTCGTGCGTACGTACTAAATGAATGACCCCAAAGGGGAGTTTTTCAAGTAGGAGAGTTTCAAGATAGAGAGTTTTGACTGTATAGGGATTTCTTGGGGGGCTCTAGTAACACTATGAGTACAGGATTTTTCAAGTTAGTGAGTTAGAGATTGTTGACTGTATTAGAATTGCCATGAATTGGTTTTAGATGTGGATATATATACTTGATTTTGTTTTTAATTCGTCTAAGTCAATCTCACTGAGCACGCACTACCAATATCACAAACACTCGTCATTTTTCGTCAATAGCAAGACAGAACAAAAGTAATGCATAGCTACACAAACTGTCTAACACAATATGCCGCTCCCAAGTGGGCACCAAAACAATACACTAACTCTCCATATACACAAAAGTTGTTTTCTAAAAGAAGTAATTTTTATAATTTCCTGTTACCATATTTGCATAATTTAGGGTCAATGTCCATTTAATTCTGATTGGTACTACAGAACTTCACTATAGCTTAATTCTGATTCCTCTGATTTTTGTAATTGCCTACAACTTTAATTGGAAGTATTTTGATATATTCTAGCTTATATTGGATCAATCTTGTTACTATTTTGTTAAGTAAATTGTTCATAAATATCTAAGCATGGATTTACCACATATATAAATAGTATTATAGAGACCTATTCTATGGTATACAACAGGAGTCACCAATCTCTAGCCTTGGGGCTAGATCTGGCCCCAGCTACCTTCTAATCCAGCCCCAGTGTTTGTGGAAAAGAGTGCATGCATATTTTATAGAGATAGTTGAAATAGTGGCTACAGATTGGCAATACCACTTTTCCCACATTGACCCCCAAACTGAACAGCATTACATATCTAAAATAGAGCTCTATATTGCCAGCATCTAGCCCCAGCAAGTGTATTATGTCGTGATTTTGGCCCCAAGGCCCAAAAAGGTGGGTGACCCCTTGATTACAGAATGCATTATACTGATGATTGTTACAATCATTTAGGGGTTTGGTGCCACCGCAAGGTCAACAGAGCAGTGCCGTCATGCAGATCCAGCAGATATTGTTTGTTTCCACCAGGCTGACATTGGTGAATATTTGCGAAATGAAGATACCCTGACATAGCAGTATTCTCTGATGGTTCGTGTCATACTTGCCTTTTGGCTTACTCGGCTACTTATAGGCCTCTGCGGTACTTCATGTTTTCCACGCAAGATGTTGGCCAAAATCCCCAGAATAAGGAAAGTAGGCTTGGAAATTGTTTAGTAGATTTGATGATACACACATTGGAATTTGTGACATTGCATGATATCAATTTGTTTACATTAAGCAATCTATGTTAAGTTGCAATCTTCATTAGAGAATGTGGCCTACTGTATGCTCTTTTCCCACAAAACCACCCCATGACAAACTTTTTAGAGGTATCAAGCTTTTTTCATTCTTTCATTCTTTTATCATTTTGCATGATTCTCTGCCTTTTGAATATGATCATCTTCAAGGAAGACAGGGTTTTGTAGAACTTTTGCGGTGTAATTGCAAGAAAGTTAATTGCCTGAGTGGGCTCAAACTTGCCATCCTTCACTTTGTACATAAAGTGCTGTACCTCTCAGTAAATGGATCGCTCAGTTTTAGGGTACTTAATGTAAATAGTCAAGGTTGACAAATGTGAGCCCACTCGGGTTGTTTCTGGCATTTTCATGTTACAGTAATTATCTCTGCTAATAAACTTTAGAATTTTGCCATGCCTGTCCAGTAGGGATATCATTTTAATGTCCGTACACACAGAGCCATAGAAATGCTTTATGGTGTAGTTAAACTTTATAGATGTTCAAGCATGGCAGCGCCTCTTTTCCTTCCTGGTATTTCTTTACACAGAGACTCAAGCTGCATTTCAAGAAATATTTGTATGTTGGTGTACACCACAAACTTCCAGTTTATACTGTGAAGAAGCGCACATGTTTCTTGATTCTTGTATGGGAAATGTTGCAAATGTTCTTATGTTTGATTAATCAATAATTTTGGTTTGTCCTTGTTTATGTTAGCCAATGTCTTATCATGCCAGTTGCAGCCTGCTTGCTAGAAAGTGAATTCTGATTCTGGTGTATTTTGTACTAGAGACATGAGTACTTTTTCTGAGACCACCCTAACCCTTCATTACAAGTGGTTGCCTTGAGAGATCATTGTAAAATCATAAGGGCTCTAACTGAATGGCGTTTTTGTGCTGTTGTACAGTGTCAAGGCCTTCTCGTCACTCAACAGCCTGGGTCGTTTCTGTTATGCTTTTGATGGCGAGTAGGTTTGTTACAAACCATGAGCGAAGGACCAAAATTGAGATATGCGGCTTTTAAATTTCCTTTGGTACTACCTACTTGATTGTCAAAATCATTCTTTTCTGATTGTGTCTCGCTGTTTTTGTTTGAGACAACACCTTGAAGTTCAGCCATACCACCTTTTGAGAATATCAGCAGGTTTCTTCATAGTGGTGTCCTCCACTTGTTTCAGTTTTCTCTTATCGAGGAAGGACCTCTCGGACGCAGTTAAGAAGACACGTGCGATGCTTGTTCTAGTTAAATATAACTTCAGAAAAATTTAAAATTGAATGGTAAATGAAGAGAAGGTGCAATTGTTGGTTCTTGAGCAATAGTTCTTTAAGTTCTAGTAATGATTTATCAGCGGTGTGACTACAAACACCCTTTTGTGTTCTAATTGGCTTTTGCATGTCAGTATTGAATTCTCATAGGTACCCAGGAGTACCATTGTTTTATAATAAGGGAAATTTTAGGAAAGAAGAACTTACAGTGTGTGGTTGGGGTGTATTTCCAGCAAGACTTTGAATTGGAACCAACTGATTAGACCTTGTCGGGTAGTGATCAGGGCTGCTTATAGTGCAAATGGAAATTCTCTGAGTTAATCCTATTGATTGACATTGATTCTGACAAGTGACCATATTATCTGGTTGGACTGTTTCATCTTGATCTACTGCTTCATTAGCTTTTTTGCTTATGACTATTACAATACTACTCACAGTCTACTCTAAGCGGTTGTCAATGATACTATAGAAAGACTGCTGTGATGATACCATGGGGAGCAAATATATACTGACCTGCCTCATGACCAATCTTATTTGATCGTCCAATCAGGCATGAGCAAGATTCATGAGCATGTCTTATTGCGCTTACGGCAGAGCATATTTGTCAAGATTGATACAGTAACCGAATGTGTAGGATTTCTCTGCAGAGGAAAACTTATTTTTTCCGTATGGTTGGCGTAAGGAATGCAGGCAATCACCTTTACACCCATGACATTTCACATTGTTTTGTAGTTAACGGCAGTTTTTGACAATATAGATTCATCTGCACTTAGTTCCAGTCAATACTTGTAGATATTGTTCAAAATACCACCGTATGTTGAATGAAAAAAACTGAAAGAACACATGATCAAGGCTAAGGTGACATATCAGTTTCTGAAGTAAATGTGAGTAATATAGATTTGAGATAAATATATTTTCAATATTCCGTATTTTTGATTTGTGTTACTTTTGATTTTTTCTCTAGCGAGCATCCACATTTCCGTTGTTGATCTTCTCTCAGTGTGTCTCTATGCTCTACGCTTTACCAGGTTGATAACGATAGTGTTTCCCTTTTTTATAATGAACCTTGGCTCAAATAGTACATTAAAAACGTACACGGCACACCATGCCAAAACATATGATGTCAAAATACATTTTCCTGTTTGGCAAAACCATGGCCGCGTGTATGATTCGCGACGCTTTTCTGGCAAGTGGGTGAGTGAATCCAAATGAAATATGACTTTCACTGTATTGTGTTAAGCTCACTTTTTAAATTCTTCTGGCCACTACCTATACATGGGTCTTCATTTGGGTTAGAGTGTTCTTCAGGACCTGAGGGTCCTGGTTGAGTACAATTTCTGGTAAAACCTGTATCACTCGAAAAATCACAAGTTACTCTACTGTTTGAGTAGCTACATTTAGATACACGGGTTCATCCACTAGCTGTTACTACCTGTTGCTATAGCATTGCATCTGCATATTACTGCTTTTGCCCATACAAATAGATTTACGAAACTATATCTCTTACGTTAGATATTATGCGAGCCTTTCGGGTAGAAATGGAAATTTTTCCACGACACACACGATGATCCTTCAAGGCATACTAATTCGCCGCGGCAAAGCAGTTTGGAAACACCTGGTTAGGGTACAGTCCTCTGTTTGTTTGTTGGCTTGATCCACAGAATCAGAATGATTCTGTTGTTTTGCATTGATTTTGTCAGCTTCATAAATCTCTTGGAACCTCAGCAGAAAACATATGCTGATACTGATGGATGTCTTTAGTTTAGTACCTCTGTATTCTGCCACATATGATTTGATGCTATGTGCCCATTTCGTTTATCTACTGCAATAGTGCTGGGCTGTCGACCCAAGTCTTGTCTTGACCAGATGTATTAGAAAGTCTTCGCATGATGTAATCTTTGCCTCAATCGCCAATAGTTCCCAAAAATTTTCTTTAACGTCTTGCACATTTGGTATCTCGTGATTTGTTCGTTTAGTGCAAACATTTCCCGCATTGCATTTTCTAGACATTCCACTTCCTTCTCACATGTTTTGCTCGTTTGACATGCAATTATGGAGATGCATGTGAACAATATAGCCACCATCGACTGGTAGATAACAGTAGCTGCCAGTTAGAATCGAAGTATTTTTGGGACATATTGTCGACCAACTTGCTTCATTCAATGTTTGATGTGCGCTTTCAAACGTCCTAGGCGATTTGTTGAGTATTGCAAGGAGGTACTTATATTTCATTGTATTTTTCATGGCATTTGATATATGTAATATCAATCATCTTGTTCGTAGTTCTTTAGTTATTTTGCAGCATTGCATTGTATAATAATTTTGTTTTTCTACTTTCCCATGTTGAAGACTTCGTTAAACTCCAACCAGTCTGCGATAAATCTTGGGCTTAATCTATAAGCATTTTTCAACACTTTCGTATACTTGAACAAACTTAGGTATCAGTGCTTCATTCCCGAATATGATCTTATCACAGTTTTTTCATACATCCCTTTACGTAAAGGATGCCCAAAAGTCTTGCATAGATGGACAGAAATGGTATTGTGGTACTGTGTTGTGGCAAACCAGCCATCATTCATTGACCCCACCTGTAGTAAATATAGCTGCACCATGTAATGGATTTGACTACTTGGTAGAGGCTGCGGGGGTTGTGAAAATTTGAAGATGGACTTCATGTGGCCCACAGGCCGGTCTTTGGGCATGCTACATTGTCAGAGCCATAGCAATAGCATAGGGCCTTTGTTCGATCCTTGGGGGTACACCATGTGTTTCTGCTCTCGTGTCAAACGTGGGACTTTGAAGATCATTGGCGCTTCTCTTTTAAATGAAATGTCAATGAATTTTCGCTACATCATGTATCGAACATTTACCCAGGTTGAAGATTATATTACTGATGTCGAGGAACTTGTTGCAGATAAGTATACCACCTGCAAGTTGACCTGTTTACATATGTTCTTCACTCAGTTGAGGAATATTGTAGCAAGAAATTTAGTATTAACTATACTACAAACACTGACGATGTTGTGTTTACCAATGGAGTGACCTATTGCTTGGATCTGAATACTACAAAACGACACAATTAAAGTATTGTACAATACCACTTCCTGCATCTATCATAAGCCATGATGGCTATCATCACTTTCTTATTTCTTTCTATGTTACAGTTGTAGGGGTACCTCATTGTTTCATTAAATCGGACTGGACTGATTTTGGTTCGTGCACAAGTTTTGTTTAGGGCTCTATATACTGGAGTCAAAATGACATCTTTAAGAAGCATTTGTTTTGACATCAGTTTTATTCCTATTCTCGAAATAACGGACATTCCTTCGTTTCGATCGTCTTGGTGACAGTAGCTTTCGCTTCTTTGATCCCTTGTTCATTTGGATGCCAAGCATCTGCTCCAAATGTGAGCCCGCATAACCGCCAAATGTTTGAGAGCTCTGATCAGGTCTGATTTCTCCCAACCAAACTGACCAATCAGCATGCAAAATGGGCCTAAACGTAGCTGTGGAATGCGTGTGTGGTCAGAATCCTGCATTATGATTGGTCAGTTAGGTTTGGAGAAGTAAGATCTGATCAGATTCTGGAGCATTTGGCGGCCATGCTACATGAGTTTTAATCTAACACACTATTATGAAATCTTACCTCTTGTCTGCAAGGTTACTCCTCTGGCTCTTCTAATTTAGATAATGATTGTTCATATCGCCATTTTGTATTGACCAGTATCCGACCCTCGTCAACAATATATCCTCATTAAGAGATTCGTAATGGTCAATACCTTTCTTTGAATCACTTTTACTCCATCAAAGCCGTTTGCCTTTTTCCTTTACCTATCAAGTTATTGTCAATGTGTTGGATATTTGTTTGACTTCATTAGCAGTTTGCCATTTGTGCGGTGGAATGCTCAGTATTCATCCAAAGTTGACCGTAGTTTACGTAGCCATCATATTGTGTGATTTTTGTATGACAGTGATGTTTTCCTTACCCCCTTTATGTCTCTTACATAGCGAACGTGCTTGTCGGTTGTATTCTTCTAGGTATATCTTGTTGTGTTCTCTGCATAATTTGTATGTGTTGTTTCCTTGACGCATTGGCCTATCTGGTGGGATGTTTAGTATTTATTGCTGCATCGTGGTTTATGTTGCCGTGATAATTTATTGTAAAGTATGATATTTGTATAGTGGCTACATTACTCTGGCAGACGATACAGTTGTGGTCGTTGAAAGACTTTATAGATACACCATATTGAAACAAAACTGGTGGCCAAGACTTCTTGAAATTATGCCGGTGCTGGCCTGCGTATTTTGTTGACTCTATTTCATACTGTGCCTTAGGAAGTTGTTTCGATATTTTGACGTGTGCTGCTGGTTGCTTAGCGCACTTTCATGCTTCTCAAACTCCACTTCTAGCATATATTTGGGATTGAAGTCAACAATTTGGCTCCAGACTCTTATTGAATGTTATTACGATAGAGTTTCATTTTACACTTTAATGGTCGTATATTGCAGATTGTAGTCTTAACTTATGGTACAACCAATCTTCTAATCTTCTAGGCAAGACGGATTTTCTTTTACCTTGAGCAACTTTTTTGCTTCATGTTTACTTCCTGTGTCTTTGTTACATGTTTACTTCCTGTATCTATATCACATGTTTACTTCCTGTATCTTTGTTACAAGGTCACTTCCTGTGTCTTTATTACATGTTTACTTCCTGTACCATTGTTACATGTTCACTTTCTGTGCCTTTACTACATGTTTACTTCCTGTATCTATATCACATGTTTACTTCCTGTATCTTTGTTACAAGGTCATTTCCTGTGTTTTTATTACATGTTTACTTCCTGTACCATTGTTACATGTTCACGTCCTGTGCCTTTACTACATGTTTACTTCCTGTGACTTTGTTATATGTTAACTTCCTGTTTCCTGTGCCTTTCTTTATTGTTTTACTTCCAGTGTCTTCGTTGCTTATCGACTTCCTGTGTTTTGTCGCATTCGTACTTCCGGTATTCTTTCTGTTTCTTTCTTACAGTTTTGCTTCCTGTGTCATTGTTACAGTTTTGCTTTCTGTGTCTTTTTTGCAGTTTTACTTCCTGTATCTTTATTCCTTCATGGGGACCTTTGAAAATTACGCGTACGGTTATTAGCTTTCATCATTAAGGCTCCGTTTACACCGCTCCGATTTCAACTTATCCGTTTTTGTAGATATCTGTCACCTGTTCACACTGCTCCGTTTTTGTACAAAAACGAGATAGAAATGCCTGCTTTTCCGCCTTCATACTGCTCATTTATTGTAAATATCAAAATCCATCCTTTTTGTCTAAATTTTTGTACCCTGGCCAATTCAAATAATTCAAAATTGAGGGTGGCGTTCTTTAGAGGGCGGTGTTCATTGCAAAATGAGAAATGAGATAAAAACAGAGTTTGGACAATGTTTTCTTTTCCCAAAAACACGTAGCAAAAGATGGCATATAAAACTTTTTAAAGTTCACAAATGACTTGTTCGCGGCAACAAACATTTCGGAGAATATCAATGAACAATAGAATTGTTGAAGCTCATATCAGTCTTTATTGAAAATGAATATAATCACGTGCGAGCAATCGTAAATGGAAGAAACACATGAGAAGTTGGTTTGAGTGTACCTGTGCACTTCAATTGCTACACCTCAAGTAGAAATCATACCGAAGTTCTTCATACTGAACTGTTGAAGCGGAAAAAGCAGTTTTCGTTTTTGTTATCTGTTCTCAAAGACTTTATTGACAGAAAACAAGTGCAAGTCGTGTAAACTATTTTCTGCTCCTAGTTTTGGTAATTTGCTAATAAACGCCGCTTTTAAAAGTGCGGTGTTAAATAGAGGATGACGTTTCTACAGATGATTGACTAGAAGTGCGGCGTTCTTTAGAGGAAATACGGTATTTAAGAATTGCATCAAGGTCAAGTCATATAATGAGCTTGATTGTAGTGAGCTTTCTTTTCTGCTAACATTACCCTGAGGCTGAAGAAGACCTACAATCACTGCCAAAAGTCTTGGAACACTTGCATTACTTTTTGACTCGTAGAGCAATCTCCCCCTCTCCCCCCTCAGAACAATGTTGAATTAATCAGGAGTTACTCCCAGCAGACACGTCAATTTGCTCTCAAATAGCACTCTAGCAACTAAGCTTTTACCTCAACATTGTTTTAAGGGGGGAGGGGATCAGTAGCTGTCAAATTTGACCGGAAATTCGCTATTGTCAAATAAACTTCATTGTTCAATAGGTGTTCCAAGGACTTTTGGCAGAGATTGTCTGACACAAATATGGTTGTAAGGGGAATTACATGATGGAAAAAATATGTACCATAGGGTTTTCCCTGGTCCTGATTTCAATGGTTTTGTTGCCAACTCCATATCTGTGATGGTTTAGGAGGTAGAGATAGTGACATGGGTCAATTTTGTGCTGTTCTACCATGCCAGAAAGACTATCCGATTCTGAAGGCACATGAGTTCATACTTCAAGTTAATAAGCAAAACTGTGTTTTTTCCACTGAGAATAAAGTTGCTGTCTGAATTTTAGGCTAGTAAATGGACGTTTCACGTAAGGCATAACTGTCATTTGCGCGATAGCTTATTACTTATACGATCAAAATGGCAAAGTCTCAACTCACTTATGTCTTGTATGACATAGACAACAAAGATGTCAGAAGAGTTTATCTAATTACTTATAGTAACACAACCATTTAAATGTTTCTGCTGAAGCAGTTTGATCTGGAGTCTATATATTGCATTAGCTGCACCCTCTGCTTACAAAAGTAACAAGTAACGCTATGTCGTCAAATCGAACAAAGGCAATAAAGTTCTGTAATATGCTCACCTGTTTAGAATATGGCGACCAATAAAAAGAAAAAGAACGCATTATGTTCAGATGTTAAGGCAGGGGCTAAGAGAGTAGGTCTTGCCTTTAAAAGAAGGTCCTGTTATTGGAGAATAGACCCAGTGGAGTTGGATTAGCAGAGGCCTCCTTCAGGTGCTGGTGTTAGGCCTTGGCAAGGGTACTAATATTTGTGTCAACGGCCCTGTACACACTCCTCATACACAGCTAAAACGCCCGGCATACAGTTGTATTCACTTTATCAACATGTATACCAAATCACTCCCTTGTATTGCTACGGGCTGCAGAAATAACAGCTAATAGTTTGAAATGATTTATGTGCTTGCCCGCTTGCTTCCGTGCTACAATAATGTATTGTAGCTTGCTGATAAAACTGTCCAATGCACTACACCAGAAAACGAGTCAAAACAAAGCTATTGAAGGCACTGGCAGCACACAAGTGTGTTGCTACAGTACGAGCACCGGTATCCCCTCTAAATTTCTGTAGGAGACGATCGGTTCGCTGACATTATCACTGTACGAAGGGCCTCCTACTTTCTCACCACTCTTTCAATGTCCAAGACCAAGAATCTCTCTCACTGCGTGCTTATTGTCTAGCTCTTTGTTGCAGCTGTCTTACACGTCACTTTTCGTAGTTCCTCCGTAGTAGTGATGGCCCGCAGTGCTTGTGCAATGGTAGCGAAACAGCGATTTGGCCACGGTTTACCATTGCATTTCCAGCTTGTGTGATTCAGTATTAGGCGATATCGAAGAAATAGCCGCAGTAAAAGTGGTACACGGATAAGTACATTTGTAGGAATATGGAAAAGTACATTGATATTATCGAGAGGAGAGCAAAATCGAGGAAGTTGTCACGGTTTACCATTTTACGCAGATAAACATGAATAGGATTAGAATCATTTCTTGAAAAATGGTAAACCGTGCAGTTTCTCTCCTTTTTCTCAACAAGGATATATCAATTTTGCACAGAACTTAATACAACAGTAGTACTTACTTATGTACCACTTTATGCAAAATTGGGAAGTTATAGCATAATTCCCCGTAGTTTTATAAGCAATAATAAAATGGTAAACCGTGTGGTAAACCGTTGGAAACGAGTACAGAAATGCAATCCAATTCAATGCGGTGATTATAAATGTGCTTGACACCGCTCTTGTGGATAGAATCTATCGCCGATTCCAGAATACGTTGATTATTTCGTTGTGTTAGAAGCATAATAACTACATTTCCTTAGATTTGTTCATTGATTCCAATTTTATACTTGGTATGGCATTGGTGAACACGATCGCCAGCCAAGAACAGTGCATCAGTACTACACCCCCTCAATTGTGCCCTTACCCCGCACAATATCAAATTTTCAATATGACCAATGAGATCAGCGACATCGAAAACCCTATAGTATAACCGATAAACCTTTCAAAATGTAGCCTCCTAACAGAATTGGCTCAGACAATCACTGCCAAAAGTCTTGGAACACTTGCATTACTTTTTGACTCGTAGAGCAATCTCCCCCTCTCCCCCCTCAGAACAATGTTGAATTAATCAGGAGTTACTCCCAGCAGACACGTCAATTTGCTCTCAAATAGCACTCTAGCAACTAAGCTTTTACCTCAACATTGTTTTAAGGGGGGAGGGGATCAGTAGCTGTCAAATTTGACCGGAAATTCGCTATTGTCAAATAAACTTCATTGTTCAATAGGTGTTCCAAGGACTTTTGGCAGAGATTGTCTGACACAAATATGGTTGTAAGGGGAATTACATGATGGAAAAAATATGTACCATAGGGTTTTCCCTGGTCCTGATTTCAATGGTTTTGTTGCCAACTCCATATCTGTGATGGTTTAGGAGGTAGAGATAGTGACATGGGTCAATTTTGTGCTGTTCTACCATGCCAGAAAGACTATCCGATTCTGAAGGCACATGAGTTCATACTTCAAGTTAATAAGCAAAACTGTGTTTTTTCCACTGAGAATAAAGTTGCTGTCTGAATTTTAGGCTAGTAAATGGACGTTTCACGTAAGGCATAACTGTCATTTGCGCGATAGCTTATTACTTATACGATCAAAATGGCAAAGTCTCAACTCACTTATGTCTTGTATGACATAGACAACAAAGATGTCAGAAGAGTTTATCTAATTACTTATAGTAACACAACCATTTAAATGTTTCTGCTGAAGCAGTTTGATCTGGAGTCTATATATTGCATTAGCTGCACCCTCTGCTTACAAAAGTAACAAGTAACGCTATGTCGTCAAATCGAACAAAGGCAATAAAGTTCTGTAATATGCTCACCTGTTTAGAATATGGCGACCAATAAAAAGAAAAAGAACGCATTATGTTCAGATGTTAAGGCAGGGGCTAAGAGAGTAGGTCTTGCCTTTAAAAGAAGGTCCTGTTATTGGAGAATAGACCCAGTGGAGTTGGATTAGCAGAGGCCTCCTTCAGGTGCTGGTGTTAGGCCTTGGCAAGGGTACTAATATTTGTGTCAACGGCCCTGTACACACTCCTCATACACAGCTAAAACGCCCGGCATACAGTTGTATTCACTTTATCAACATGTATACCAAATCACTCCCTTGTATTGCTACGGGCTGCAGAAATAACAGCTAATAGTTTGAAATGATTTATGTGCTTGCCCGCTTGCTTCCGTGCTACAATAATGTATTGTAGCTTGCTGATAAAACTGTCCAATGCACTACACCAGAAAACGAGTCAAAACAAAGCTATTGAAGGCACTGGCAGCACACAAGTGTGTTGCTACAGTACGAGCACCGGTATCCCCTCTAAATTTCTGTAGGAGACGATCGGTTCGCTGACATTATCACTGTACGAAGGGCCTCCTACTTTCTCACCACTCTTTCAATGTCCAAGACCAAGAATCTCTCTCACTGCGTGCTTATTGTCTAGCTCTTTGTTGCAGCTGTCTTACACGTCACTTTTCGTAGTTCCTCCGTAGTAGTGATGGCCCGCAGTGCTTGTGCAATGGTAGCGAAACAGCGATTTGGCCACGGTTTACCATTGCATTTCCAGCTTGTGTGATTCAGTATTAGGCGATATCGAAGAAATAGCCGCAGTAAAAGTGGTACACGGATAAGTACATTTGTAGGAATATGGAAAAGTACATTGATATTATCGAGAGGAGAGCAAAATCGAGGAAGTTGTCACGGTTTACCATTTTACGCAGATAAACATGAATAGGATTAGAATCATTTCTTGAAAAATGGTAAACCGTGCAGTTTCTCTCCTTTTTCTCAACAAGGATATATCAATTTTGCACAGAACTTAATACAACAGTAGTACTTACTTATGTACCACTTTATGCAAAATTGGGAAGTTATAGCATAATTCCCCGTAGTTTTATAAGCAATAATAAAATGGTAAACCGTGTGGTAAACCGTTGGAAACGAGTACAGAAATGCAATCCAATTCAATGCGGTGATTATAAATGTGCTTGACACCGCTCTTGTGGATAGAATCTATCGCCGATTCCAGAATACGTTGATTATTTCGTTGTGTTAGAAGCATAATAACTACATTTCCTTAGATTTGTTCATTGATTCCAATTTTATACTTGGTATGGCATTGGTGAACACGATCGCCAGCCAAGAACAGTGCATCAGTACTACACCCCCTCAATTGTGCCCTTACCCCGCACAATATCAAATTTTCAATATGACCAATGAGATCAGCGACATCGAAAACCCTATAGTATAACCGATAAACCTTTCAAAATGTAGCCTCCTAACAGAATTGGCTCAGACAATCACTGCCAAAAGTCTTGGAACACTTGCATTACTTTTTGACTCGTAGAGCAATCTCCCCCTCTCCCCCCTCAGAACAATGTTGAATTAATCAGGAGTTACTCCCAGCAGACACGTCAATTTGCTCTCAAATAGCACTCTAGCAACTAAGCTTTTACCTCAACATTGTTTTAAGGGGGGAGGGGATCAGTAGCTGTCAAATTTGACCGGAAATTCGCTATTGTCAAATAAACTTCATTGTTCAATAGGTGTTCCAAGGACTTTTGGCAGAGATTGTCTGACACAAATATGGTTGTAAGGGGAATTACATGATGGAAAAAATATGTACCATAGGGTTTTCCCTGGTCCTGATTTCAATGGTTTTGTTGCCAACTCCATATCTGTGATGGTTTAGGAGGTAGAGATAGTGACATGGGTCAATTTTGTGCTGTTCTACCATGCCAGAAAGACTATCCGATTCTGAAGGCACATGAGTTCATACTTCAAGTTAATAAGCAAAACTGTGTTTTTTCCACTGAGAATAAAGTTGCTGTCTGAATTTTAGGCTAGTAAATGGACGTTTCACGTAAGGCATAACTGTCATTTGCGCGATAGCTTATTACTTATACGATCAAAATGGCAAAGTCTCAACTCACTTATGTCTTGTATGACATAGACAACAAAGATGTCAGAAGAGTTTATCTAATTACTTATAGTAACACAACCATTTAAATGTTTCTGCTGAAGCAGTTTGATCTGGAGTCTATATATTGCATTAGCTGCACCCTCTGCTTACAAAAGTAACAAGTAACGCTATGTCGTCAAATCGAACAAAGGCAATAAAGTTCTGTAATATGCTCACCTGTTTAGAATATGGCGACCAATAAAAAGAAAAAGAACGCATTATGTTCAGATGTTAAGGCAGGGGCTAAGAGAGTAGGTCTTGCCTTTAAAAGAAGGTCCTGTTATTGGAGAATAGACCCAGTGGAGTTGGATTAGCAGAGGCCTCCTTCAGGTGCTGGTGTTAGGCCTTGGCAAGGGTACTAATATTTGTGTCAACGGCCCTGTACACACTCCTCATACACAGCTAAAACGCCCGGCATACAGTTGTATTCACTTTATCAACATGTATACCAAATCACTCCCTTGTATTGCTACGGGCTGCAGAAATAACAGCTAATAGTTTGAAATGATTTATGTGCTTGCCCGCTTGCTTCCGTGCTACAATAATGTATTGTAGCTTGCTGATAAAACTGTCCAATGCACTACACCAGAAAACGAGTCAAAACAAAGCTATTGAAGGCACTGGCAGCACACAAGTGTGTTGCTACAGTACGAGCACCGGTATCCCCTCTAAATTTCTGTAGGAGACGATCGGTTCGCTGACATTATCACTGTACGAAGGGCCTCCTACTTTCTCACCACTCTTTCAATGTCCAAGACCAAGAATCTCTCTCACTGCGTGCTTATTGTCTAGCTCTTTGTTGCAGCTGTCTTACACGTCACTTTTCGTAGTTCCTCCGTAGTAGTGATGGCCCGCAGTGCTTGTGCAATGGTAGCGAAACAGCGATTTGGCCACGGTTTACCATTGCATTTCCAGCTTGTGTGATTCAGTATTAGGCGATATCGAAGAAATAGCCGCAGTAAAAGTGGTACACGGATAAGTACATTTGTAGGAATATGGAAAAGTACATTGATATTATCGAGAGGAGAGCAAAATCGAGGAAGTTGTCACGGTTTACCATTTTACGCAGATAAACATGAATAGGATTAGAATCATTTCTTGAAAAATGGTAAACCGTGCAGTTTCTCTCCTTTTTCTCAACAAGGATATATCAATTTTGCACAGAACTTAATACAACAGTAGTACTTACTTATGTACCACTTTATGCAAAATTGGGAAGTTATAGCATAATTCCCCGTAGTTTTATAAGCAATAATAAAATGGTAAACCGTGTGGTAAACCGTTGGAAACGAGTACAGAAATGCAATCCAATTCAATGCGGTGATTATAAATGTGCTTGACACCGCTCTTGTGGATAGAATCTATCGCCGATTCCAGAATACGTTGATTATTTCGTTGTGTTAGAAGCATAATAACTACATTTCCTTAGATTTGTTCATTGATTCCAATTTTATACTTGGTATGGCATTGGTGAACACGATCGCCAGCCAAGAACAGTGCATCAGTACTACACCCCCTCAATTGTGCCCTTACCCCGCACAATATCAAATTTTCAATATGACCAATGAGATCAGCGACATCGAAAACCCTATAGTATAACCGATAAACCTTTCAAAATGTAGCCTCCTAACAGAATTGGCTCAGACAATCACTGCCAAAAGTCTTGGAACACTTGCATTACTTTTTGACTCGTAGAGCAATCTCCCCCTCTCCCCCCTCAGAACAATGTTGAATTAATCAGGAGTTACTCCCAGCAGACACGTCAATTTGCTCTCAAATAGCACTCTAGCAACTAAGCTTTTACCTCAACATTGTTTTAAGGGGGGAGGGGATCAGTAGCTGTCAAATTTGACCGGAAATTCGCTATTGTCAAATAAACTTCATTGTTCAATAGGTGTTCCAAGGACTTTTGGCAGAGATTGTCTGACACAAATATGGTTGTAAGGGGAATTACATGATGGAAAAAATATGTACCATAGGGTTTTCCCTGGTCCTGATTTCAATGGTTTTGTTGCCAACTCCATATCTGTGATGGTTTAGGAGGTAGAGATAGTGACATGGGTCAATTTTGTGCTGTTCTACCATGCCAGAAAGACTATCCGATTCTGAAGGCACATGAGTTCATACTTCAAGTTAATAAGCAAAACTGTGTTTTTTCCACTGAGAATAAAGTTGCTGTCTGAATTTTAGGCTAGTAAATGGACGTTTCACGTAAGGCATAACTGTCATTTGCGCGATAGCTTATTACTTATACGATCAAAATGGCAAAGTCTCAACTCACTTATGTCTTGTATGACATAGACAACAAAGATGTCAGAAGAGTTTATCTAATTACTTATAGTAACACAACCATTTAAATGTTTCTGCTGAAGCAGTTTGATCTGGAGTCTATATATTGCATTAGCTGCACCCTCTGCTTACAAAAGTAACAAGTAACGCTATGTCGTCAAATCGAACAAAGGCAATAAAGTTCTGTAATATGCTCACCTGTTTAGAATATGGCGACCAATAAAAAGAAAAAGAACGCATTATGTTCAGATGTTAAGGCAGGGGCTAAGAGAGTAGGTCTTGCCTTTAAAAGAAGGTCCTGTTATTGGAGAATAGACCCAGTGGAGTTGGATTAGCAGAGGCCTCCTTCAGGTGCTGGTGTTAGGCCTTGGCAAGGGTACTAATATTTGTGTCAACGGCCCTGTACACACTCCTCATACACAGCTAAAACGCCCGGCATACAGTTGTATTCACTTTATCAACATGTATACCAAATCACTCCCTTGTATTGCTACGGGCTGCAGAAATAACAGCTAATAGTTTGAAATGATTTATGTGCTTGCCCGCTTGCTTCCGTGCTACAATAATGTATTGTAGCTTGCTGATAAAACTGTCCAATGCACTACACCAGAAAACGAGTCAAAACAAAGCTATTGAAGGCACTGGCAGCACACAAGTGTGTTGCTACAGTACGAGCACCGGTATCCCCTCTAAATTTCTGTAGGAGACGATCGGTTCGCTGACATTATCACTGTACGAAGGGCCTCCTACTTTCTCACCACTCTTTCAATGTCCAAGACCAAGAATCTCTCTCACTGCGTGCTTATTGTCTAGCTCTTTGTTGCAGCTGTCTTACACGTCACTTTTCGTAGTTCCTCCGTAGTAGTGATGGCCCGCAGTGCTTGTGCAATGGTAGCGAAACAGCGATTTGGCCACGGTTTACCATTGCATTTCCAGCTTGTGTGATTCAGTATTAGGCGATATCGAAGAAATAGCCGCAGTAAAAGTGGTACACGGATAAGTACATTTGTAGGAATATGGAAAAGTACATTGATATTATCGAGAGGAGAGCAAAATCGAGGAAGTTGTCACGGTTTACCATTTTACGCAGATAAACATGAATAGGATTAGAATCATTTCTTGAAAAATGGTAAACCGTGCAGTTTCTCTCCTTTTTCTCAACAAGGATATATCAATTTTGCACAGAACTTAATACAACAGTAGTACTTACTTATGTACCACTTTATGCAAAATTGGGAAGTTATAGCATAATTCCCCGTAGTTTTATAAGCAATAATAAAATGGTAAACCGTGTGGTAAACCGTTGGAAACGAGTACAGAAATGCAATCCAATTCAATGCGGTGATTATAAATGTGCTTGACACCGCTCTTGTGGATAGAATCTATCGCCGATTCCAGAATACGTTGATTATTTCGTTGTGTTAGAAGCATAATAACTACATTTCCTTAGATTTGTTCATTGATTCCAATTTTATACTTGGTATGGCATTGGTGAACACGATCGCCAGCCAAGAACAGTGCATCAGTACTACACCCCCTCAATTGTGCCCTTACCCCGCACAATATCAAATTTTCAATATGACCAATGAGATCAGCGACATCGAAAACCCTATAGTATAACCGATAAACCTTTCAAAATGTAGCCTCCTAACAGAATTGGCTCAGACAATCACTGCCAAAAGTCTTGGAACACTTGCATTACTTTTTGACTCGTAGAGCAATCTCCCCCTCTCCCCCCTCAGAACAATGTTGAATTAATCAGGAGTTACTCCCAGCAGACACGTCAATTTGCTCTCAAATAGCACTCTAGCAACTAAGCTTTTACCTCAACATTGTTTTAAGGGGGGAGGGGATCAGTAGCTGTCAAATTTGACCGGAAATTCGCTATTGTCAAATAAACTTCATTGTTCAATAGGTGTTCCAAGGACTTTTGGCAGAGATTGTCTGACACAAATATGGTTGTAAGGGGAATTACATGATGGAAAAAATATGTACCATAGGGTTTTCCCTGGTCCTGATTTCAATGGTTTTGTTGCCAACTCCATATCTGTGATGGTTTAGGAGGTAGAGATAGTGACATGGGTCAATTTTGTGCTGTTCTACCATGCCAGAAAGACTATCCGATTCTGAAGGCACATGAGTTCATACTTCAAGTTAATAAGCAAAACTGTGTTTTTTCCACTGAGAATAAAGTTGCTGTCTGAATTTTAGGCTAGTAAATGGACGTTTCACGTAAGGCATAACTGTCATTTGCGCGATAGCTTATTACTTATACGATCAAAATGGCAAAGTCTCAACTCACTTATGTCTTGTATGACATAGACAACAAAGATGTCAGAAGAGTTTATCTAATTACTTATAGTAACACAACCATTTAAATGTTTCTGCTGAAGCAGTTTGATCTGGAGTCTATATATTGCATTAGCTGCACCCTCTGCTTACAAAAGTAACAAGTAACGCTATGTCGTCAAATCGAACAAAGGCAATAAAGTTCTGTAATATGCTCACCTGTTTAGAATATGGCGACCAATAAAAAGAAAAAGAACGCATTATGTTCAGATGTTAAGGCAGGGGCTAAGAGAGTAGGTCTTGCCTTTAAAAGAAGGTCCTGTTATTGGAGAATAGACCCAGTGGAGTTGGATTAGCAGAGGCCTCCTTCAGGTGCTGGTGTTAGGCCTTGGCAAGGGTACTAATATTTGTGTCAACGGCCCTGTACACACTCCTCATACACAGCTAAAACGCCCGGCATACAGTTGTATTCACTTTATCAACATGTATACCAAATCACTCCCTTGTATTGCTACGGGCTGCAGAAATAACAGCTAATAGTTTGAAATGATTTATGTGCTTGCCCGCTTGCTTCCGTGCTACAATAATGTATTGTAGCTTGCTGATAAAACTGTCCAATGCACTACACCAGAAAACGAGTCAAAACAAAGCTATTGAAGGCACTGGCAGCACACAAGTGTGTTGCTACAGTACGAGCACCGGTATCCCCTCTAAATTTCTGTAGGAGACGATCGGTTCGCTGACATTATCACTGTACGAAGGGCCTCCTACTTTCTCACCACTCTTTCAATGTCCAAGACCAAGAATCTCTCTCACTGCGTGCTTATTGTCTAGCTCTTTGTTGCAGCTGTCTTACACGTCACTTTTCGTAGTTCCTCCGTAGTAGTGATGGCCCGCAGTGCTTGTGCAATGGTAGCGAAACAGCGATTTGGCCACGGTTTACCATTGCATTTCCAGCTTGTGTGATTCAGTATTAGGCGATATCGAAGAAATAGCCGCAGTAAAAGTGGTACACGGATAAGTACATTTGTAGGAATATGGAAAAGTACATTGATATTATCGAGAGGAGAGCAAAATCGAGGAAGTTGTCACGGTTTACCATTTTACGCAGATAAACATGAATAGGATTAGAATCATTTCTTGAAAAATGGTAAACCGTGCAGTTTCTCTCCTTTTTCTCAACAAGGATATATCAATTTTGCACAGAACTTAATACAACAGTAGTACTTACTTATGTACCACTTTATGCAAAATTGGGAAGTTATAGCATAATTCCCCGTAGTTTTATAAGCAATAATAAAATGGTAAACCGTGTGGTAAACCGTTGGAAACGAGTACAGAAATGCAATCCAATTCAATGCGGTGATTATAAATGTGCTTGACACCGCTCTTGTGGATAGAATCTATCGCCGATTCCAGAATACGTTGATTATTTCGTTGTGTTAGAAGCATAATAACTACATTTCCTTAGATTTGTTCATTGATTCCAATTTTATACTTGGTATGGCATTGGTGAACACGATCGCCAGCCAAGAACAGTGCATCAGTACTACACCCCCTCAATTGTGCCCTTACCCCGCACAATATCAAATTTTCAATATGACCAATGAGATCAGCGACATCGAAAACCCTATAGTATAACCGATAAACCTTTCAAAATGTAGCCTCCTAACAGAATTGGCTCAGACAGTCTGACACAAATATGGTTGTAAGGGGAATTACATGATGGAAAAAATATGTACCATAGGGTTTTCCCTGGTCCTGATTTCAATGGTTTTGTTGCCAACTCCATATCTGTGATGGTTTAGGAGGTAGAGATAGTGACATGGGTCAATTTTGTGCTGTTCTACCATGCCAGAAAGACTATCCGATTCTGAAGGCACATGAGTTCATACTTCAAGTTAATAAGCAAAACTGTGTTTTTTCCACTGAGAATAAAGTTGCTGTCTGAATTTTAGGCTAGTAAATGGACGTTTCACGTAAGGCATAACTGTCATTTGCGCGATAGCTTATTACTTATACGATCAAAATGGCAAAGTCTCAACTCACTTATGTCTTGTATGACATAGACAACAAAGATGTCAGAAGAGTTTATCTAATTACTTATAGTAACACAACCATTTAAATGTTTCTGCTGAAGCAGTTTGATCTGGAGTCTATATATTGCATTAGCTGCACCCTCTGCTTACAAAAGTAACAAGTAACGCTATGTCGTCAAATCGAACAAAGGCAATAAAGTTCTGTAATATGCTCACCTGTTTAGAATATGGCGACCAATAAAAAGAAAAAGAACGCATTATGTTCAGATGTTAAGGCAGGGGCTAAGAGAGTAGGTCTTGCCTTTAAAAGAAGGTCCTGTTATTGGAGAATAGACCCAGTGGAGTTGGATTAGCAGAGGCCTCCTTCAGGTGCTGGTGTTAGGCCTTGGCAAGGGTACTAATATTTGTGTCAACGGCCCTGTACACACTCCTCATACACAGCTAAAACGCCCGGCATACAGTTGTATTCACTTTATCAACATGTATACCAAATCACTCCCTTGTATTGCTACGGGCTGCAGAAATAACAGCTAATAGTTTGAAATGATTTATGTGCTTGCCCGCTTGCTTCCGTGCTACAATAATGTATTGTAGCTTGCTGATAAAACTGTCCAATGCACTACACCAGAAAACGAGTCAAAACAAAGCTATTGAAGGCACTGGCAGCACACAAGTGTGTTGCTACAGTACGAGCACCGGTATCCCCTCTAAATTTCTGTAGGAGACGATCGGTTCGCTGACATTATCACTGTACGAAGGGCCTCCTACTTTCTCACCACTCTTTCAATGTCCAAGACCAAGAATCTCTCTCACTGCGTGCTTATTGTCTAGCTCTTTGTTGCAGCTGTCTTACACGTCACTTTTCGTAGTTCCTCCGTAGTAGTGATGGCCCGCAGTGCTTGTGCAATGGTAGCGAAACAGCGATTTGGCCACGGTTTACCATTGCATTTCCAGCTTGTGTGATTCAGTATTAGGCGATATCGAAGAAATAGCCGCAGTAAAAGTGGTACACGGATAAGTACATTTGTAGGAATATGGAAAAGTACATTGATATTATCGAGAGGAGAGCAAAATCGAGGAAGTTGTCACGGTTTACCATTTTACGCAGATAAACATGAATAGGATTAGAATCATTTCTTGAAAAATGGTAAACCGTGCAGTTTCTCTCCTTTTTCTCAACAAGGATATATCAATTTTGCACAGAACTTAATACAACAGTAGTACTTACTTATGTACCACTTTATGCAAAATTGGGAAGTTATAGCATAATTCCCCGTAGTTTTATAAGCAATAATAAAATGGTAAACCGTGTGGTAAACCGTTGGAAACGAGTACAGAAATGCAATCCAATTCAATGCGGTGATTATAAATGTGCTTGACACCGCTCTTGTGGATAGAATCTATCGCCGATTCCAGAATACGTTGATTATTTCGTTGTGTTAGAAGCATAATAACTACATTTCCTTAGATTTGTTCATTGATTCCAATTTTATACTTGGTATGGCATTGGTGAACACGATCGCCAGCCAAGAACAGTGCATCAGTACTACACCCCCTCAATTGTGCCCTTACCCCGCACAATATCAAATTTTCAATATGACCAATGAGATCAGCGACATCGAAAACCCTATAGTATAACCGATAAACCTTTCAAAATGTAGCCTCCTAACAGAATTGGCTCAGACAATCACTGCCAAAAGTCTTGGAACACTTGCATTACTTTTTGACTCGTAGAGCAATCTCCCCCTCTCCCCCCTCAGAACAATGTTGAATTAATCAGGAGTTACTCCCAGCAGACACGTCAATTTGCTCTCAAATAGCACTCTAGCAACTAAGCTTTTACCTCAACATTGTTTTAAGGGGGGAGGGGATCAGTAGCTGTCAAATTTGACCGGAAATTCGCTATTGTCAAATAAACTTCATTGTTCAATAGGTGTTCCAAGGACTTTTGGCAGAGATTGTCTGACACAAATATGGTTGTAAGGGGAATTACATGATGGAAAAAATATGTACCATAGGGTTTTCCCTGGTCCTGATTTCAATGGTTTTGTTGCCAACTCCATATCTGTGATGGTTTAGGAGGTAGAGATAGTGACATGGGTCAATTTTGTGCTGTTCTACCATGCCAGAAAGACTATCCGATTCTGAAGGCACATGAGTTCATACTTCAAGTTAATAAGCAAAACTGTGTTTTTTCCACTGAGAATAAAGTTGCTGTCTGAATTTTAGGCTAGTAAATGGACGTTTCACGTAAGGCATAACTGTCATTTGCGCGATAGCTTATTACTTATACGATCAAAATGGCAAAGTCTCAACTCACTTATGTCTTGTATGACATAGACAACAAAGATGTCAGAAGAGTTTATCTAATTACTTATAGTAACACAACCATTTAAATGTTTCTGCTGAAGCAGTTTGATCTGGAGTCTATATATTGCATTAGCTGCACCCTCTGCTTACAAAAGTAACAAGTAACGCTATGTCGTCAAATCGAACAAAGGCAATAAAGTTCTGTAATATGCTCACCTGTTTAGAATATGGCGACCAATAAAAAGAAAAAGAACGCATTATGTTCAGATGTTAAGGCAGGGGCTAAGAGAGTAGGTCTTGCCTTTAAAAGAAGGTCCTGTTATTGGAGAATAGACCCAGTGGAGTTGGATTAGCAGAGGCCTCCTTCAGGTGCTGGTGTTAGGCCTTGGCAAGGGTACTAATATTTGTGTCAACGGCCCTGTACACACTCCTCATACACAGCTAAAACGCCCGGCATACAGTTGTATTCACTTTATCAACATGTATACCAAATCACTCCCTTGTATTGCTACGGGCTGCAGAAATAACAGCTAATAGTTTGAAATGATTTATGTGCTTGCCCGCTTGCTTCCGTGCTACAATAATGTATTGTAGCTTGCTGATAAAACTGTCCAATGCACTACACCAGAAAACGAGTCAAAACAAAGCTATTGAAGGCACTGGCAGCACACAAGTGTGTTGCTACAGTACGAGCACCGGTATCCCCTCTAAATTTCTGTAGGAGACGATCGGTTCGCTGACATTATCACTGTACGAAGGGCCTCCTACTTTCTCACCACTCTTTCAATGTCCAAGACCAAGAATCTCTCTCACTGCGTGCTTATTGTCTAGCTCTTTGTTGCAGCTGTCTTACACGTCACTTTTCGTAGTTCCTCCGTAGTAGTGATGGCCCGCAGTGCTTGTGCAATGGTAGCGAAACAGCGATTTGGCCACGGTTTACCATTGCATTTCCAGCTTGTGTGATTCAGTATTAGGCGATATCGAAGAAATAGCCGCAGTAAAAGTGGTACACGGATAAGTACATTTGTAGGAATATGGAAAAGTACATTGATATTATCGAGAGGAGAGCAAAATCGAGGAAGTTGTCACGGTTTACCATTTTACGCAGATAAACATGAATAGGATTAGAATCATTTCTTGAAAAATGGTAAACCGTGCAGTTTCTCTCCTTTTTCTCAACAAGGATATATCAATTTTGCACAGAACTTAATACAACAGTAGTACTTACTTATGTACCACTTTATGCAAAATTGGGAAGTTATAGCATAATTCCCCGTAGTTTTATAAGCAATAATAAAATGGTAAACCGTGTGGTAAACCGTTGGAAACGAGTACAGAAATGCAATCCAATTCAATGCGGTGATTATAAATGTGCTTGACACCGCTCTTGTGGATAGAATCTATCGCCGATTCCAGAATACGTTGATTATTTCGTTGTGTTAGAAGCATAATAACTACATTTCCTTAGATTTGTTCATTGATTCCAATTTTATACTTGGTATGGCATTGGTGAACACGATCGCCAGCCAAGAACAGTGCATCAGTACTACACCCCCTCAATTGTGCCCTTACCCCGCACAATATCAAATTTTCAATATGACCAATGAGATCAGCGACATCGAAAACCCTATAGTATAACCGATAAACCTTTCAAAATGTAGCCTCCTAACAGAATTGGCTCAGACAATCACTGCCAAAAGTCTTGGAACACTTGCATTACTTTTTGACTCGTAGAGCAATCTCCCCCTCTCCCCCCTCAGAACAATGTTGAATTAATCAGGAGTTACTCCCAGCAGACACGTCAATTTGCTCTCAAATAGCACTCTAGCAACTAAGCTTTTACCTCAACATTGTTTTAAGGGGGGAGGGGATCAGTAGCTGTCAAATTTGACCGGAAATTCGCTATTGTCAAATAAACTTCATTGTTCAATAGGTGTTCCAAGGACTTTTGGCAGAGATTGTCTGACACAAATATGGTTGTAAGGGGAATTACATGATGGAAAAAATATGTACCATAGGGTTTTCCCTGGTCCTGATTTCAATGGTTTTGTTGCCAACTCCATATCTGTGATGGTTTAGGAGGTAGAGATAGTGACATGGGTCAATTTTGTGCTGTTCTACCATGCCAGAAAGACTATCCGATTCTGAAGGCACATGAGTTCATACTTCAAGTTAATAAGCAAAACTGTGTTTTTTCCACTGAGAATAAAGTTGCTGTCTGAATTTTAGGCTAGTAAATGGACGTTTCACGTAAGGCATAACTGTCATTTGCGCGATAGCTTATTACTTATACGATCAAAATGGCAAAGTCTCAACTCACTTATGTCTTGTATGACATAGACAACAAAGATGTCAGAAGAGTTTATCTAATTACTTATAGTAACACAACCATTTAAATGTTTCTGCTGAAGCAGTTTGATCTGGAGTCTATATATTGCATTAGCTGCACCCTCTGCTTACAAAAGTAACAAGTAACGCTATGTCGTCAAATCGAACAAAGGCAATAAAGTTCTGTAATATGCTCACCTGTTTAGAATATGGCGACCAATAAAAAGAAAAAGAACGCATTATGTTCAGATGTTAAGGCAGGGGCTAAGAGAGTAGGTCTTGCCTTTAAAAGAAGGTCCTGTTATTGGAGAATAGACCCAGTGGAGTTGGATTAGCAGAGGCCTCCTTCAGGTGCTGGTGTTAGGCCTTGGCAAGGGTACTAATATTTGTGTCAACGGCCCTGTACACACTCCTCATACACAGCTAAAACGCCCGGCATACAGTTGTATTCACTTTATCAACATGTATACCAAATCACTCCCTTGTATTGCTACGGGCTGCAGAAATAACAGCTAATAGTTTGAAATGATTTATGTGCTTGCCCGCTTGCTTCCGTGCTACAATAATGTATTGTAGCTTGCTGATAAAACTGTCCAATGCACTACACCAGAAAACGAGTCAAAACAAAGCTATTGAAGGCACTGGCAGCACACAAGTGTGTTGCTACAGTACGAGCACCGGTATCCCCTCTAAATTTCTGTAGGAGACGATCGGTTCGCTGACATTATCACTGTACGAAGGGCCTCCTACTTTCTCACCACTCTTTCAATGTCCAAGACCAAGAATCTCTCTCACTGCGTGCTTATTGTCTAGCTCTTTGTTGCAGCTGTCTTACACGTCACTTTTCGTAGTTCCTCCGTAGTAGTGATGGCCCGCAGTGCTTGTGCAATGGTAGCGAAACAGCGATTTGGCCACGGTTTACCATTGCATTTCCAGCTTGTGTGATTCAGTATTAGGCGATATCGAAGAAATAGCCGCAGTAAAAGTGGTACACGGATAAGTACATTTGTAGGAATATGGAAAAGTACATTGATATTATCGAGAGGAGAGCAAAATCGAGGAAGTTGTCACGGTTTACCATTTTACGCAGATAAACATGAATAGGATTAGAATCATTTCTTGAAAAATGGTAAACCGTGCAGTTTCTCTCCTTTTTCTCAACAAGGATATATCAATTTTGCACAGAACTTAATACAACAGTAGTACTTACTTATGTACCACTTTATGCAAAATTGGGAAGTTATAGCATAATTCCCCGTAGTTTTATAAGCAATAATAAAATGGTAAACCGTGTGGTAAACCGTTGGAAACGAGTACAGAAATGCAATCCAATTCAATGCGGTGATTATAAATGTGCTTGACACCGCTCTTGTGGATAGAATCTATCGCCGATTCCAGAATACGTTGATTATTTCGTTGTGTTAGAAGCATAATAACTACATTTCCTTAGATTTGTTCATTGATTCCAATTTTATACTTGGTATGGCATTGGTGAACACGATCGCCAGCCAAGAACAGTGCATCAGTACTACACCCCCTCAATTGTGCCCTTACCCCGCACAATATCAAATTTTCAATATGACCAATGAGATCAGCGACATCGAAAACCCTATAGTATAACCGATAAACCTTTCAAAATGTAGCCTCCTAACAGAATTGGCTCAGACTGTCTGACACAAATATGGTTGTAAGGGGAATTACATGATGGAAAAAATATGTACCATAGGGTTTTCCCTGGTCCTGATTTCAATGGTTTTGTTGCCAACTCCATATCTGTGATGGTTTAGGAGGTAGAGATAGTGACATGGGTCAATTTTGTGCTGTTCTACCATGCCAGAAAGACTATCCGATTCTGAAGGCACATGAGTTCATACTTCAAGTTAATAAGCAAAACTGTGTTTTTTCCACTGAGAATAAAGTTGCTGTCTGAATTTTAGGCTAGTAAATGGACGTTTCACGTAAGGCATAACTGTCATTTGCGCGATAGCTTATTACTTATACGATCAAAATGGCAAAGTCTCAACTCACTTATGTCTTGTATGACATAGACAACAAAGATGTCAGAAGAGTTTATCTAATTACTTATAGTAACACAACCATTTAAATGTTTCTGCTGAAGCAGTTTGATCTGGAGTCTATATATTGCATTAGCTGCACCCTCTGCTTACAAAAGTAACAAGTAACGCTATGTCGTCAAATCGAACAAAGGCAATAAAGTTCTGTAATATGCTCACCTGTTTAGAATATGGCGACCAATAAAAAGAAAAAGAACGCATTATGTTCAGATGTTAAGGCAGGGGCTAAGAGAGTAGGTCTTGCCTTTAAAAGAAGGTCCTGTTATTGGAGAATAGACCCAGTGGAGTTGGATTAGCAGAGGCCTCCTTCAGGTGCTGGTGTTAGGCCTTGGCAAGGGTACTAATATTTGTGTCAACGGCCCTGTACACACTCCTCATACACAGCTAAAACGCCCGGCATACAGTTGTATTCACTTTATCAACATGTATACCAAATCACTCCCTTGTATTGCTACGGGCTGCAGAAATAACAGCTAATAGTTTGAAATGATTTATGTGCTTGCCCGCTTGCTTCCGTGCTACAATAATGTATTGTAGCTTGCTGATAAAACTGTCCAATGCACTACACCAGAAAACGAGTCAAAACAAAGCTATTGAAGGCACTGGCAGCACACAAGTGTGTTGCTACAGTACGAGCACCGGTATCCCCTCTAAATTTCTGTAGGAGACGATCGGTTCGCTGACATTATCACTGTACGAAGGGCCTCCTACTTTCTCACCACTCTTTCAATGTCCAAGACCAAGAATCTCTCTCACTGCGTGCTTATTGTCTAGCTCTTTGTTGCAGCTGTCTTACACGTCACTTTTCGTAGTTCCTCCGTAGTAGTGATGGCCCGCAGTGCTTGTGCAATGGTAGCGAAACAGCGATTTGGCCACGGTTTACCATTGCATTTCCAGCTTGTGTGATTCAGTATTAGGCGATATCGAAGAAATAGCCGCAGTAAAAGTGGTACACGGATAAGTACATTTGTAGGAATATGGAAAAGTACATTGATATTATCGAGAGGAGAGCAAAATCGAGGAAGTTGTCACGGTTTACCATTTTACGCAGATAAACATGAATAGGATTAGAATCATTTCTTGAAAAATGGTAAACCGTGCAGTTTCTCTCCTTTTTCTCAACAAGGATATATCAATTTTGCACAGAACTTAATACAACAGTAGTACTTACTTATGTACCACTTTATGCAAAATTGGGAAGTTATAGCATAATTCCCCGTAGTTTTATAAGCAATAATAAAATGGTAAACCGTGTGGTAAACCATTGGAAACGAGTACAGAAATGCAATCCAATTCAATGCGGTGATTATAAATGTGCTTGACACCGCTCTTGTGGATAGAATCTATCGCCGATTCCAGAATACGTTGATTATTTCGTTGTGTTAGAAGCATAATAACTACATTTCCTTAGATTTGTTCATTGATTCCAATTTTATACTTGGTATGGCATTGGTGAACACGATCGCCAGCCAAGAACAGTGCATCAGTACTACACCCCCTCAATTGTGCCCTTACCCCGCACAATATCAAATTTTCAATATGACCAATGAGATCAGCGACATCGAAAACCCTATAGTATAACCGATAAACCTTTCAAAATGTAGCCTCCTAACAGAATTGGCTCAGACAATCACTGCCAAAAGTCTTGGAACACTTGCATTACTTTTTGACTCGTAGAGCAATCTCCCCCTCTCCCCCCTCAGAACCGAGGAAGTTGTCACGGTTTACCATTTTACGCAGATAAACATGAATAGGATTAGAATCATTTCTTGAAAAATGGTAAACCGTGCAGTTTCTCTCCTTTTTCTCAACAAGGATATATCAATTTTGCACAGAACTTAATACAACAGTAGTACTTACTTATGTACCACTTTATGCAAAATTGGGAAGTTATAGCATAATTCCCCGTAGTTTTATAAGCAATAATAAAATGGTAAACCGTGTGGTAAACCGTTGGAAACGAGTACAGAAATGCAATCCAATTCAATGCGGTGATTATAAATGTGCTTGACACCGCTCTTGTGGATAGAATCTATCGCCGATTCCAGAATACGTTGATTATTTCGTTGTGTTAGAAGCATAATAACTACATTTCCTTAGATTTGTTCATTGATTCCAATTTTATACTTGGTATGGCATTGGTGAACACGATCGCCAGCCAAGAACAGTGCATCAGTACTACACCCCCTCAATTGTGCCCTTACCCCGCACAATATCAAATTTTCAATATGACCAATGAGATCAGCGACATCGAAAACCCTATAGTATAACCGATAAACCTTTCAAAATGTAGCCTCCTAACAGAATTGGCTCAGACAATCACTGCCAAAAGTCTTGGAACACTTGCATTACTTTTTGACTCGTAGAGCAATCTCCCCCTCTCCCCCCTCAGAACAATGTTGAATTAATCAGGAGTTACTCCCAGCAGACACGTCAATTTGCTCTCAAATAGCACTCTAGCAACTAAGCTTTTACCTCAACATTGTTTTAAGGGGGGAGGGGATCAGTAGCTGTCAAATTTGACCGGAAATTCGCTATTGTCAAATAAACTTCATTGTTCAATAGGTGTTCCAAGGACTTTTGGCAGAGATTGTCTGACACAAATATGGTTGTAAGGGGAATTACATGATGGAAAAAATATGTACCATAGGGTTTTCCCTGGTCCTGATTTCAATGGTTTTGTTGCCAACTCCATATCTGTGATGGTTTAGGAGGTAGAGATAGTGACATGGGTCAATTTTGTGCTGTTCTACCATGCCAGAAAGACTATCCGATTCTGAAGGCACATGAGTTCATACTTCAAGTTAATAAGCAAAACTGTGTTTTTTCCACTGAGAATAAAGTTGCTGTCTGAATTTTAGGCTAGTAAATGGACGTTTCACGTAAGGCATAACTGTCATTTGCGCGATAGCTTATTACTTATACGATCAAAATGGCAAAGTCTCAACTCACTTATGTCTTGTATGACATAGACAACAAAGATGTCAGAAGAGTTTATCTAATTACTTATAGTAACACAACCATTTAAATGTTTCTGCTGAAGCAGTTTGATCTGGAGTCTATATATTGCATTAGCTGCACCCTCTGCTTACAAAAGTAACAAGTAACGCTATGTCGTCAAATCGAACAAAGGCAATAAAGTTCTGTAATATGCTCACCTGTTTAGAATATGGCGACCAATAAAAAGAAAAAGAACGCATTATGTTCAGATGTTAAGGCAGGGGCTAAGAGAGTAGGTCTTGCCTTTAAAAGAAGGTCCTGTTATTGGAGAATAGACCCAGTGGAGTTGGATTAGCAGAGGCCTCCTTCAGGTGCTGGTGTTAGGCCTTGGCAAGGGTACTAATATTTGTGTCAACGGCCCTGTACACACTCCTCATACACAGCTAAAACGCCCGGC
Source organism: Mastigias papua (assembly GCA_964019165.1). Classification (NCBI taxonomy): domain Eukaryota; kingdom Metazoa; phylum Cnidaria; class Scyphozoa; order Rhizostomeae; family Mastigiidae; genus Mastigias; species Mastigias papua. The sequence continues at coordinate 5,668,822 of OZ025285.1, forward strand.
ATACAGTTGTATTCACTTTATCAACATGTATACCAAATCACTCCCTTGTATTGCTACGGGCTGCAGAAATAACAGCTAATAGTTTGAAATGATTTATGTGCTTGCCCGCTTGCTTCCGTGCTACAATAATGTATTGTAGCTTGCTGATAAAACTGTCCAATGCACTACACCAGAAAACGAGTCAAAACAAAGCTATTGAAGGCACTGGCAGCACACAAGTGTGTTGCTACAGTACGAGCACCGGTATCCCCTCTAAATTTCTGTAGGAGACGATCGGTTCGCTGACATTATCACTGTACGAAGGGCCTCCTACTTTCTCACCACTCTTTCAATGTCCAAGACCAAGAATCTCTCTCACTGCGTGCTTATTGTCTAGCTCTTTGTTGCAGCTGTCTTACACGTCACTTTTCGTAGTTCCTCCGTAGTAGTGATGGCCCGCAGTGCTTGTGCAATGGTAGCGAAACAGCGATTTGGCCACGGTTTACCATTGCATTTCCAGCTTGTGTGATTCAGTATTAGGCGATATCGAAGAAATAGCCGCAGTAAAAGTGGTACACGGATAAGTACATTTGTAGGAATATGGAAAAGTACATTGATATTATCGAGAGGAGAGCAAAATCGAGGAAGTTGTCACGGTTTACCATTTTACGCAGATAAACATGAATAGGATTAGAATCATTTCTTGAAAAATGGTAAACCGTGCAGTTTCTCTCCTTTTTCTCAACAAGGATATATCAATTTTGCACAGAACTTAATACAACAGTAGTACTTACTTATGTACCACTTTATGCAAAATTGGGAAGTTATAGCATAATTCCCCGTAGTTTTATAAGCAATAATAAAATGGTAAACCGTGTGGTAAACCGTTGGAAACGAGTACAGAAATGCAATCCAATTCAATGCGGTGATTATAAATGTGCTTGACACCGCTCTTGTGGATAGAATCTATCGCCGATTCCAGAATACGTTGATTATTTCGTTGTGTTAGAAGCATAATAACTACATTTCCTTAGATTTGTTCATTGATTCCAATTTTATACTTGGTATGGCATTGGTGAACACGATCGCCAGCCAAGAACAGTGCATCAGTACTACACCCCCTCAATTGTGCCCTTACCCCGCACAATATCAAATTTTCAATATGACCAATGAGATCAGCGACATCGAAAACCCTATAGTATAACCGATAAACCTTTCAAAATGTAGCCTCCTAACAGAATTGGCTCAGACAATCACTGCCAAAAGTCTTGGAACACTTGCATTACTTTTTGACTCGTAGAGCAATCTCCCCCTCTCCCCCCTCAGAACAATGTTGAATTAATCAGGAGTTACTCCCAGCAGACACGTCAATTTGCTCTCAAATAGCACTCTAGCAACTAAGCTTTTACCTCAACATTGTTTTAAGGGGGGAGGGGATCAGTAGCTGTCAAATTTGACCGGAAATTCGCTATTGTCAAATAAACTTCATTGTTCAATAGGTGTTCCAAGGACTTTTGGCAGAGATTGTCTGACACAAATATGGTTGTAAGGGGAATTACATGATGGAAAAAATATGTACCATAGGGTTTTCCCTGGTCCTGATTTCAATGGTTTTGTTGCCAACTCCATATCTGTGATGGTTTAGGAGGTAGAGATAGTGACATGGGTCAATTTTGTGCTGTTCTACCATGCCAGAAAGACTATCCGATTCTGAAGGCACATGAGTTCATACTTCAAGTTAATAAGCAAAACTGTGTTTTTTCCACTGAGAATAAAGTTGCTGTCTGAATTTTAGGCTAGTAAATGGACGTTTCACGTAAGGCATAACTGTCATTTGCGCGATAGCTTATTACTTATACGATCAAAATGGCAAAGTCTCAACTCACTTATGTCTTGTATGACATAGACAACAAAGATGTCAGAAGAGTTTATCTAATTACTTATAGTAACACAACCATTTAAATGTTTCTGCTGAAGCAGTTTGATCTGGAGTCTATATATTGCATTAGCTGCACCCTCTGCTTACAAAAGTAACAAGTAACGCTATGTCGTCAAATCGAACAAAGGCAATAAAGTTCTGTAATATGCTCACCTGTTTAGAATATGGCGACCAATAAAAAGAAAAAGAACGCATTATGTTCAGATGTTAAGGCAGGGGCTAAGAGAGTAGGTCTTGCCTTTAAAAGAAGGTCCTGTTATTGGAGAATAGACCCAGTGGAGTTGGATTAGCAGAGGCCTCCTTCAGGTGCTGGTGTTAGGCCTTGGCAAGGGTACTAATATTTGTGTCAACGGCCCTGTACACACTCCTCATACACAGCTAAAACGCCCGGCATACAGTTGTATTCACTTTATCAACATGTATACCAAATCACTCCCTTGTATTGCTACGGGCTGCAGAAATAACAGCTAATAGTTTGAAATGATTTATGTGCTTGCCCGCTTGCTTCCGTGCTACAATAATGTATTGTAGCTTGCTGATAAAACTGTCCAATGCACTACACCAGAAAACGAGTCAAAACAAAGCTATTGAAGGCACTGGCAGCACACAAGTGTGTTGCTACAGTACGAGCACCGGTATCCCCTCTAAATTTCTGTAGGAGACGATCGGTTCGCTGACATTATCACTGTACGAAGGGCCTCCTACTTTCTCACCACTCTTTCAATGTCCAAGACCAAGAATCTCTCTCACTGCGTGCTTATTGTCTAGCTCTTTGTTGCAGCTGTCTTACACGTCACTTTTCGTAGTTCCTCCGTAGTAGTGATGGCCCGCAGTGCTTGTGCAATGGTAGCGAAACAGCGATTTGGCCACGGTTTACCATTGCATTTCCAGCTTGTGTGATTCAGTATTAGGCGATATCGAAGAAATAGCCGCAGTAAAAGTGGTACACGGATAAGTACATTTGTAGGAATATGGAAAAGTACATTGATATTATCGAGAGGAGAGCAAAATCGAGGAAGTTGTCACGGTTTACCATTTTACGCAGATAAACATGAATAGGATTAGAATCATTTCTTGAAAAATGGTAAACCGTGCAGTTTCTCTCCTTTTTCTCAACAAGGATATATCAATTTTGCACAGAACTTAATACAACAGTAGTACTTACTTATGTACCACTTTATGCAAAATTGGGAAGTTATAGCATAATTCCCCGTAGTTTTATAAGCAATAATAAAATGGTAAACCGTGTGGTAAACCGTTGGAAACGAGTACAGAAATGCAATCCAATTCAATGCGGTGATTATAAATGTGCTTGACACCGCTCTTGTGGATAGAATCTATCGCCGATTCCAGAATACGTTGATTATTTCGTTGTGTTAGAAGCATAATAACTACATTTCCTTAGATTTGTTCATTGATTCCAATTTTATACTTGGTATGGCATTGGTGAACACGATCGCCAGCCAAGAACAGTGCATCAGTACTACACCCCCTCAATTGTGCCCTTACCCCGCACAATATCAAATTTTCAATATGACCAATGAGATCAGCGACATCGAAAACCCTATAGTATAACCGATAAACCTTTCAAAATGTAGCCTCCTAACAGAATTGGCTCAGACAGTCTGACACAAATATGGTTGTAAGGGGAATTACATGATGGAAAAAATATGTACCATAGGGTTTTCCCTGGTCCTGATTTCAATGGTTTTGTTGCCAACTCCATATCTGTGATGGTTTAGGAGGTAGAGATAGTGACATGGGTCAATTTTGTGCTGTTCTACCATGCCAGAAAGACTATCCGATTCTGAAGGCACATGAGTTCATACTTCAAGTTAATAAGCAAAACTGTGTTTTTTCCACTGAGAATAAAGTTGCTGTCTGAATTTTAGGCTAGTAAATGGACGTTTCACGTAAGGCATAACTGTCATTTGCGCGATAGCTTATTACTTATACGATCAAAATGGCAAAGTCTCAACTCACTTATGTCTTGTATGACATAGACAACAAAGATGTCAGAAGAGTTTATCTAATTACTTATAGTAACACAACCATTTAAATGTTTCTGCTGAAGCAGTTTGATCTGGAGTCTATATATTGCATTAGCTGCACCCTCTGCTTACAAAAGTAACAAGTAACGCTATGTCGTCAAATCGAACAAAGGCAATAAAGTTCTGTAATATGCTCACCTGTTTAGAATATGGCGACCAATAAAAAGAAAAAGAACGCATTATGTTCAGATGTTAAGGCAGGGGCTAAGAGAGTAGGTCTTGCCTTTAAAAGAAGGTCCTGTTATTGGAGAATAGACCCAGTGGAGTTGGATTAGCAGAGGCCTCCTTCAGGTGCTGGTGTTAGGCCTTGGCAAGGGTACTAATATTTGTGTCAACGGCCCTGTACACACTCCTCATACACAGCTAAAACGCCCGGCATACAGTTGTATTCACTTTATCAACATGTATACCAAATCACTCCCTTGTATTGCTACGGGCTGCAGAAATAACAGCTAATAGTTTGAAATGATTTATGTGCTTGCCCGCTTGCTTCCGTGCTACAATAATGTATTGTAGCTTGCTGATAAAACTGTCCAATGCACTACACCAGAAAACGAGTCAAAACAAAGCTATTGAAGGCACTGGCAGCACACAAGTGTGTTGCTACAGTACGAGCACCGGTATCCCCTCTAAATTTCTGTAGGAGACGATCGGTTCGCTGACATTATCACTGTACGAAGGGCCTCCTACTTTCTCACCACTCTTTCAATGTCCAAGACCAAGAATCTCTCTCACTGCGTGCTTATTGTCTAGCTCTTTGTTGCAGCTGTCTTACACGTCACTTTTCGTAGTTCCTCCGTAGTAGTGATGGCCCGCAGTGCTTGTGCAATGGTAGCGAAACAGCGATTTGGCCACGGTTTACCATTGCATTTCCAGCTTGTGTGATTCAGTATTAGGCGATATCGAAGAAATAGCCGCAGTAAAAGTGGTACACGGATAAGTACATTTGTAGGAATATGGAAAAGTACATTGATATTATCGAGAGGAGAGCAAAATCGAGGAAGTTGTCACGGTTTACCATTTTACGCAGATAAACATGAATAGGATTAGAATCATTTCTTGAAAAATGGTAAACCGTGCAGTTTCTCTCCTTTTTCTCAACAAGGATATATCAATTTTGCACAGAACTTAATACAACAGTAGTACTTACTTATGTACCACTTTATGCAAAATTGGGAAGTTATAGCATAATTCCCCGTAGTTTTATAAGCAATAATAAAATGGTAAACCGTGTGGTAAACCGTTGGAAACGAGTACAGAAATGCAATCCAATTCAATGCGGTGATTATAAATGTGCTTGACACCGCTCTTGTGGATAGAATCTATCGCCGATTCCAGAATACGTTGATTATTTCGTTGTGTTAGAAGCATAATAACTACATTTCCTTAGATTTGTTCATTGATTCCAATTTTATACTTGGTATGGCATTGGTGAACACGATCGCCAGCCAAGAACAGTGCATCAGTACTACACCCCCTCAATTGTGCCCTTACCCCGCACAATATCAAATTTTCAATATGACCAATGAGATCAGCGACATCGAAAACCCTATAGTATAACCGATAAACCTTTCAAAATGTAGCCTCCTAACAGAATTGGCTCAGACAATCACTGCCAAAAGTCTTGGAACACTTGCATTACTTTTTGACTCGTAGAGCAATCTCCCCCTCTCCCCCCTCAGAACAATGTTGAATTAATCAGGAGTTACTCCCAGCAGACACGTCAATTTGCTCTCAAATAGCACTCTAGCAACTAAGCTTTTACCTCAACATTGTTTTAAGGGGGGAGGGGATCAGTAGCTGTCAAATTTGACCGGAAATTCGCTATTGTCAAATAAACTTCATTGTTCAATAGGTGTTCCAAGGACTTTTGGCAGAGATTGTCTGACACAAATATGGTTGTAAGGGGAATTACATGATGGAAAAAATATGTACCATAGGGTTTTCCCTGGTCCTGATTTCAATGGTTTTGTTGCCAACTCCATATCTGTGATGGTTTAGGAGGTAGAGATAGTGACATGGGTCAATTTTGTGCTGTTCTGCCATGCCAGAAAGACTATCCGATTCTGAAGGCACATGAGTTCATACTTCAAGTTAATAAGCAAAACTGTGTTTTTTCCACTGAGAATAAAGTTGCTGTCTGAATTTTAGGCTAGTAAATGGACGTTTCACGTAAGGCATAACTGTCATTTGCGCGATAGCTTATTACTTATACGATCAAAATGGCAAAGTCTCAACTCACTTATGTCTTGTATGACATAGACAACAAAGATGTCAGAAGAGTTTATCTAATTACTTATAGTAACACAACCATTTAAATGTTTCTGCTGAAGCAGTTTGATCTGGAGTCTATATATTGCATTAGCTGCACCCTCTGCTTACAAAAGTAACAAGTAACGCTATGTCGTCAAATCGAACAAAGGCAATAAAGTTCTGTAATATGCTCACCTGTTTAGAATATGGCGACCAATAAAAAGAAAAAGAACGCATTATGTTCAGATGTTAAGGCAGGGGCTAAGAGAGTAGGTCTTGCCTTTAAAAGAAGGTCCTGTTATTGGAGAATAGACCCAGTGGAGTTGGATTAGCAGAGGCCTCCTTCAGGTGCTGGTGTTAGGCCTTGGCAAGGGTACTAATATTTGTGTCAACGGCCCTGTACACACTCCTCATACACAGCTAAAACGCCCGGCATACAGTTGTATTCACTTTATCAACATGTATACCAAATCACTCCCTTGTATTGCTACGGGCTGCAGAAATAACAGCTAATAGTTTGAAATGATTTATGTGCTTGCCCGCTTGCTTCCGTGCTACAATAATGTATTGTAGCTTGCTGATAAAACTGTCCAATGCACTACACCAGAAAACGAGTCAAAACAAAGCTATTGAAGGCACTGGCAGCACACAAGTGTGTTGCTACAGTACGAGCACCGGTATCCCCTCTAAATTTCTGTAGGAGACGATCGGTTCGCTGACATTATCACTGTACGAAGGGCCTCCTACTTTCTCACCACTCTTTCAATGTCCAAGACCAAGAATCTCTCTCACTGCGTGCTTATTGTCTAGCTCTTTGTTGCAGCTGTCTTACACGTCACTTTTCGTAGTTCCTCCGTAGTAGTGATGGCCCGCAGTGCTTGTGCAATGGTAGCGAAACAGCGATTTGGCCACGGTTTACCATTGCATTTCCAGCTTGTGTGATTCAGTATTAGGCGATATCGAAGAAATAGCCGCAGTAAAAGTGGTACACGGATAAGTACATTTGTAGGAATATGGAAAAGTACATTGATATTATCGAGAGGAGAGCAAAATCGAGGAAGTTGTCACGGTTTACCATTTTACGCAGATAAACATGAATAGGATTAGAATCATTTCTTGAAAAATGGTAAACCGTGCAGTTTCTCTCCTTTTTCTCAACAAGGATATATCAATTTTGCACAGAACTTAATACAACAGTAGTACTTACTTATGTACCACTTTATGCAAAATTGGGAAGTTATAGCATAATTCCCCGTAGTTTTATAAGCAATAATAAAATGGTAAACCGTGTGGTAAACCGTTGGAAACGAGTACAGAAATGCAATCCAATTCAATGCGGTGATTATAAATGTGCTTGACACCGCTCTTGTGGATAGAATCTATCGCCGATTCCAGAATACGTTGATTATTTCGTTGTGTTAGAAGCATAATAACTACATTTCCTTAGATTTGTTCATTGATTCCAATTTTATACTTGGTATGGCATTGGTGAACACGATCGCCAGCCAAGAACAGTGCATCAGTACTACACCCCCTCAATTGTGCCCTTACCCCGCACAATATCAAATTTTCAATATGACCAATGAGATCAGCGACATCGAAAACCCTATAGTATAACCGATAAACCTTTCAAAATGTAGCCTCCTAACAGAATTGGCTCAGACAATCACTGCCAAAAGTCTTGGAACACTTGCATTACTTTTTGACTCGTAGAGCAATCTCCCCCTCTCCCCCCTCAGAACAATGTTGAATTAATCAGGAGTTACTCCCAGCAGACACGTCAATTTGCTCTCAAATAGCACTCTAGCAACTAAGCTTTTACCTCAACATTGTTTTAAGGGGGGAGGGGATCAGTAGCTGTCAAATTTGACCGGAAATTCGCTATTGTCAAATAAACTTCATTGTTCAATAGGTGTTCCAAGGACTTTTGGCAGAGATTGTCTGACACAAATATGGTTGTAAGGGGAATTACATGATGGAAAAAATATGTACCATAGGGTTTTCCCTGGTCCTGATTTCAATGGTTTTGTTGCCAACTCCATATCTGTGATGGTTTAGGAGGTAGAGATAGTGACATGGGTCAATTTTGTGCTGTTCTACCATGCCAGAAAGACTATCCGATTCTGAAGGCACATGAGTTCATACTTCAAGTTAATAAGCAAAACTGTGTTTTTTCCACTGAGAATAAAGTTGCTGTCTGAATTTTAGGCTAGTAAATGGACGTTTCACGTAAGGCATAACTGTCATTTGCGCGATAGCTTATTACTTATACGATCAAAATGGCAAAGTCTCAACTCACTTATGTCTTGTATGACATAGACAACAAAGATGTCAGAAGAGTTTATCTAATTACTTATAGTAACACAACCATTTAAATGTTTCTGCTGAAGCAGTTTGATCTGGAGTCTATATATTGCATTAGCTGCACCCTCTGCTTACAAAAGTAACAAGTAACGCTATGTCGTCAAATCGAACAAAGGCAATAAAGTTCTGTAATATGCTCACCTGTTTAGAATATGGCGACCAATAAAAAGAAAAAGAACGCATTATGTTCAGATGTTAAGGCAGGGGCTAAGAGAGTAGGTCTTGCCTTTAAAAGAAGGTCCTGTTATTGGAGAATAGACCCAGTGGAGTTGGATTAGCAGAGGCCTCCTTCAGGTGCTGGTGTTAGGCCTTGGCAAGGGTACTAATATTTGTGTCAACGGCCCTGTACACACTCCTCATACACAGCTAAAACGCCCGGCATACAGTTGTATTCACTTTATCAACATGTATACCAAATCACTCCCTTGTATTGCTACGGGCTGCAGAAATAACAGCTAATAGTTTGAAATGATTTATGTGCTTGCCCGCTTGCTTCCGTGCTACAATAATGTATTGTAGCTTGCTGATAAAACTGTCCAATGCACTACACCAGAAAACGAGTCAAAACAAAGCTATTGAAGGCACTGGCAGCACACAAGTGTGTTGCTACAGTACGAGCACCGGTATCCCCTCTAAATTTCTGTAGGAGACGATCGGTTCGCTGACATTATCACTGTACGAAGGGCCTCCTACTTTCTCACCACTCTTTCAATGTCCAAGACCAAGAATCTCTCTCACTGCGTGCTTATTGTCTAGCTCTTTGTTGCAGCTGTCTTACACGTCACTTTTCGTAGTTCCTCCGTAGTAGTGATGGCCCGCAGTGCTTGTGCAATGGTAGCGAAACAGCGATTTGGCCACGGTTTACCATTGCATTTCCAGCTTGTGTGATTCAGTATTAGGCGATATCGAAGAAATAGCCGCAGTAAAAGTGGTACACGGATAAGTACATTTGTAGGAATATGGAAAAGTACATTGATATTATCGAGAGGAGAGCAAAATCGAGGAAGTTGTCACGGTTTACCATTTTACGCAGATAAACATGAATAGGATTAGAATCATTTCTTGAAAAATGGTAAACCGTGCAGTTTCTCTCCTTTTTCTCAACAAGGATATATCAATTTTGCACAGAACTTAATACAACAGTAGTACTTACTTATGTACCACTTTATGCAAAATTGGGAAGTTATAGCATAATTCCCCGTAGTTTTATAAGCAATAATAAAATGGTAAACCGTGTGGTAAACCGTTGGAAACGAGTACAGAAATGCAATCCAATTCAATGCGGTGATTATAAATGTGCTTGACACCGCTCTTGTGGATAGAATCTATCGCCGATTCCAGAATACGTTGATTATTTCGTTGTGTTAGAAGCATAATAACTACATTTCCTTAGATTTGTTCATTGATTCCAATTTTATACTTGGTATGGCATTGGTGAACACGATCGCCAGCCAAGAACAGTGCATCAGTACTACACCCCCTCAATTGTGCCCTTACCCCGCACAATATCAAATTTTCAATATGACCAATGAGATCAGCGACATCGAAAACCCTATAGTATAACCGATAAACCTTTCAAAATGTAGCCTCCTAACAGAATTGGCTCAGACAATCACTGCCAAAAGTCTTGGAACACTTGCATTACTTTTTGACTCGTAGAGCAATCTCCCCCTCTCCCCCCTCAGAACAATGTTGAATTAATCAGGAGTTACTCCCAGCAGACACGTCAATTTGCTCTCAAATAGCACTCTAGCAACTAAGCTTTTACCTCAACATTGTTTTAAGGGGGGAGGGGATCAGTAGCTGTCAAATTTGACCGGAAATTCGCTATTGTCAAATAAACTTCATTGTTCAATAGGTGTTCCAAGGACTTTTGGCAGAGATTGTCTGACACAAATATGGTTGTAAGGGGAATTACATGATGGAAAAAATATGTACCATAGGGTTTTCCCTGGTCCTGATTTCAATGGTTTTGTTGCCAACTCCATATCTGTGATGGTTTAGGAGGTAGAGATAGTGACATGGGTCAATTTTGTGCTGTTCTACCATGCCAGAAAGACTATCCGATTCTGAAGGCACATGAGTTCATACTTCAAGTTAATAAGCAAAACTGTGTTTTTTCCACTGAGAATAAAGTTGCTGTCTGAATTTTAGGCTAGTAAATGGACGTTTCACGTAAGGCATAACTGTCATTTGCGCGATAGCTTATTACTTATACGATCAAAATGGCAAAGTCTCAACTCACTTATGTCTTGTATGACATAGACAACAAAGATGTCAGAAGAGTTTATCTAATTACTTATAGTAACACAACCATTTAAATGTTTCTGCTGAAGCAGTTTGATCTGGAGTCTATATATTGCATTAGCTGCACCCTCTGCTTACAAAAGTAACAAGTAACGCTATGTCGTCAAATCGAACAAAGGCAATAAAGTTCTGTAATATGCTCACCTGTTTAGAATATGGCGACCAATAAAAAGAAAAAGAACGCATTATGTTCAGATGTTAAGGCAGGGGCTAAGAGAGTAGGTCTTGCCTTTAAAAGAAGGTCCTGTTATTGGAGAATAGACCCAGTGGAGTTGGATTAGCAGAGGCCTCCTTCAGGTGCTGGTGTTAGGCCTTGGCAAGGGTACTAATATTTGTGTCAACGGCCCTGTACACACTCCTCATACACAGCTAAAACGCCCGGCATACAGTTGTATTCACTTTATCAACATGTATACCAAATCACTCCCTTGTATTGCTACGGGCTGCAGAAATAACAGCTAATAGTTTGAAATGATTTATGTGCTTGCCCGCTTGCTTCCGTGCTACAATAATGTATTGTAGCTTGCTGATAAAACTGTCCAATGCACTACACCAGAAAACGAGTCAAAACAAAGCTATTGAAGGCACTGGCAGCACACAAGTGTGTTGCTACAGTACGAGCACCGGTATCCCCTCTAAATTTCTGTAGGAGACGATCGGTTCGCTGACATTATCACTGTACGAAGGGCCTCCTACTTTCTCACCACTCTTTCAATGTCCAAGACCAAGAATCTCTCTCACTGCGTGCTTATTGTCTAGCTCTTTGTTGCAGCTGTCTTACACGTCACTTTTCGTAGTTCCTCCGTAGTAGTGATGGCCCGCAGTGCTTGTGCAATGGTAGCGAAACAGCGATTTGGCCACGGTTTACCATTGCATTTCCAGCTTGTGTGATTCAGTATTAGGCGATATCGAAGAAATAGCCGCAGTAAAAGTGGTACACGGATAAGTACATTTGTAGGAATATGGAAAAGTACATTGATATTATCGAGAGGAGAGCAAAATCGAGGAAGTTGTCACGGTTTACCATTTTACGCAGATAAACATGAATAGGATTAGAATCATTTCTTGAAAAATGGTAAACCGTGCAGTTTCTCTCCTTTTTCTCAACAAGGATATATCAATTTTGCACAGAACTTAATACAACAGTAGTACTTACTTATGTACCACTTTATGCAAAATTGGGAAGTTATAGCATAATTCCCCGTAGTTTTATAAGCAATAATAAAATGGTAAACCGTGTGGTAAACCGTTGGAAACGAGTACAGAAATGCAATCCAATTCAATGCGGTGATTATAAATGTGCTTGACACCGCTCTTGTGGATAGAATCTATCGCCGATTCCAGAATACGTTGATTATTTCGTTGTGTTAGAAGCATAATAACTACATTTCCTTAGATTTGTTCATTGATTCCAATTTTATACTTGGTATGGCATTGGTGAACACGATCGCCAGCCAAGAACAGTGCATCAGTACTACACCCCCTCAATTGTGCCCTTACCCCGCACAATATCAAATTTTCAATATGACCAATGAGATCAGCGACATCGAAAACCCTATAGTATAACCGATAAACCTTTCAAAATGTAGCCTCCTAACAGAATTGGCTCAGACAATCACTGCCAAAAGTCTTGGAACACTTGCATTACTTTTTGACTCGTAGAGCAATCTCCCCCTCTCCCCCCTCAGAACAATGTTGAATTAATCAGGAGTTACTCCCAGCAGACACGTCAATTTGCTCTCAAATAGCACTCTAGCAACTAAGCTTTTACCTCAACATTGTTTTAAGGGGGGAGGGGATCAGTAGCTGTCAAATTTGACCGGAAATTCGCTATTGTCAAATAAACTTCATTGTTCAATAGGTGTTCCAAGGACTTTTGGCAGAGATTGTCTGACACAAATATGGTTGTAAGGGGAATTACATGATGGAAAAAATATGTACCATAGGGTTTTCCCTGGTCCTGATTTCAATGGTTTTGTTGCCAACTCCATATCTGTGATGGTTTAGGAGGTAGAGATAGTGACATGGGTCAATTTTGTGCTGTTCTACCATGCCAGAAAGACTATCCGATTCTGAAGGCACATGAGTTCATACTTCAAGTTAATAAGCAAAACTGTGTTTTTTCCACTGAGAATAAAGTTGCTGTCTGAATTTTAGGCTAGTAAATGGACGTTTCACGTAAGGCATAACTGTCATTTGCGCGATAGCTTATTACTTATACGATCAAAATGGCAAAGTCTCAACTCACTTATGTCTTGTATGACATAGACAACAAAGATGTCAGAAGAGTTTATCTAATTACTTATAGTAACACAACCATTTAAATGTTTCTGCTGAAGCAGTTTGATCTGGAGTCTATATATTGCATTAGCTGCACCCTCTGCTTACAAAAGTAACAAGTAACGCTATGTCGTCAAATCGAACAAAGGCAATAAAGTTCTGTAATATGCTCACCTGTTTAGAATATGGCGACCAATAAAAAGAAAAAGAACGCATTATGTTCAGATGTTAAGGCAGGGGCTAAGAGAGTAGGTCTTGCCTTTAAAAGAAGGTCCTGTTATTGGAGAATAGACCCAGTGGAGTTGGATTAGCAGAGGCCTCCTTCAGGTGCTGGTGTTAGGCCTTGGCAAGGGTACTAATATTTGTGTCAACGGCCCTGTACACACTCCTCATACACAGCTAAAACGCCCGGCATACAGTTGTATTCACTTTATCAACATGTATACCAAATCACTCCCTTGTATTGCTACGGGCTGCAGAAATAACAGCTAATAGTTTGAAATGATTTATGTGCTTGCCCGCTTGCTTCCGTGCTACAATAATGTATTGTAGCTTGCTGATAAAACTGTCCAATGCACTACACCAGAAAACGAGTCAAAACAAAGCTATTGAAGGCACTGGCAGCACACAAGTGTGTTGCTACAGTACGAGCACCGGTATCCCCTCTAAATTTCTGTAGGAGACGATCGGTTCGCTGACATTATCACTGTACGAAGGGCCTCCTACTTTCTCACCACTCTTTCAATGTCCAAGACCAAGAATCTCTCTCACTGCGTGCTTATTGTCTAGCTCTTTGTTGCAGCTGTCTTACACGTCACTTTTCGTAGTTCCTCCGTAGTAGTGATGGCCCGCAGTGCTTGTGCAATGGTAGCGAAACAGCGATTTGGCCACGGTTTACCATTGCATTTCCAGCTTGTGTGATTCAGTATTAGGCGATATCGAAGAAATAGCCGCAGTAAAAGTGGTACACGGATAAGTACATTTGTAGGAATATGGAAAAGTACATTGATATTATCGAGAGGAGAGCAAAATCGAGGAAGTTGTCACGGTTTACCATTTTACGCAGATAAACATGAATAGGATTAGAATCATTTCTTGAAAAATGGTAAACCGTGCAGTTTCTCTCCTTTTTCTCAACAAGGATATATCAATTTTGCACAGAACTTAATACAACAGTAGTACTTACTTATGTACCACTTTATGCAAAATTGGGAAGTTATAGCATAATTCCCCGTAGTTTTATAAGCAATAATAAAATGGTAAACCGTGTGGTAAACCGTTGGAAACGAGTACAGAAATGCAATCCAATTCAATGCGGTGATTATAAATGTGCTTGACACCGCTCTTGTGGATAGAATCTATCGCCGATTCCAGAATACGTTGATTATTTCGTTGTGTTAGAAGCATAATAACTACATTTCCTTAGATTTGTTCATTGATTCCAATTTTATACTTGGTATGGCATTGGTGAACACGATCGCCAGCCAAGAACAGTGCATCAGTACTACACCCCCTCAATTGTGCCCTTACCCCGCACAATATCAAATTTTCAATATGACCAATGAGATCAGCGACATCGAAAACCCTATAGTATAACCGATAAACCTTTCAAAATGTAGCCTCCTAACAGAATTGGCTCAGACAATCACTGCCAAAAGTCTTGGAACACTTGCATTACTTTTTGACTCGTAGAGCAATCTCCCCCTCTCCCCCCTCAGAACAATGTTGAATTAATCAGGAGTTACTCCCAGCAGACACGTCAATTTGCTCTCAAATAGCACTCTAGCAACTAAGCTTTTACCTCAACATTGTTTTAAGGGGGGAGGGGATCAGTAGCTGTCAAATTTGACCGGAAATTCGCTATTGTCAAATAAACTTCATTGTTCAATAGGTGTTCCAAGGACTTTTGGCAGAGATTGTCTGACACAAATATGGTTGTAAGGGGAATTACATGATGGAAAAAATATGTACCATAGGGTTTTCCCTGGTCCTGATTTCAATGGTTTTGTTGCCAACTCCATATCTGTGATGGTTTAGGAGGTAGAGATAGTGACATGGGTCAATTTTGTGCTGTTCTACCATGCCAGAAAGACTATCCGATTCTGAAGGCACATGAGTTCATACTTCAAGTTAATAAGCAAAACTGTGTTTTTTCCACTGAGAATAAAGTTGCTGTCTGAATTTTAGGCTAGTAAATGGACGTTTCACGTAAGGCATAACTGTCATTTGCGCGATAGCTTATTACTTATACGATCAAAATGGCAAAGTCTCAACTCACTTATGTCTTGTATGACATAGACAACAAAGATGTCAGAAGAGTTTATCTAATTACTTATAGTAACACAACCATTTAAATGTTTCTGCTGAAGCAGTTTGATCTGGAGTCTATATATTGCATTAGCTGCACCCTCTGCTTACAAAAGTAACAAGTAACGCTATGTCGTCAAATCGAACAAAGGCAATAAAGTTCTGTAATATGCTCACCTGTTTAGAATATGGCGACCAATAAAAAGAAAAAGAACGCATTATGTTCAGATGTTAAGGCAGGGGCTAAGAGAGTAGGTCTTGCCTTTAAAAGAAGGTCCTGTTATTGGAGAATAGACCCAGTGGAGTTGGATTAGCAGAGGCCTCCTTCAGGTGCTGGTGTTAGGCCTTGGCAAGGGTACTAATATTTGTGTCAACGGCCCTGTACACACTCCTCATACACAGCTAAAACGCCCGGCATACAGTTGTATTCACTTTATCAACATGTATACCAAATCACTCCCTTGTATTGCTACGGGCTGCAGAAATAACAGCTAATAGTTTGAAATGATTTATGTGCTTGCCCGCTTGCTTCCGTGCTACAATAATGTATTGTAGCTTGCTGATAAAACTGTCCAATGCACTACACCAGAAAACGAGTCAAAACAAAGCTATTGAAGGCACTGGCAGCACACAAGTGTGTTGCTACAGTACGAGCACCGGTATCCCCTCTAAATTTCTGTAGGAGACGATCGGTTCGCTGACATTATCACTGTACGAAGGGCCTCCTACTTTCTCACCACTCTTTCAATGTCCAAGACCAAGAATCTCTCTCACTGCGTGCTTATTGTCTAGCTCTTTGTTGCAGCTGTCTTACACGTCACTTTTCGTAGTTCCTCCGTAGTAGTGATGGCCCGCAGTGCTTGTGCAATGGTAGCGAAACAGCGATTTGGCCACGGTTTACCATTGCATTTCCAGCTTGTGTGATTCAGTATTAGGCGATATCGAAGAAATAGCCGCAGTAAAAGTGGTACACGGATAAGTACATTTGTAGGAATATGGAAAAGTACATTGATATTATCGAGAGGAGAGCAAAATCGAGGAAGTTGTCACGGTTTACCATTTTACGCAGATAAACATGAATAGGATTAGAATCATTTCTTGAAAAATGGTAAACCGTGCAGTTTCTCTCCTTTTTCTCAACAAGGATATATCAATTTTGCACAGAACTTAATACAACAGTAGTACTTACTTATGTACCACTTTATGCAAAATTGGGAAGTTATAGCATAATTCCCCGTAGTTTTATAAGCAATAATAAAATGGTAAACCGTGTGGTAAACCGTTGGAAACGAGTACAGAAATGCAATCCAATTCAATGCGGTGATTATAAATGTGCTTGACACCGCTCTTGTGGATAGAATCTATCGCCGATTCCAGAATACGTTGATTATTTCGTTGTGTTAGAAGCATAATAACTACATTTCCTTAGATTTGTTCATTGATTCCAATTTTATACTTGGTATGGCATTGGTGAACACGATCGCCAGCCAAGAACAGTGCATCAGTACTACACCCCCTCAATTGTGCCCTTACCCCGCACAATATCAAATTTTCAATATGACCAATGAGATCAGCGACATCGAAAACCCTATAGTATAACCGATAAACCTTTCAAAATGTAGCCTCCTAACAGAATTGGCTCAGACAGTCTGACACAAATATGGTTGTAAGGGGAATTACATGATGGAAAAAATATGTACCATAGGGTTTTCCCTGGTCCTGATTTCAATGGTTTTGTTGCCAACTCCATATCTGTGATGGTTTAGGAGGTAGAGATAGTGACATGGGTCAATTTTGTGCTGTTCTACCATGCCAGAAAGACTATCCGATTCTGAAGGCACATGAGTTCATACTTCAAGTTAATAAGCAAAACTGTGTTTTTTCCACTGAGAATAAAGTTGCTGTCTGAATTTTAGGCTAGTAAATGGACGTTTCACGTAAGGCATAACTGTCATTTGCGCGATAGCTTATTACTTATACGATCAAAATGGCAAAGTCTCAACTCACTTATGTCTTGTATGACATAGACAACAAAGATGTCAGAAGAGTTTATCTAATTACTTATAGTAACACAACCATTTAAATGTTTCTGCTGAAGCAGTTTGATCTGGAGTCTATATATTGCATTAGCTGCACCCTCTGCTTACAAAAGTAACAAGTAACGCTATGTCGTCAAATCGAACAAAGGCAATAAAGTTCTGTAATATGCTCACCTGTTTAGAATATGGCGACCAATAAAAAGAAAAAGAACGCATTATGTTCAGATGTTAAGGCAGGGGCTAAGAGAGTAGGTCTTGCCTTTAAAAGAAGGTCCTGTTATTGGAGAATAGACCCAGTGGAGTTGGATTAGCAGAGGCCTCCTTCAGGTGCTGGTGTTAGGCCTTGGCAAGGGTACTAATATTTGTGTCAACGGCCCTGTACACACTCCTCATACACAGCTAAAACGCCCGGCATACAGTTGTATTCACTTTATCAACATGTATACCAAATCACTCCCTTGTATTGCTACGGGCTGCAGAAATAACAGCTAATAGTTTGAAATGATTTATGTGCTTGCCCGCTTGCTTCCGTGCTACAATAATGTATTGTAGCTTGCTGATAAAACTGTCCAATGCACTACACCAGAAAACGAGTCAAAACAAAGCTATTGAAGGCACTGGCAGCACACAAGTGTGTTGCTACAGTACGAGCACCGGTATCCCCTCTAAATTTCTGTAGGAGACGATCGGTTCGCTGACATTATCACTGTACGAAGGGCCTCCTACTTTCTCACCACTCTTTCAATGTCCAAGACCAAGAATCTCTCTCACTGCGTGCTTATTGTCTAGCTCTTTGTTGCAGCTGTCTTACACGTCACTTTTCGTAGTTCCTCCGTAGTAGTGATGGCCCGCAGTGCTTGTGCAATGGTAGCGAAACAGCGATTTGGCCACGGTTTACCATTGCATTTCCAGCTTGTGTGATTCAGTATTAGGCGATATCGAAGAAATAGCCGCAGTAAAAGTGGTACACGGATAAGTACATTTGTAGGAATATGGAAAAGTACATTGATATTATCGAGAGGAGAGCAAAATCGAGGAAGTTGTCACGGTTTACCATTTTACGCAGATAAACATGAATAGGATTAGAATCATTTCTTGAAAAATGGTAAACCGTGCAGTTTCTCTCCTTTTTCTCAACAAGGATATATCAATTTTGCACAGAACTTAATACAACAGTAGTACTTACTTATGTACCACTTTATGCAAAATTGGGAAGTTATAGCATAATTCCCCGTAGTTTTATAAGCAATAATAAAATGGTAAACCGTGTGGTAAACCGTTGGAAACGAGTACAGAAATGCAATCCAATTCAATGCGGTGATTATAAATGTGCTTGACACCGCTCTTGTGGATAGAATCTATCGCCGATTCCAGAATACGTTGATTATTTCGTTGTGTTAGAAGCATAATAACTACATTTCCTTAGATTTGTTCATTGATTCCAATTTTATACTTGGTATGGCATTGGTGAACACGATCGCCAGCCAAGAACAGTGCATCAGTACTACACCCCCTCAATTGTGCCCTTACCCCGCACAATATCAAATTTTCAATATGACCAATGAGATCAGCGACATCGAAAACCCTATAGTATAACCGATAAACCTTTCAAAATGTAGCCTCCTAACAGAATTGGCTCAGACAATCACTGCCAAAAGTCTTGGAACACTTGCATTACTTTTTGACTCGTAGAGCAATCTCCCCCTCTCCCCCCTCAGAACAATGTTGAATTAATCAGGAGTTACTCCCAGCAGACACGTCAATTTGCTCTCAAATAGCACTCTAGCAACTAAGCTTTTACCTCAACATTGTTTTAAGGGGGGAGGGGATCAGTAGCTGTCAAATTTGACCGGAAATTCGCTATTGTCAAATAAACTTCATTGTTCAATAGGTGTTCCAAGGACTTTTGGCAGAGATTGTCTGACACAAATATGGTTGTAAGGGGAATTACATGATGGAAAAAATATGTACCATAGGGTTTTCCCTGGTCCTGATTTCAATGGTTTTGTTGCCAACTCCATATCTGTGATGGTTTAGGAGGTAGAGATAGTGACATGGGTCAATTTTGTGCTGTTCTACCATGCCAGAAAGACTATCCGATTCTGAAGGCACATGAGTTCATACTTCAAGTTAATAAGCAAAACTGTGTTTTTTCCACTGAGAATAAAGTTGCTGTCTGAATTTTAGGCTAGTAAATGGACGTTTCACGTAAGGCATAACTGTCATTTGCGCGATAGCTTATTACTTATACGATCAAAATGGCAAAGTCTCAACTCACTTATGTCTTGTATGACATAGACAACAAAGATGTCAGAAGAGTTTATCTAATTACTTATAGTAACACAACCATTTAAATGTTTCTGCTGAAGCAGTTTGATCTGGAGTCTATATATTGCATTAGCTGCACCCTCTGCTTACAAAAGTAACAAGTAACGCTATGTCGTCAAATCGAACAAAGGCAATAAAGTTCTGTAATATGCTCACCTGTTTAGAATATGGCGACCAATAAAAAGAAAAAGAACGCATTATGTTCAGATGTTAAGGCAGGGGCTAAGAGAGTAGGTCTTGCCTTTAAAAGAAGGTCCTGTTATTGGAGAATAGACCCAGTGGAGTTGGATTAGCAGAGGCCTCCTTCAGGTGCTGGTGTTAGGCCTTGGCAAGGGTACTAATATTTGTGTCAACGGCCCTGTACACACTCCTCATACACAGCTAAAACGCCCGGCATACAGTTGTATTCACTTTATCAACATGTATACCAAATCACTCCCTTGTATTGCTACGGGCTGCAGAAATAACAGCTAATAGTTTGAAATGATTTATGTGCTTGCCCGCTTGCTTCCGTGCTACAATAATGTATTGTAGCTTGCTGATAAAACTGTCCAATGCACTACACCAGAAAACGAGTCAAAACAAAGCTATTGAAGGCACTGGCAGCACACAAGTGTGTTGCTACAGTACGAGCACCGGTATCCCCTCTAAATTTCTGTAGGAGACGATCGGTTCGCTGACATTATCACTGTACGAAGGGCCTCCTACTTTCTCACCACTCTTTCAATGTCCAAGACCAAGAATCTCTCTCACTGCGTGCTTATTGTCTAGCTCTTTGTTGCAGCTGTCTTACACGTCACTTTTCGTAGTTCCTCCGTAGTAGTGATGGCCCGCAGTGCTTGTGCAATGGTAGCGAAACAGCGATTTGGCCACGGTTTACCATTGCATTTCCAGCTTGTGTGATTCAGTATTAGGCGATATCGAAGAAATAGCCGCAGTAAAAGTGGTACACGGATAAGTACATTTGTAGGAATATGGAAAAGTACATTGATATTATCGAGAGGAGAGCAAAATCGAGGAAGTTGTCACGGTTTACCATTTTACGCAGATAAACATGAATAGGATTAGAATCATTTCTTGAAAAATGGTAAACCGTGCAGTTTCTCTCCTTTTTCTCAACAAGGATATATCAATTTTGCACAGAACTTAATACAACAGTAGTACTTACTTATGTACCACTTTATGCAAAATTGGGAAGTTATAGCATAATTCCCCGTAGTTTTATAAGCAATAATAAAATGGTAAACCGTGTGGTAAACCGTTGGAAACGAGTACAGAAATGCAATCCAATTCAATGCGGTGATTATAAATGTGCTTGACACCGCTCTTGTGGATAGAATCTATCGCCGATTCCAGAATACGTTGATTATTTCGTTGTGTTAGAAGCATAATAACTACATTTCCTTAGATTTGTTCATTGATTCCAATTTTATACTTGGTATGGCATTGGTGAACACGATCGCCAGCCAAGAACAGTGCATCAGTACTACACCCCCTCAATTGTGCCCTTACCCCGCACAATATCAAATTTTCAATATGACCAATGAGATCAGCGACATCGAAAACCCTATAGTATAACCGATAAACCTTTCAAAATGTAGCCTCCTAACAGAATTGGCTCAGACAATCACTGCCAAAAGTCTTGGAACACTTGCATTACTTTTTGACTCGTAGAGCAATCTCCCCCTCTCCCCCCTCAGAACAATGTTGAATTAATCAGGAGTTACTCCCAGCAGACACGTCAATTTGCTCTCAAATAGCACTCTAGCAACTAAGCTTTTACCTCAACATTGTTTTAAGGGGGGAGGGGATCAGTAGCTGTCAAATTTGACCGGAAATTCGCTATTGTCAAATAAACTTCATTGTTCAATAGGTGTTCCAAGGACTTTTGGCAGAGATTGTCTGACACAAATATGGTTGTAAGGGGAATTACATGATGGAAAAAATATGTACCATAGGGTTTTCCCTGGTCCTGATTTCAATGGTTTTGTTGCCAACTCCATATCTGTGATGGTTTAGGAGGTAGAGATAGTGACATGGGTCAATTTTGTGCTGTTCTACCATGCCAGAAAGACTATCCGATTCTGAAGGCACATGAGTTCATACTTCAAGTTAATAAGCAAAACTGTGTTTTTTCCACTGAGAATAAAGTTGCTGTCTGAATTTTAGGCTAGTAAATGGACGTTTCACGTAAGGCATAACTGTCATTTGCGCGATAGCTTATTACTTATACGATCAAAATGGCAAAGTCTCAACTCACTTATGTCTTGTATGACATAGACAACAAAGATGTCAGAAGAGTTTATCTAATTACTTATAGTAACACAACCATTTAAATGTTTCTGCTGAAGCAGTTTGATCTGGAGTCTATATATTGCATTAGCTGCACCCTCTGCTTACAAAAGTAACAAGTAACGCTATGTCGTCAAATCGAACAAAGGCAATAAAGTTCTGTAATATGCTCACCTGTTTAGAATATGGCGACCAATAAAAAGAAAAAGAACGCATTATGTTCAGATGTTAAGGCAGGGGCTAAGAGAGTAGGTCTTGCCTTTAAAAGAAGGTCCTGTTATTGGAGAATAGACCCAGTGGAGTTGGATTAGCAGAGGCCTCCTTCAGGTGCTGGTGTTAGGCCTTGGCAAGGGTACTAATATTTGTGTCAACGGCCCTGTACACACTCCTCATACACAGCTAAAACGCCCGGCATACAGTTGTATTCACTTTATCAACATGTATACCAAATCACTCCCTTGTATTGCTACGGGCTGCAGAAATAACAGCTAATAGTTTGAAATGATTTATGTGCTTGCCCGCTTGCTTCCGTGCTACAATAATGTATTGTAGCTTGCTGATAAAACTGTCCAATGCACTACACCAGAAAACGAGTCAAAACAAAGCTATTGAAGGCACTGGCAGCACACAAGTGTGTTGCTACAGTACGAGCACCGGTATCCCCTCTAAATTTCTGTAGGAGACGATCGGTTCGCTGACATTATCACTGTACGAAGGGCCTCCTACTTTCTCACCACTCTTTCAATGTCCAAGACCAAGAATCTCTCTCACTGCGTGCTTATTGTCTAGCTCTTTGTTGCAGCTGTCTTACACGTCACTTTTCGTAGTTCCTCCGTAGTAGTGATGGCCCGCAGTGCTTGTGCAATGGTAGCGAAACAGCGATTTGGCCACGGTTTACCATTGCATTTCCAGCTTGTGTGATTCAGTATTAGGCGATATCGAAGAAATAGCCGCAGTAAAAGTGGTACACGGATAAGTACATTTGTAGGAATATGGAAAAGTACATTGATATTATCGAGAGGAGAGCAAAATCGAGGAAGTTGTCACGGTTTACCATTTTACGCAGATAAACATGAATAGGATTAGAATCATTTCTTGAAAAATGGTAAACCGTGCAGTTTCTCTCCTTTTTCTCAACAAGGATATATCAATTTTGCACAGAACTTAATACAACAGTAGTACTTACTTATGTACCACTTTATGCAAAATTGGGAAGTTATAGCATAATTCCCCGTAGTTTTATAAGCAATAATAAAATGGTAAACCGTGTGGTAAACCGTTGGAAACGAGTACAGAAATGCAATCCAATTCAATGCGGTGATTATAAATGTGCTTGACACCGCTCTTGTGGATAGAATCTATCGCCGATTCCAGAATACGTTGATTATTTCGTTGTGTTAGAAGCATAATAACTACATTTCCTTAGATTTGTTCATTGATTCCAATTTTATACTTGGTATGGCATTGGTGAACACGATCGCCAGCCAAGAACAGTGCATCAGTACTACACCCCCTCAATTGTGCCCTTACCCCGCACAATATCAAATTTTCAATATGACCAATGAGATCAGCGACATCGAAAACCCTATAGTATAACCGATAAACCTTTCAAAATGTAGCCTCCTAACAGAATTGGCTCAGACAGTCTGACACAAATATGGTTGTAAGGGGAATTACATGATGGAAAAAATATGTACCATAGGGTTTTCCCTGGTCCTGATTTCAATGGTTTTGTTGCCAACTCCATATCTGTGATGGTTTAGGAGGTAGAGATAGTGACATGGGTCAATTTTGTGCTGTTCTACCATGCCAGAAAGACTATCCGATTCTGAAGGCACATGAGTTCATACTTCAAGTTAATAAGCAAAACTGTGTTTTTTCCACTGAGAATAAAGTTGCTGTCTGAATTTTAGGCTAGTAAATGGACGTTTCACGTAAGGCATAACTGTCATTTGCGCGATAGCTTATTACTTATACGATCAAAATGGCAAAGTCTCAACTCACTTATGTCTTGTATGACATAGACAACAAAGATGTCAGAAGAGTTTATCTAATTACTTATAGTAACACAACCATTTAAATGTTTCTGCTGAAGCAGTTTGATCTGGAGTCTATATATTGCATTAGCTGCACCCTCTGCTTACAAAAGTAACAAGTAACGCTATGTCGTCAAATCGAACAAAGGCAATAAAGTTCTGTAATATGCTCACCTGTTTAGAATATGGCGACCAATAAAAAGAAAAAGAACGCATTATGTTCAGATGTTAAGGCAGGGGCTAAGAGAGTAGGTCTTGCCTTTAAAAGAAGGTCCTGTTATTGGAGAATAGACCCAGTGGAGTTGGATTAGCAGAGGCCTCCTTCAGGTGCTGGTGTTAGGCCTTGGCAAGGGTACTAATATTTGTGTCAACGGCCCTGTACACACTCCTCATACACAGCTAAAACGCCCGGCATACAGTTGTATTCACTTTATCAACATGTATACCAAATCACTCCCTTGTATTGCTACGGGCTGCAGAAATAACAGCTAATAGTTTGAAATGATTTATGTGCTTGCCCGCTTGCTTCCGTGCTACAATAATGTATTGTAGCTTGCTGATAAAACTGTCCAATGCACTACACCAGAAAACGAGTCAAAACAAAGCTATTGAAGGCACTGGCAGCACACAAGTGTGTTGCTACAGTACGAGCACCGGTATCCCCTCTAAATTTCTGTAGGAGACGATCGGTTCGCTGACATTATCACTGTACGAAGGGCCTCCTACTTTCTCACCACTCTTTCAATGTCCAAGACCAAGAATCTCTCTCACTGCGTGCTTATTGTCTAGCTCTTTGTTGCAGCTGTCTTACACGTCACTTTTCGTAGTTCCTCCGTAGTAGTGATGGCCCGCAGTGCTTGTGCAATGGTAGCGAAACAGCGATTTGGCCACGGTTTACCATTGCATTTCCAGCTTGTGTGATTCAGTATTAGGCGATATCGAAGAAATAGCCGCAGTAAAAGTGGTACACGGATAAGTACATTTGTAGGAATATGGAAAAGTACATTGATATTATCGAGAGGAGAGCAAAATCGAGGAAGTTGTCACGGTTTACCATTTTACGCAGATAAACATGAATAGGATTAGAATCATTTCTTGAAAAATGGTAAACCGTGCAGTTTCTCTCCTTTTTCTCAACAAGGATATATCAATTTTGCACAGAACTTAATACAACAGTAGTACTTACTTATGTACCACTTTATGCAAAATTGGGAAGTTATAGCATAATTCCCCGTAGTTTTATAAGCAATAATAAAATGGTAAACCGTGTGGTAAACCGTTGGAAACGAGTACAGAAATGCAATCCAATTCAATGCGGTGATTATAAATGTGCTTGACACCGCTCTTGTGGATAGAATCTATCGCCGATTCCAGAATACGTTGATTATTTCGTTGTGTTAGAAGCATAATAACTACATTTCCTTAGATTTGTTCATTGATTCCAATTTTATACTTGGTATGGCATTGGTGAACACGATCGCCAGCCAAGAACAGTGCATCAGTACTACACCCCCTCAATTGTGCCCTTACCCCGCACAATATCAAATTTTCAATATGACCAATGAGATCAGCGACATCGAAAACCCTATAGTATAACCGATAAACCTTTCAAAATGTAGCCTCCTAACAGAATTGGCTCAGACAATCACTGCCAAAAGTCTTGGAACACTTGCATTACTTTTTGACTCGTAGAGCAATCTCCCCCTCTCCCCCCTCAGAACAATGTTGAATTAATCAGGAGTTACTCCCAGCAGACACGTCAATTTGCTCTCAAATAGCACTCTAGCAACTAAGCTTTTACCTCAACATTGTTTTAAGGGGGGAGGGGATCAGTAGCTGTCAAATTTGACCGGAAATTCGCTATTGTCAAATAAACTTCATTGTTCAATAGGTGTTCCAAGGACTTTTGGCAGAGATTGTAGTTTGTAGAGTTCATTCATCTTTATCTAGAATTTTAATTTAAACAATGCAGTGCTTTTTCCGTAGCTGATTTGCATTAATTCTCGTGGAAACCCACAAAGATTTCTTCTCTCCAAGTTAATTCTGGGTCATTACAGCATAGAGTTTGGTTGTGGTTGCAACTATGGAGAATCTGAGTCAACTTTTACATGTACGTCATATAGAATGCTCTTGCTAAGTTATTTCATAATGGGCGAGTGGCCGATTGGTTACAGATATTCTTCCCCTGTCTATCCAGCAGCAAACAGAGACCGGGTGGTTGAACTTTGGAGATTATAGCAGCGAGGAATGGAAATGGCCACCCGATCTCTCGATTTTGAAGGCCCAGGATAAGTGTCATCTCTATCAGGCACTCGCCGACGTATGGAATGGCATATTGTACTAAGCGGAGAAAAATGCTCCTGAAGACTCTTAGCAATTTCTGTGTCAGCCTCTTTGTTGTCTCCCTGGTTTTTTCTTATATAAATGTCCAGCCGAAGTAAGTCTTGTATCCGACTTAGAATTAGCCCAGCTAAGTCGCATGGTTCATGGGTTTCATTTCGCACTTGAGGTAGTAAACTGTCAAGAAGCTATTCTCGTATTGCCACGTATTTAGTTTGACTGACAATTGGACTTATTATAACGCCCCAGACTCACTCTTTGCGTTCAGCTGTATCATTCTGTAGAATAAACGACGTCTATAACTCAGATTCTCTGTTGTATAAATCTACCCCACCCTAGCTAAGCAATATAAACAACTGCTGGAAGAAAGTAATCCTACATCACATGTATGCAAATTGTTAGGAAGCCCTTCAAATGATCATGCGCCTTATTGTACACTCTTCATTATGTTGTAGATCATCATCGAGAACAACTAATGCTCGGTGTCTTTGTCTACAAAGTTAATGTTTCTTTGCGGAAAATCTTCTTCCTAAATGTCTCCAAAAGTTTGAACAGAACTATTTGGTAGCATTCTGAAATGTTCTGCATTGCTGGTTGTGAAGGCAGCAGTGTTTATGCATATTAGGTGATTCCACTGTTGGCTGCTATCTTCATCCTCATTTTCATTGTCTACCTCATTTAGGATCATATAAACTGATGTCACAAATGACAACTTCTGTTTTGAGCTGGTCGGTCTGGAACTTTTAGCATCTACTTTTATTACTGTACAGCGTCATCAATTCATCATATTCATACAGTAGTCCGGTTGTTGAGTTTTATTTCTTAGCCTTGCAATCTTGGTTGCTAAATTGTCTATTGCCTGATAAAAGGTACTGACTGTCCTTGAGCTTTAGTCCACTTGCATCTCTTTCTTTTTCGACTACATTACGTAGACATTATCGTTGCTTTCGTGAACAGTACCGTTACCATCGTGTGGACATTATCGCTGTCTTCGTGGGCACATTCATTGCCATCGAGAACATTATATCCACTGTCTTACATTCGTGTCCTAAATCTTTGGACCTTTTGTATGATGCTTTTTTGTTGCTTCTACTGTTTATAGTTTTTGTAGTGTCGTGGTTTATCAAGTCTGAATTTTTTTACAAAAGTTGAACCCGCTGCAGATATGTCACCTCTTCTGATCTATCATCAACTTGTAGTTGTTTTACTTTGGTCAGAACACGTAAAACTGCAGTTTTTGCATATGTTCGCTTGACTCGTTCGCCATTATGGGTAAACGGCTCAACGTTGGCCCTACGACTCGTTTCTAGACTCTTTCGAATTCTATCTGACGTCAATTGATATCTCTTGATACGGCTGAAAAGTGACCGATCGACTTTCTACTCGGTCTTTTTAAATGAAAAGTCACATGGGAACTCAAACTATTCTCTTAGGATGTTACAAATCACACGTGGACTGATTGATAGTCCGGTTTTTATTGCTTGTACGACGACCTATTTATTCTTACTCTTTCCTAGCTTGCACATAATTGTGTCCACAGCGTTCTCACGATATTCCTACTTCTTTCAATCTTGCTTGATTTTTATTATGTGATTTATGGCATCTCCACTTCCCTCGGGCACTTATATACATTTATTTTCCTCGTCAGTCGCCAACCACAACCACACCAACCACCAAATAAGAGTTAAATCCCCAGTTTCTTGAAGACAAACACACCGAGGAGTACTCTCATTTTCTTGCAACAGATTGACCAATGGGGAGAATTTCTCCGTCATCACAGCTCCAGAATCTCATCAATCAGACTATTTCATTATGGGATGAATTCTTTATCAAATACTGGCCTGCAATGACACGACTTTCTCTTTATGATTTAATCCTCCTGTTTTGCAAAGATCCCTGGAGAACGCCCCAGGGTTATTCACCCACGTTAAGAGAATTTCCTTGACTTTGCTCTCGGATAGAATTCCATCTACAGAAGACGTTTTCCCTCTGTGCGGTCGATAGTAATGAGGATTACCCGAAGATCGTGGTCGGCCTTGAATCTGTTTTAAGAGAGAGTGCTCTAAGGAATTACTAATAATCGAAAAGCTTCAAAGAAGTTGAATTCAGGTTGGATTTCTTGGAATTAAATGTGCTTTTCGTTTATCTGGTATACTTTTATCTAGTATTTATTTAGTATAATCCCTAAGAAATTCCTTACTATCAGTTTAAGTATCATTAACAGATGTGTAACTCAAGCTGGCGCACCTGAGCTGTTGAGACAAACAGCGATTAGAAAATGGTGCTGTCTTAGTCTTGCGGGGGTAGAAAACATTGCTATTTGGGAAGTTCTCTGCCCTTTGTTTGCATTCTTCAAATGTTTTCTAATTTCAATTTGTCTCTTTTGTTTGGGCCGGGTCTCTTCCTTTGAGTTTGGTACACAGACCGGGCACTTTGTAAATGGAAGAAGATATGAGCAGGCCCTTAGCCAGGCTGATACAAAAAAGGTTAACGTCCTCTGTTTTTAAGGTGTACCTTGTTGATTTTTGGAAATCTGGGGCGGACTTGCCTACTTGACGACCCCCTGAGGCGAACGAATGTGCTGTTGCGATGTGGTAGTTAATACGAACGGGCTTGCAAGTGTAACAAATTCAGTACGCTTAAACTACATATAAATGCTTATGCAAGTCTAATCCCCCCTAGCTAGTTCCGATCTGATGCAATTGATCTTACTCTTTGCATGCAAATATAAGTGCCCAAATTACCAGCATTGCAATATTCGATGAGCTGCAATATATTTGATGTGTATTTGCCTGTTTTATGCGCATGCTTGACTTGATTATCTGTCTCATTCCAGTTTGCATTTTTATGTAATGATTGGCATAGTAGCTCATTGGCCACTTTCAAAGCATAACCTATTTGACCAATCATCTTGCAGAATGGGCCTAAATTTCGCTGTTGAACGCGTGTGTGGTCACAATCCTCTACGATGATTGGTCAATTAGATTTGGAGAAAATAGCCCTGATTAGAGCTCTCAAACATTCAACGTCTATGCTCATTTTCAGTTGGATGTTGAATGAGCCGGAATCAGGTTCCAAAATTCAACAATTAAGTAAAAGGTCTGAGGGATGTAAACGCTTTTCATAAGAAATTGTTTTATTATAAATATATTACTCGACTTCTCAGATAGTTAAGAAAAGTTCAGTATTGGACCTTTGAGGCCTAAGAAAGTTGATTAGTTTATTCACACCAGAAATCCAATTTTTTCACGCAAGTGCTTCATCTCTTTTTTTTAATTTGCATATACTTTCTTTGATAGGTAATCTATCACTCGTAGAAAAGTGTACGGAATATTTATGATTTTGTTGGTAATTTTTCTTGTCATTTTTCGCTGAGTTTTGGGACTTTGTTGTGATTTTAGTGATCTTTTGTTACTGATCTTTGAGATATTTGTGTTTTTTGTGACCTTTTCACAAAGTTTATGAGATCTTTCGCTTTCCAAGTGATGTGCCCCTCGTGTCTTTCAGTGGTTTGAGATTCTTTCATCATTGAATTCATGAAAAGGCCACGAAAGGTTCAGCACTGGCCGAAAAAAAGCGTTCTATTGAAGAAACTCGTGGTTTTAGAACTAATTCTTGTTTGGTGAGGCGAAAGCTTTCCTTGGAGGCACCATTCTGCCGTATATTGGCAAGTAAACCATGATCCTTGAAGCATGCAATTGCTAGGGGAATACACGTTTTTTATGTGTCCCCTCCTACCGCAGTCAGCGTGGCGACTGATTGTACTCCTTGAGAGACAGAAAGAGCGAAAGAGAAAGGTAGACAGATAATGAGATAGAGATCAAATATCGAATTAAGCTCTTGCTTAATTTCAAGGCCGTATTTACAGTTTCAGATTGCTTTGCGGTGTTCATACGACAATGGCCCAGGTTGTTCCATATCTTGATTTGACCGGTGCAGTTGTTTAGAGGGTACATTTCAATTAATCTTTGGTTAAACTTCATGTTAATGTCAGTCTTTATTTAATCAGTGTTATTTCTTCCACCAATTTAAGGTAAAAGCACATTTAATTTCAGTAATAGGAAAGCTTTACAGCCGGCGTATGATATATGTGATACACTTTTGATGTCAAGATAGCAGCGGCCTACTTTGTTCTTTATCAATTCTCCTCTGTGAGTTGCTACCAAACGACCAGATATTTCCCCGAAGCTTTCCTACACAATTGCTCTCAAGCAATCTCTAGGTGGCGTATGGCTTCAATCCTCCGTATAGCTCTTCTGTACAGTTGGTATTTTTTCAGTTGTAGAATCACGATTGTTGATTTAATTTGTTTCTCTGTCCACACAATTCATCTACAGAGACAAATATTGAATTCAATTCAATTTAATTCAAGACAAATTCAATTCATTCATCTTGTACGGTTCTATCCAGCTTCTTTTTTTGCCAACGGTGGATTGCTAATTTGGACGTTTTTCGATCCATGAATTATGAATTATACTTTATTATAGAAAAATGTGTACTGGATCCACTTGCCTGTAAACTGCTTGTGAACCCTTTTGTTGATTTGTCCTTCTCGGTGCAAGATAACCAGGCACTCATACGAGGCAAGGCGCCGTGAAATAGAAAGTAGGGGCTATATGTAGAAAGTGGGGACTACAACCAATAAAAACTGCTTGATAAAGGCTAGAAATATCGCTAGCTGGTAAAGGCTGGGGGGAGCTGGAGCCCCAGCCTCCCCTAACGACGCCTGACTTGCATACAATCCTATTATCGTGAATACCCTACACTTTTTTTATAAGAAAATGTGTATTAGAAAATGAGGTTCAAAATGCCAAAATCTTAAAAGAAAATGTAGGCTACTTGTAGAATGTACCTCTTTCCTTGTTTTAATCATAGAATTTGTAAAGAAACTAACTCTTGGGCATGGTGAATAGCTCATAGAGTTCCTTGTTGGCAGAGCTTGTTCACTTGCTGTCCAGTTCGTGACCGGACGCTTTACTAGTGGAGGAAGTCCTGAAAATGGACCAAACAGATGGGGAAAACTTCGAGGTCACACCCTGTACACGCCTTTTTTATAAGGAACCACTTTATAAGGAATTTACATGTAGAAGGCCGAAATATTTAAAGAACTTATACTATTAAAGGAAAAATCCCTAAGGAACTTTTCATTTTCAAATTCCGGCTGTACTCAGATGCAAGTGAAGATTACATTACATTGGATGATATCAATGGAAAAGACATGATACTTCTTGATTGACATTATGCTTTTGCATATATAGAACTTATTTCCTGTCCCATTTGTGCCTTTGAGGTTGAGTTCTAGCCATAATTAAAGGTAAAATTCAGAATTTCAAATTCAGAATCAATGCTTTTCTAGTGTCTGTGCCATTTTGTGGCACTTTATGTGCAGTGAAAATTAAGGAACTATTAAGGAACTTTTAGTACTAGAATTTGATAAAAAGAGGTCCGAAAATAAGGAAAGTTTAGAACTAGGCCTTTAGCTAGGTTCCTTATAAAAAAAAGCGTTTAGATGCATTGGTAGACAGTGGGCAGTACCCATTCCGGCACAGTCACACTGTTAAAATCACACATAGCAACCCTAAAGAGCACCAATATCTCATTGACGAGGTTTTATGAGTTGGGCCCAGACAAATGGGGAATGTTTAGATTTTGCTGGCCACTGCTGTGGAAAGCATTGGGCCTGCCGGGACTTTCGTCCAGTAGTTCATATTTTAATAATTCCCTTGGCTCAGTCCCCTTTCCAAGGAGAGTATGCCAGGTGAGTTACAAGCTAAGTAGTATGAATGACACTTTTATCACTGTTTTTTGTGTATCTTCGTTAGTCATGCCTAACTTACGCATAAATTTTATTTACATTTATATGGACTGAGGGAATGATTGGGTGTGGTCGTGTATGCGACATATAGGAGTGGCCTGCCGCACAGTCCCAGTTTTTAAATTTCAGTGTGGCAACCCTGGTGCTGTAGAGAAAAAAGGAAGGTATTGCTGGTCCCCTCCCAACCCCGAAAAGGGTTAACGAACTCGTTTCTTATGAAGAACAGAATTTACTGGCTTGCCACTCTTTTATGGCTGGTTGGTTCGCGCTTCAAGTGCTGCGCTTCAAACTAGGTAGGCAGGGACGCAAATATTGACAATGGAATACGATGATGCAAACACCCTCTTTTGTTCGACGGAAATTGAAAGACAGGGTGTATACGGTGCAGTCGTTATGTTTGATGAGAGTTTGTCATAGGAGATCTTTGAGCGGCCAATTTCGACGCTAATAAACATACAACTTCCTCTATTGGACATAATCTAATCAAGGCCAAATTGCGGTTTGTCCACGGCTCTAGTTGATCCTGGCAGTGAAATCTGAACACATGACAATTCACTGGTGTGCAATCGACGCGCATTTGTTTGCGCTGGCCTGTTAGAATAGTCTCAAGTGTGAGCCCAAGGCTTCTCGAAAATGTCACCAGTTTTTGTATGGAGTGAGCACACTCAAGACATTGCAACCAGACTCTCGATGATGATTCAACTGCCTTCGATTGGAAGCTCCGTCTACGATGCCATGGACTTGTAGGCACTCCCTCATACCATGATCAGCCAATCAAGTTTCGGAAGCTTAGCAACTGTTTTCTGCCTATTGCGACAGTCTCAAAAACAAAAGGACTTGTTTTGCTGTGTAGAAAATTTTTCCTTGGATGCAGTGCGACTCATTCATCTAGGGGATTGGAGGTTTTGTATTTGTTATCGTATAATTTCCAAAGTACATCGGCGTTCAAACGACACAGTTGTCGTCGTTGGTCGATAGGCGCAGAGTCAAAACACATTGGTTGACCATTTGTCGTACAGTATTCTGTAAGTAATCGTTTCATCTATTACTTTGCATATTGATCTCCTTTGTTTACCACATTTGCATCCCTAACTTTGTAACTTTTTATTTGCCACCCTTTGACAAGCTCGTTGGTATATGGGGGAGGAGCGCAGCCCCCATGTGTGCTAGATTATCGGGAAAATCCCGTTTGTTTTTGCTGTCTCTAGTAAGGGTTCCTCTTCCAATGTAGATTGACGAATGATTTGCTTCATGGCTAAAGTATTAATAATAAGATCTCTTTTTTCAGACAACACGGTAGTCGCTAGTTGCAAAGTTCCCTGGTGCGTTACTTAAGTAAACATTATCCTGTTCTTTGTTATAGCATGATTGTTTTAGCAAACAAAATAGCGAGTGCAGGATGAGTCAAGAAGTTTGAAATAGTGTGGAGTCATTTTGTATCAGCTGGAATCGAAGGTCGTGTCCCCAAAGTCTAGCACTTCCTCCAGATCCCCTAAAACGCAGCGTTGTTTTACTCGTGCTTCGAGCGGTTTACTCGTGCTTATGTTCCTAGCAAACGGAGGGTCGCTTATTACTTCTTCAGTTTTTCCAACTCCCCAAGAGCTTATTAGGATCCCCCGTTTATTAGCTTTCAAGGAATGAAAAATGGTTTGGAAATTTTTCCATGGAAAAGGTAATGCTTTCTTTCACCCTATGTTGTTTGCTGCTTCATAGAAGTGCTCTAGACAGTTTTTTGAAGTATTTCCAACCCCTCCCCTCCATTCATTAAGATCCCCATTTAGACATAAATAGACCCTCAAGAAATATATATATATATATATATATATATATATATATATATATATATATATATATATATATATATATATATATATATATATATATATATATATATATATATATATATATATATATATATATATATATATAGTAACTAATAGGGTTTTGTGCGTAAATGAGAAATAAATCATATGAAATAGGGTAGACTTATACAACAAAGAATCTGAGTTATAGACGTACATTCGTCTTTTCCGCAGAATGATACAACTGAACGCAAAGAGTGAATCTGGCGCGTTATAATAAGTCCAATTGTCAGTCAAACTAAATATATAAGTATAAGAGCCGCTTGAGAAAGGCGAAAGCCGAAAGTAACCATAAGGTTCGGAAAATCAGGAGAGTTAAAACAAGCCACTGTGGTCTAGTGTTTACAACGCTTGCCCGGAAAGCAAGAGACCCTGGTTCGATCCCAGGTGGTGGTAAGTTTTAATTTTCTCCTGATTTTTCAGAGCGTAATTGCAACCTTTCCGTTTGCACCGAAAAAGGAGAAATCCTGGTTACTTGTTTGCTACTAATTACATACATACATACATACATACATACATACATATATATATATATATATATATATATATATATATATATATATATATATATATATATATATATATATATATATATATATATATATATATATATATATATATATATATAAGCTGATCCTAAGCCGCATCCACAACGTATATAAATTGTATAAAAAGAATACACCACAAATATACTCTTCTGTAAGTAGACGTTTCGATTAAAATCTTCATCGGTACTAGACTTACAATGACACTAGGCCTGCTTAAATTACCTACATAACAATGGGGTCACAATTGATATTACCTTATATTGATATATACACAATTTATATACACAATGTTGCGTATATATACACAAAGATGAGCAAGACTGGTAAGAAAATTCAGTTCCAAACGTACTCTTTATGAAAATTCAGCACTGTTTTCCTCAAATGTGGCTATAGAAAGGGCTTTTTGTTGTTTGTGGAGGGAAAGTAGTGACTATAGCCCGAGTATGACAATAAGTAGATTTCGTGTATAAGGGTTTGACCAGAGTTATAGTTGAGAAGTAGCAGGACTATTGTTATAAGTTGTTTGTGCTGCAGATGATCCTTGTAGTGATTAAGATCTGTCTTTGTTCCGAGGCAGACTCACTTTGCGTTCACACATGACTTTAGTCGCGACTTCTACAGCAAAGTTATATTGCCATCAGAGGCGTGTTTAGTATATAGCTCTTCCCTAAATATTCAAAATATTTGAGGTGCAAAATTTTCGGAGAAATAATGTGCAAAAACTATTAGTATCCGAAGTCTTGTTTAGTCCGAGAGTTTTTGTAGCCCGAAATTATTTGTATTCCGAAATTTTTGTATGCCAAAGCTTTTTGCACCCGAAATTTAGCATAATAAAAAATTCAATTATTTCCTCGGGAATATTTCATAATTGGCATTAGTCTTGTTTCACTTGTTATATGATAAATTACGTAAATGATGGAAAACGACAATTTGCATGTTCCTGAATCAAAGTAGTTGGCAACACGGAGATTTCTGGAAAGAAACCCGTTCGAATGTTTAGCGAAAAAAGAAGTCATGCTGAGTTCTGATTTTGTGTAATCCAGTTGTTCCTTCCATTTTTATTGTTTGAAAATTGGTTTACCCCAGATATAAACATCCGAGAAAAATCCGAAATTTGCCCGAAAATATTTCTGCTGAAATTTTTGATCCGAGACCTTTTGCAGTTAAGTACTGTTCCTGTCAGCTATTGATCTATACTGTGGACAGATAAACCATATTTTTAGTCCACCTCAGGGTTTTGAAGGGAACTCAAATTGTTTACGCCGTTAGCGGTTGAAAACAATAGTAGCGGATTGGAGATGTGGTGAAGAATTCAATTTTACAGATTCGGCAACTTGGCCAGTCTTTCCAAAATGCATAATTGATGTAAATAAATTTCTGTCAGGGTGATTTAGTAAAGTTTTAAACATTTGTTGGCTAATATTGGACAATTTTTGGAAGTTACCGTATAGTTGCGACTATACTATATTGGCACAATTTGCTGGTGCAAGTTATATTTTTTCAGGGAATGATATACTTGTAGTCAGTGCTGTTATGTTAATATTGGTGACTGTAAATTAGCGAATTGTTATCTGTCACGCATGAATGCATCTTGACATCTGATTGGTTAGTTTGATGAGCCTCAGCTAATGCTTGCTTGGTGTGGTACGATATTGTACTTCTAAACATAAATAGACTTATCAATCTTTATTGGCAAGATTTAGTAGCGCAGCCTGATATAGTACCGTATGGAAATGTCGCCAAAGAGCGAGAGTGCGTTCAGGAACAGGCCTGCGGAGAGCTTTTGTGAGATTCAGTGCAAATGAAAAGTTGGAAACCCTGATGGTTTCAATATGAAATTTGAAAGTTATTGCATTAACCAGTAGGTCACTTAGCGTTTGCAGTGACTCTCAGATTTGAGGTAGATCGGGCAGCTTGCCCCTCCTGCCCCCTGTCGGCGCCCCTGTCTAGGATTCTGAAAAATATACTGTACACTTGGTGAAAGCAACATGCCTATAAACTTGTTATGTCAATGAATCTCTTGCTACAACTTTCAGTCGTGTTTGTGTTCCTGCAGGTTTTTAATTAGTTTTTAGTTAACAAGAAAATTCATTGCAATCGCTCTTATTTCTCGATGGAGCAGTGTGTTTACATACATCTTCTGCTACCAATCAGCAGAACTCATTTTGTGAACAATGACGTGCCTCTCTCATGCAAATCTAGCGAATAGATTTTTAATTATGTTCGAATGTTGTTCTAAAGGGTTGGTGGTATTGCCAGGGTGGTGTATTCAAGCTGGAGATTTGTGCGTATCTGTTATGTCTTTAAGGAAACAACGTGTCTAGACGTCTTGAGCTATAGATTTGTGATTAATTTTTCCAGCCTTGAGATTCCTGAAAGAATGAGTATTTTCCTCTGGATGAAGGTATTTTTGCATACTTTATTCTTGAAGGATTTATTCCTAGATTTCTGAAGAATTCTGTTACTATTCACTTTGAGAAGGCAATGTTTCCATGTCAAATCTTTGTCTTCTTTTGGGACTTCAGAAGGCAAGAAGAACATCCCTTCGTCGCCCTCTTTCTCCTCCTCGTTCTGTTTATCCTCTTCTTCCTGGTTTTCCTCCATCTCCTTTATCCTCCTCTTCCTCCTTATTCTCCTCGCCCTCTCTTTGCTGTTCTTCTTTCTTATCCTACTCGTCTTCGTGATGCTCTTGCTTTCTGTCCTCCTCGTTTCCTTCTTCCTTTTTGTCCTCCTTGCTCTTCTCATCCTCCCCGTCCTTCTTCTCCTCCCGCTCTTCTCATCTTCACCACTCTTCTTATCCTCCCCGCCCTCCTCATTTTCTTCTTCCTCCTCTTCCGCCTCTGCTCCCTCTTCCCCCTCCTCTTCTTCCTCTTCTATATATATAATAATAATAATACTTATAATATAAATGTTTATACAGGATGGACCTTTTCAGTATAAGTTATAATGCTATCAATAAGGGTCCTGTGTTAAAGAAAATAAAAGTAACATTAAAACCCTAGTGGAGTAATTGTTCAAAAACTTAGGTTTTTTCTTGTGTTTAAAAGAATATATATATATATATATATATATATATATATATATATATATATATATATATATATATATATATATATATATATATATATATATATATATATATATATATATATATATATATATATATATATATATATATATATATAGACCCTCAAGAAAAAATTCCAACTTTTAAAACGTTTCGGCACAAGCCTTCATCAGTTTTAACATTCCAGGTACATACAGCGCATATATAACGATAAAAACAAAGGAACAATATCTAATTAACTTACGACAATAGAACACTTTACACAATGAAACTGGACTTACAATGGATAGCATTTGAAATTGAATGGAAGGGAAATTATATTTAACATAAGAGAAAAGGGTGTTGGAGAAGCTGATACCTACCGTCCCAGCGGGGTATAGAGAAAACCATGCGAGACTCTTCTAGCTGAGACAGACAGAGGACCCAACCCTGGGAGGGGGGATAGGATCCCATTAGTCATTACATACCATCCAGCGTTCAACAGTGTGGGGAAAACAATAAGGAGTCTCCACTCTATGCTTTCAAACTCAGAGGAGCATAGGGAGGTGTTTCCTGAACCTCCGGTCACTGCTTTTAGGAGATGTAAGAACCTTAAGGACCTGTTAGTTAGGGCTAGGCTGGCTACTAACAAGAACTGTGATGAAAGGGGTTGTACTCGTTGTGAAAAGTCCAGATGTCAAGTGTGTAAATCTATGTCTGAAAGTGATAGTTTCTATTCCCACGCAACTAGTAAGGAGTATAAGATTAACTTTTCGTTTAACTGTGATTCGTCGGGTGTTGTGTATTTGTTTGACTGTGTTGTGTGTGGTGTTCAGTATGTGGGTAGCACTAACACGCCTTTTGGCTTAGGTTTAATAATTATAAGGCGTGTTTTCGTAAGTTTAGGTCAGGGTCTTCAGTTCCCCAGATGGACTTTTTCAGACATTTTTCTGAGGAAGGACATCATGGGTTCGTGGAAGACATTCGTGTCACTATAATTGATAGACTTATTGGGAGGGATAGGACACGTGAAAGTTTCTGGCAACATAAGCTGGACACTTTCACACCCCGGGGTCTTAATGTTAAGGAAGTAGACACATAGGATTATTATTTATTTGAGTTGGCTGGTTTATTCTATATGTATTCACTATTTATCCTGCTCTTTTAATTTTATGTTATGGTTTCTACTTTTATTCAGTTATTCTTGTCTATTAAATTATTTATGTCGCACCTTTTCTTACGATATCTCCCTCCTCTCAATATCGTCCTTTCTAGGTCATATTGGGTTTCCTTTTCATTTTATGTTACTTCACACCCACTTTGTTCTCGCATGGTTTTCTCTATACCCCGCTGGGACGGTAGGTATCAGCTTCTCCAACACCCTTTTCTCTTATGTTAAATATAATTTCCCTTCCATTCAATTTCAAATGCTATCCATTGTAAGTCCAGTTTCATTGTGTAAAGTGTTCTATTGTCGTAAGTTAATTAGATATTGTTCCTTTGTTTTTATCGTTATATATGCGCTGTATGTACCTGGAATGTTAAAACTGATGAAGGCTTGTGCCGAAACGTTTTAAAAGTTGGAATTTTTTCTTGAGGGTCTATTTATGTCTTTAAAAATTTCTTTATGATTGGAGCTATTTGAGTGTATATATATATATATATATATATATATATATATATATATATATATATATATATATATATATATATATATATATATATATATATATATATATATATATATATATATATATATATATATATATATATATATATATATATATATATATATATATACTAAGTCATGAGTGGGCTACCACAATTGGAAAATTTATTTTGGCCCCAGTGCGGATTCGAACTCACGATGTTTAGATCAGAAGACTCCTGTGCTAATCAATTGCGCCATCCAGGCACAAAAGAATAGCGGTGGAATCTTAAGGTCATTCTATCGTGAGTCCCTCAACGCATCTAGGGCCTTCTCTATGTTTCGGCTATAATGCCTTCTTCAGAGCCAAGCGTACTTACTAATATTAATTCGGCTAAGGCTGACATAGGTAAATACTAAGTCATGAGTGGGCTACCACAATTGGAAAATTTATTTTGGCCCCAGTGCGGATTCGAACTCACGATGTTTAGATCAGAAGACTCCTGTGCTAATCAATTGCGCCATCCAGGCACAAAAGAATAGCGGTGGAATAGATATACATATATATCTATATATATATATATATATATATATATATATATATATATATATATATATATATATATATATATATATATATATATATATATATATATATATATATATATATATATATATATATATATATATATATATATATATATATATATATATATATATATATATATATATATATATATATATAGATATATATGTATATCCATATGTATATCTATATGTATATGTATATGTATATGTATATGTATGTATTTATGTTTATAGATAGCATATTCAGCTTCGTAGAGTCATTCTTGTTGCGTATAGATATGTTCATTCACACTGCAAAGCTTCCTATATTTGTATTGTATACCTGTATATGTGTATGTATATAGATCAATTGTATAGTATAGTATTGCACTGGAGCAGTTTGGGATATTTCGTCATATTGATTAGTTGCATTAGGTCAGTAAACGAAAATTGCTTGTGTATTTCAAGGAATATAAGGTAGTGACTTCGTATGAATCAAATATCATTCCGGGATATTATGGTAGACGTAATTTAATTTTCCCAGTTGCTTCTTTAATTTATCAGCTAAGACGCTATTAAGCTTTCCTACTGCTTCATTGTTATTCAAAGCCAAAGAATGACCTGGTGTCATTGGACATAGCAGGTTGATTCTCTGTCGCGGTTAGTTTTGCTGCAATTGAGAGATCTCTGTTTGAGTCCTGTCCATCAGTATTTTACCAACGTCGTAGGAGTTTATGGAGACATCGTTGTCAAGAAATAAAGCGTTCTCTTTGTGAGAAAAAGATGCATTGTGGGTGACATTTCTTTTTGAAATTACACATGATATCAGCTAAGCTTAATTTTACCTTCCAAGGTTCTTTCGAACGAATATTACTATTCCTTACAGAGGTCTTTTGGTTAATACTCTTACCATGTTCTCTGTTACAAACTATTAGATCTTCAAATTTCAACTTTGGAAGCTAATTTTCATCGCAGCAATTCGAGCTTATAATTGCGTTGGTTGGCTTTATTACTGTAGAAGGGCAATCGGTGATGTGGACGTGACATGAAGCATGGTTGATATAGACTTAGTGAGTGAAGGGGTTCATAAGGTTCCTGTTTTCTATTCATTATACAAAATTTGATACAGATTACAGTCAGATAGTGGCGTGAACAGTTGTCGATAGAGTCCTTTACTTTGAACTAGTCAATTCAGTCGGAGTCTTGCCGTTTCTACCTTCGGAGTCCTGTCGGTTCTACCTGACTCCCGTCAAATGCGAATCTACAAGTGTTTAGGTTCAAGAGATTTGCATAGCATTTGAGCATAGCACCGAGCTGTCCCACGGCTCGTATTTATTTCGCTTTCACCTTCGTAAATTAGTCACTTTCCTCCTTTCTGTCAGATGCTGTGATAGTGAGCATTTGCGTACCAAAGACTTCATGCGTATTGGCTTACCGTATAGCTCTTTGCGAATTGTAACTGACATGACATTGTGATGGGGCTCAGTCCCCTACCCCCCACCCTTAGTTAGTGTCTTGCAAGTAAACTTCTATAAAAAATAAAGCAAGTATTATTAGACAACACACAATTATATGTTATATCACTTTAAAAACTGCTGAAAAATTGTCAGCATAGGATTTCACAGTATTCAACAATCTTCGTTATTAGACCACTTTCTCAGTTTCTTATATAATTATTTGGACCAAACACTTACATTCTTATTAGTATTTGGGGACTTGAAGAGCCCTCCTAGCTATCAATTTACTTCTACACCCCAGGATTGTTGGCACAACTCAATTTACTTTCTGTGAATTACCGTATGGATGTGTGTACTAAATAGCACGTTTTTACTATAAGAAAGTTTTTTCCTCAGTACTGCAACTTTCTTAACTTTTTCATGATTCCAGGACTAGTATTTCTTTAACACTTTCCCAGCAAGAATGTTTGAGTTTGCGTAATGCTTCAGTGTTACACAGATAGACAAGCATAACACTCGAATACACAGAGTAACATAAGAAATCGATAGAAAGAAAGTAGAAGAATGAAAATCGTTCTTGAATATTGGAATTTTGAGAGTAAATCACTTATCAACCTTCCTAGATCTCAAAAATCCATTACTGAGCTTTCTTAACTCTTTGAGAGGTTGAGTACCATTGTCTTGTTAACCTCTTTCTTATGCAGAATAGCGTTTATATCGCTACCTTTTCATATGGGTATTTCGCTCCGACTATAGGAATCTCTGGGAATATTCTAAATTTTATTGGTCTTGGAGAGGTGGCCAGGAAGAGCTTGCCTAGGAAGAACTGTCCCGAGCAGATCTGGCTCAGGCAATCAGTAACCGGTTTATGTTATGAAATTGTCTGCAAAGTCTACTAAAATCTTAAGACGTTTCATGATAAATTGTAGTTTGGTCAAATTCTAATGAGAAATAGTATGCAGAGAAAGATATTATCATCCTGCAGGAGAGTAGGACATTTAATTTCCTCATCATTCGTCTGTTCTGGGACGTGGGAGAAACCAAAATTAGCATCTGCTCTTAGGGGCGTTTCTTTTTCAGTGAATAATTCTGTTTGTCATTCGTTTGCAATCCTCCTGAAATAATTTTGTTTTGTTTCCTTGATTTTCGATAGAAAAGAAACACTTATGCAAAGCTTTCACAACTGCACTTGAAGGCAGGTTGTCAGAAATAGAACATAGGTTTCTGTTTATACAGTAAATCAGCTGGTTTATATTATTTTTTGAGTAAGACCGCTTTCTTTACGACATTAACAGCACAAGAGGATTACCTTAAATCCACTGTTTATAGGCCTGCCTATGCTACAAACAAAACTGAAGTGTTTGATTCCAAAGCGAAGATAATACCATATTACGTAAGTGGCAGCCAGTTAATGGCACTTCTTTTATCTCAACGGAATAAAGCATCCATTTCACTCTTAGAAATACTTGTCTTGCAGTTTTTCTTTATTTACCCCCGACCTGTCCAGACCTAGTTTGTCTTATTATGTATGCAAGCAAGTAGAAGCTGTTGTGAGCTGGAATCTTGGATCATCCAAAGCGAAAAAGTCTTTCTATTAGGTTTACTATGATCTTACCGAGCTCTATTGGATGGATCTTGTCGTTTTGTATCAATCCTTGAGTATAGGTGCCGGAGACCTTGTGGTAGATATAATATTGAGCTAGTTTCGGATTAGAGAAAGGCGACCAAAGTATAGCGGTTTTGATGTGAATAGTAGTTTTCTTGAGCATGTTCAACTTGGGGCAGATTTAGATTGCTCATGTATTTCATATGTCAATAGCGCATAGAGAAAAGTTGTAACGTAGCCAGTGGTGTAGATGACGGAGAGGTCGAAGGGATGAGCCCAACTAACTGCAAACTGGGGGGTGCCACCCCCTTGTAAGATACCTTGAAAGTGAAAGACCATGTAAACAACAGAAATATCGGTAGAAAATAGCAAATTTTTATGTTCTCAAAGGAATCATTCTAATTTTAATGTAGAGTTCGCAAAGTTTATAGATTTAAATCCTATTGTTTGCTGGACGCCAGTCTCAGTTGTATATGTATACGTAGTACAGTATATCGAATTCTTAGTTTCTTATAAAAGTACTTCCATGAATAGAGCCGGAAAGAAATTAACTATCTCTACACCACTGAGTATAACCAATGCCTTACTGCAGTTTGCAGCGGTAGCCACCAGTTTGTACCGTGAAAAATGCTTTTGTTCAGTTCTTTTTATATACCACAGTAAACTGTACAGTGTAGAACTAACAGTTA
The DNA here is from genome assembly GCA_964019165.1 of Mastigias papua. NCBI lineage: Eukaryota > Metazoa > Cnidaria > Scyphozoa > Rhizostomeae > Mastigiidae > Mastigias > Mastigias papua. The sequence goes on from OZ025285.1 coordinate 5,712,575, forward strand.
GCACAAATTGAATTTTAGCGTGATGTGTTAGAGGTAGATAAAATACATTATCGAGGCACCTCTAACACAACATAGTTATATTAACAACTAGAGTTAAAACAAAATAGAAAGTATACGTAATACAAAACAAGAGGACAAAAGCAGGATTCAAGTATAAAGAAAATAAAACTGCAATTTCATTTCAAATATTTATACATTTCCTTTTTAAATTTTTGTACAGGTTACACAAATTTCAGCTACATGGCTATTTTACAAATTGTCCTGTTTTAAAAGAAAAGAAAAATAATTATGTAGTTTCTAAGATATAAATAATGTGTAAATTACATAAAATAATAAATACTTAAGAATCTAATAGGAACACTGTTAACTCCTTAAGCCTGGTTCACACATGGTTGTTGGAATCGCTGTAGTTGCTGGCTTTCTGCACCAGCGACCCAAAAGACCATATGCAAACGTCTGAAAAATATGTTACGTGGACCCCAGGGACTCCAGCCACTGTGTCGCTGGAATAGAGTCGTGTTCTATCCCAGCGACTCAAATAACCCAGGGTGAAGCTTGTGAGAACAATTGACTATGATTCCAGGGATCCCAGCGACTCCAACGACTCCAATGACTCCAGGGACCCCAGTGACTCCAACGACTCCATCGATCCCAGCGACTCCATTGACTCTAGTGACTCCAACGACCCCAGCGACTCCAGCGACCCCAGCGACTCCAGCGACCCCAGTGACTCCAACGACTCCAGCGACCCCAGCGACTCCAACGACTCCAACGATCCCAGCGACTCCAACGACTCCAACGACCATATGTGAACCAGGCTGTAAAAGTGTTCTCTCGTGACTTTTGTAGCAAAAATTCCTCTGATTGAGACATCAAGTACGATACCAGGAGCAATCATTAATCAATGTTCATCCTGTTTACCTTGTAGAAAACTGGGTCGCTAGCGCTTAAAGCAAAATAAAGGACGCGGTTGTTGTTGTTCTTGTTGTTTACTTTATTTTGAGTTGGCTGTAATATCTAGCTTTCTCAGCCAGTTTAGACCTGCTGTACATGCTGCATCCAGGCATGGGATCCCTTGTTTATCGTCCCTTCCGAAGGACGGATATCGTACTTGTATTTGATTTTTGTTAGATTGCTTTGCTGATTCCGATATAAACCATTAGAAGGGATTGAAAAAATATAAACCAGCAGCTTTGAACGGTAACAAATATGTGTACAAAGTAATGAATATAGGAAAAGTAATTACAGTTATTACAGTTCTTCTAGTACGTCATAAGACATTACAGTTGCTTTTTGTTTACGTCGTAAGAAATTACAGTTGCTTATGGTTGAAGTTTTCACAACAAACAAATAAATGTTCCGTTCATGAGGGAGATGTTCGTAGAAAAGACATTACTACATCAGCTAGGATGCTTGAGCAATTCTACTCTACCATAAATCAGAACCACATGATATGGTATGGAAACAGTAAGGCTCGTGGGTCAAAGAGTATGGACAAGGTTACCAACAAAAATTAAAACTTCAGTCTCATTGAGGGTCTTTAAGAAACATCTGAGGTTTACAAACTACATGATTTGCATATGTAGGATTTTTAAAACCTATTTGTAGGTTAAAGTTTTTACAATATCATGTATGTATCTTCTATGGTATGTTCCCTTCCGTAAATATTACTTGGCCTCAATTAGGTGACCAAACTGATGAGCGTTCGGAAAGCACTGACTGGATGCGAGATGATTGCAATGACGGCCAGTTTAGCCATAGCCTACCGGGCCTTTAACTTTTTGGCGCTGTTATGCAAGTACGTAAAGAGATAGGAGTGTTCAAATGAGTGATGGTAATCCAAAGTTGAGTAGTGCAGCAAGGTACTCTTCTTTGCTGCTAGCGTCTTCAATTTGGGAAACAGTATTCTTTATTGGGGCGTTCTCTTCGTATTGCTATGCCTGTGCAGTGGTATAGTATGCTAGAGTAGTGGTTGTGTTGGCTATGCAACTGTAGCACTATAGCAGCTTCCGGAAAACTATACTAATTGCATGGTAGAGTTCATGACAGATGGAAGATAGAGCAATGCTATAGGCAGCTCTAATGGGTAATAACCGTTTTAAGGTTCTCATCCTATAGAATAGAGTATACAATAACTGCTGCCTCCCGTTCCCTACCCTTTTATTTGTTCAATGATTTCTTTACATACCTACTCTTTTAAGTCATATGCCTATTTAATTACTTATTCCCTCACTTATTAGCACACTTAATGATGTACTTACTGTCTTACTTACTCACTGATTTACTTACTCTTTGGCACTGTTCCCTGTTGGTCTAGTGACAGAGATTTTCAATCCTTTCAATTGAATGCATTTGGTTTCTTAGGCCTGTCGTCAATGCATTGGCGTATATTTAATAACATCTGTTGAACAGCTCACCTATGCGAGGGCTCTAAAGTTTAATCATCGAGATTACACGTGGCATTGATATCCAAAATAATGCCCAGTGGGATGTAATGATAAAACCATACTGCTTACATACTTCAATAAGATAAATGAAAGTAGGTTTGTATAATCTAATACCACAAATACTTCTTTCTATATGAAGACTTGACCTTTTGTCGAAGTTTGAAATGGTCAGGTGGCATGGTAAGATATGAGAAAAGAGTGTTTACCATGCCTTCCCATTGTGACTGGAGATAACGTTAGATCAAGTTTTTTTCTCATTTTCTCCTTTCCCTACAGTTTATGTTCTCATTGTTTGTCAATACATGATGTTATGTCCTATATTACCAATGTTTCTAGGGCATAGTGTCCAATAGGCATTAATTAATAACTTTTACCATTCTGATATATTTCTCTAGCTCTATCTGTGCTGCTAATTTTGATTGCACAGCTTAAGAATAATTCGTCCTAATCTGTTTTCTACATCTGATATGCCTTGGGATGCGTTTATGTGACAATAAAGCTATGCTTGCTTTATGCCATCTTTTCTACACCACTCAATCAATGTTGTTAAGGCTTGTTTTTGTTCAATTTGTTTAGCTAGGACAAAATCTTTATAGGTGGAGACCCAATGCCTAACACCGAATCAAACTGTACTTGTGCTCTTAAATCAAATCCACCTCGGTGTCTTAGAAAGTTATGCAGTGTGAATGCACACATCTATATGCAACAAGAATGATTCTACGAAGCTGAGTATGCTCTTCTACTGACTTTTCATTCGGGAAGTTAGAATTTCAGCTCTGTGTCTAGCCCAAATAAAGTGTGGGACAAGAGACAATTGGGTATGGATGGTCAATTCAATAATTTTCAGTTACGAGAAATGTAGGAAATTTAATTTTTGCTCTAAGTTATAAATCTGCATAATTCGAATTAGCTTATATTGCAATGTAACGATTCAAATGATATGAAGAACTATGCAATGGATACTTCTTGATTTTGATGGAAAAGTTATTAAACAGATCGAATTAAGTTGGGTTTTAAGAATGGTTCCATCTTTCCAAATAAACAAGAGATATATTATGTAGTAATAAAGACACAATTATATGCACACCTCCAGATATTTTGCCCTCTGCTTTGACCAAACTTTTGTGTCCCTGCTCCGACTTGTGGCTACACAACTTTGTTGTGTATTGAAAGATGGAGGTTCGCTAGTAATATAAACTGTTGCAGTTATGTTACACTTTTGTCTGACATGGCCTCTAGCTTCAGATTGATGGTAGTCCTGCTGTTCATCAGACTGTCACGATAACCTTTCTGTAGTCATCGATTGCACTTTTTAGAATATGAATCATATATCTAAATAATTATACGTTACCATTATTCTAGGTACTAATTCACACGGGAGAAAGTAACTGGGGAACTTCTTTGCACTAGAGGTATTATTTGGCTAAGTCTTGCTCTCGTTAGGTTCTACAGGAAGATCTTCTAAATCTACTTGCATTTTCAAGAGATCTCATTCAGTCGCAAAAGTCATATGATATGCCATTATTTTTTGCTGGCGCTTCATCGGTATCCGATTACTAAGCAAAGCTGGTTAGAATCACCATTTCGAGAACTGTTTAAGTGTTTGAAATTCGTCTGAAAATAATGCTGCATGTTTTCATAATACTTAAAGTTGCTCTGTTTATTTATAGTAAGAGCATAGGGTTTCCAGGTTGGTTTATTAACGGCTGTCTAGCGTGACGTATGAGCTCTTTGCCTGCTGCGATACAAAGCAATTTCTCTTTTAAGCGATCTGAGTGGCCGATTTATTCTCTCTTTGTATAGATAAACCTACTACTTTCTTGGATTCCTCGCACGCAGCTTCACGCGTTTGTCTCTGAAGAATTTTGAAATATTTGGGATGTTCTTCTGTAGTTCATGATCGGCATTTTTATGCTTTTGCCGTAATAGCAGGGGTTCTTATCATCGACTTCATAATAAGTTTATTTTACTGATACATGCAGGAATAGGTCATTATTGCAGAACGTAATCTATCTAAGAGGCCCCAGAATGGATCCTTGTGGCTCACGCGAACTGCTGTCTTTCATCGTACTAAGCTTGTGTGATTAACCTAGCTTTCTGACATCAATGCAAGTATCATGGGATTTCTCCTTTTATTCTATATAAACGATTTCGAACGAGAGATAAATGTTAGCATTTAGCATTTCTAGTTGATGCATAGAAATTCCTATTAAATTGATGTTATTGAAAGTATTGGGCTTAGAAGAGATCTAATATCCTCATTTGTTTGGTTCTGTTTGAGTTCACAATGTATGACGTAATCCAAGTATGTAGCCTGAATTACGAGAAGATCTTTGGCTTTGATATTTTGCATTTCATGCAAAAAAGTTATAGAGATACCAAGGACTTTTAGGCTGAAGAATTGTGGGAATACATAAAGTATAGTAGAGTACAGTACAGTACAGTACGGTTCAGTACAGTTCAGTACAGTTCGGTACAGTTCAGTACTTTACGGTACAGTTCAGTACAGTTCGGTACAGTTCAGTACAGTTCAGTACTTTACAGTACAGTTCAGTACAGTTCAGTACTTTACAGTACAGTACAGTACAGTGCAGTACAGGAGAATACAGACCTTTGGTATCTGACTCCTTTGTGGTTGTGGGGTTAAACCAGGGGAAGATTCAACCTCCTTTCAGAACAGTGGTTTCGATTCAGTCCCTAAACACAAGCACACGCCTATTAGCTATGCTGTAAAAACTGCACTGTAATTAAATATATTGCATATAAAAATAGCAATCGACCCACATGTTAGCAGATAGATTGCCATGCATACAACAATCTAGACGCTTAAGTTTCTTTGCTGTTAGCATAGGATTCACCATAACTGAATATTCAAATGACTCTATAGGTCCTGTGCTGTTTTTCTTTGTCAGGGTAATTGGTTTGTAGCACGTATACAGTCAAGTTTACTCTCGCTGATTTTCTCACTCTCAGGAATACAATTACTATGCTCACATTTTGCCACCCAGTACCACGCAATGTAGCCGATTTCATTCTATTGTTTGAGCGCATAGGTTGGTAGCCATTAGCTTGGTAGCCCATAGTTTGGTGGCCCACAGCTTAATGGCCCACAACCTGGTAGACCATAGATTGGCAGCCACTTTCTGTTTCTATGAGAAGTGTCTTGTATGTTTTCCTAATTTCCTCTAGTAGCTGATTTGCTCTTTGATAGACAAATAACTATTGTGTCTCTTTTATCAAACAACTATTGTAGCACAACTCGGTCGTATAACAGCCTGGCTCAGATCTTCAGCAAGAAAACCACAGTATAGTGAGTTATGATACAGGGCAAATTCAGCTCAAGTAGGATGGCTACTTTTAAAAATGACTTCAGATAACGGCTTCAAATAACGACGGCAAGTAATGACTTCAGCTAACGACTTCGTATAGCGACTTTACATAATGACTGACTTGACAGGGCGTTACACCGTATATCTATGTTATAACACATTGTGCAAATATCTATGTTATAACACATTGTGCATATGATACAAAGTCAACAGAGCGATGATAACACTCGTTGGAGCTATATGTATAGTGGCATGTTAACACGTAACATATATGTAAGGGACTGGACATTTGCGATAATGATAGTAGTCATTCATTAGAATTACACAACCGAGTGGTGACAGTTTAGAGAGTAGAACTCTGTGATTCACAGTGTGAACGTAGCCTTAGAGATTGCACGAATTGCTTTTAAAAAACTTGTAATATCATTGCTGTCATTCATTTTTGGAAATATTATAAAAAGTACATCTTATCATTTTGTTAAACCTGCACTAAGCAAGGGCCTGCTGGCCCAGGCTTACATTCTGGCACCTCCGACGGGACTGTATGAATGTTTGGCATTGAATTCGTGCTTCGTATCATGTTCAGAAGTTAGTTAGGCCGTACCACGATGGACATCGACGAGCTGGAATTAGAGATTCTTGGAAAGCTTTATTCGCTTCAGGAGAGTGTTTTAGCTGAATTGTGTACCTACCTGAGTATCACTAAAGAAGGAAAAACAAAACGCAAATTGCTGAAGGAGGTTAGAGCTTCGATAGAGTCCTTAACCAGTGGTGAAAATGATGAAACTATCCTAGAGTCATTGAAGAAAATAGCTGAGATTGTAAGTGAGGAGGACATGCCTGAACTAGAAGCTGAAACTGTGGCACAAGTGGAATTGACCGAACGGATAAAAGAACAAAAACAGCAGAGTGGAGAAGTTACTGCTCAAAATGTGCAGTTATCACAACAAAAACAGGTACGAGAGATAAGACTAACCGATGTAGAGTATAAAGACGACAGAAGTTCTTTTCTCCGTAGAGAATTTAAAATATCGGGATCCATAGGACAGCCTGGGGAAACAAATAAGTTAAATTTTATTTCCCTTGTACATCAGATTGAAGGGGGTCTGGCAAAAGGGTATAGTGAAGCGGAAGTTTGTGAGGCTGTAATTCGATCGATCAGTCCTGGGATGGCTCTACGAAGTTTCTTAGAATGTACCCCCAACCTGCCCCTCTCAAAAATTCGGAAAATTATCCGCTCACATTATCGAGAAAAATCTGCAACGGAGTTATACAAGTCTCTGTCTACTCTCACTCAAGGCGCAAATGAAGATGCTCAGTCGTTTCTTTTTAGAGCATTAGAATTACGTCAGCGGGTCATTTTCACGTGTAAGGAAGCTGACTCAAAAATTAGTTATGACCAAAACCTCATCCAGAATCTGTTTTTACACTCCATGGAAACGGGATTAAGGGATGAGTCAGTAAGGGCTAAGCTTAGGCCATTTTTACAGAACACTGATGTCCCTGATGACGAATTGATTGGTCAAATGAATATCATATTTTGCGAAGAGCAAGAAAGGGAAACAAAGCTAGGCCGAAAAATTCAAAAACCTACTGCCAGGGTGGACAAAATAACATCTGTAACACATAAAGTACCTGGGGAGAAACCTAATGCGGAATCCGATAAATCATTGGTCGCTACATTAAACGCCGTCCAAACGCAGCTGTCTGATTTGAAAGCCTCGTTTGAAAAATTCAAAAGTGATTCAAATAATGTACAGGCAAGGGAAAAGGGTACAGTACGCCCACCCCGAGCGTGTGAATCGTGCGTAGCTGCAGGCAAACCGGTAAACTGCAATCACTGTTTTATTTGCGGAGAATCGAGCCACTTTGCCTACGGCTGTCGTCAGAGAAACATTCCAAAAAACGGGAAAGGGGTACGGTACCGCAGGGGCCACCCGTAGCTGACCCCCAGGAAAAGCCCCAAGGATTGCATATCCGTGAAATTGTATGCACTGAAAATGTTAAATCTATTATTGGTGATTCGAATGATAAACTACTTTATCAATCACATATTAGCGACAAAAATCATAATAAAATTATCAAACTTATTGGAAAAATTTGTACTATTACATGTTTTCTTCAGAATACCAAACAGAAAGCACTTTTTGACACTGGAGCGCAAGTATCGGTAATTTCTACAAGCCATTTGCGAAATTCTTTCCCACACGAAAGGGTTCGTAACATTTCGGAACTTTTGGGAAGCGATGCTAATCTTGATTTGAAGACTGCTAACGGTTCCTCGTTACCTTACATTGGATATGTTGTTTTGTTGTTCAGTTTTAAACAAGGTGAGCCTGGTATTAGAGTACCAATGCTTGTAACTAATAGTATTCTTGACTTACCTATAATTGGTTATAATGTACTAGAAGAAATAATTACAAGTCCGCGTAATGACTTCCGTAACCTGCTGGCATCCTTGCAATTTTCGTTGAACAAGGACAGGGAAGAGGACATTACCGCGTTAGTTGACATCATTAAAGAAGCAAAAGACGAACCTCCTCTCTGTGTTAAAACATCTAAACATAAAGTAATTATTCCAAAACACTCCACGCTAAAAGTTAATTGCCGCGCCAATTTGGAACCTGTTTCACAAGACTCTATGTTCCTATTTGAGCCCAACGACATTGAAACTTGGCCAGAAGGGTTAGAAATAATGCAAGAACTTATCCTGCTGAGGCAAAATGACAACCGTATTTCTGTGCGCGTTCATAATAGTACAAGCCGCGATTTGCCATTAAAGGGTCGTTTAGAGATAGGTCATTTAGAACAAATTCGCTCAGTAACAGAGCTTCAGGTCAAACAGAAAATGACTATGGAAGAAAATTCAGTCAATGTTTCTGGTATTTCTTGCGTTAAAAGTGAAACTCTTGATGTAGCTGCATCAGTTGACTTTGACACACTAACAGCTAAACAAAAAGAAACTGCGTTGAAAATGCTACTTGAAGAGGTTAATGCTTTTTCGGCAAATGATTCTGATGTCGGTAACATTCCTGATTTACAACTAGAAATCAATTTAACCGATGAAATTCCGGTTCAAAAATCGTATATTAACGTTCCAAAACCGTTGTTTTCAGAGGTAAAGAACTACATTGAGGATTTACTGAATCGAGGCTTTATAAACAAGTCAAAATCTGCCTACTCATCCCCTGTCGTGTGTGTTCGAAAAAAAGATGGAACACTTAGGCTATGCATTGACTACCGCGCGCTTAACCGTAAAACAGTTCCTGATAAACACCCGTTGCCAAGGATACAACAAACTGTGGAAAATCTTGGCGGTAATTCATGGTTTACGCTTTTAGATATGAACAAGGCTTATCACCAGGGTTATGTGGCTGAAAATAGTCGTCATAAAACCGCGTTTGTAACTCCCTGGGGGCTGTACGAATGGGAACGAATTCCGTTTGGCCTAACCAATGCCCCTTCTGTGTTTCAGAGATTCATGGAGGATTGTTTAAGCGGGCTACGGGATGAGATATGTGTTCCTTACCTGGACGATGTGATTGTCTTTAGTAAAACTTTTGAAGAACATGTTGAGCATTTGCGCATTGTTCTTAGTCGCCTGAGCAGCCGCGGAGTTAAACTCAAATTGTCAAAATGTCAGTTTTTCCAGCGTGAAGTCTGTTACCTAGGACATGTAGTCTCAGAGTATGGGTATAAACCGAACACCAGCAAGTTATCAGCAGTAACATCACTCTCTGAGCGACCACCTAAAAATATCGGTGAACTGCGAAAGTTGATCGGTCTACTAAGCTATTATCGGAAATATATTCCAGGATTTGCAAAACTTGCTAAACCTTTAACAGACCTTTTACGCCAGGATAGGGATGGAGAAGACAGTTCAACCAAACTTGCACATAAGAAAGGTAGTAGCAAGGGAGGTCAGTTACCATCAACAGCAGAAATAAGGTGGAGAAGCAACCATCAAAGATCACTTGAAGCGCTAGTCAACTGTCTTACATCACCACCAATTCTAGCATATCCAGACTTCTCACGAGATTTTGTTTTGCATACAGACGCAAGTCAGGATGGCCTTGGTGCTGTATTGTACCAGGAAGATGAGGAAGGCCAGCTTAGGGTGATTGGCTATGGATCACGCACCCTAACTCCAGCTGAAAAAGGATACCATATGCATGCCGGAAAACTCGAGTTTCTTGCACTGAAGTGGTCAATTTGCGATCATTTTCGAGACTACTTATATTACGCTCCACATTTTACGGTATTCACTGATAATAACCCCCTCACGTATGTGCTTAGTACTGCTAAGTTAAATGCCACAGGGTACCGATGGATTGCTGAATTGGCAGACTTCCATTTCAAGATTAGATACAGGCCAGGACACTGTAACATCGATGCAGACGCTCTTTCACGGTTGCCATATCAATACCAATCATCTTGTACTCTAGAAACATCACCTGAAACTATATATGCAATTATTAATGGTGTTCATGCACAGGAGGCAGGTAAAACAACATGGGTTGCAGCAGTTAGCACGCAGACAGCAGATCAAGATAGTAATCATACACTGCACTCACTTAGTCTCGCCGAAATCGCTGATGCGCAGTGCCAAGATCCAGATATCTCACGTGTCATGAAACTCCAAAAGGCTGACAAAAAGCCCTCCTATGCTGCTGCAAAAGCTGAGACTCCAGGTGTAAAACTCTTGCTTCGAGAATGGGATAAACTTTCAATAACACAACAGGGTATCCTACAACGTCGTTCAGGAGATACACGCCAATTAGTATTACCGAAAAAGTATTGTCCACTGGTTCTACGCGAACTGCATAACAATATGGGTCATCTTGGAGCTGACAGGGTATTTGACCTTGCCAGGGAGCGGTTTTATTGGCCACGTATGTTTACGCAAATCTCTGACTACGTCACAAAAGTATGCTCATGTTTGAAAGCAAAGGCACCATCTACACATACTAGAGCACCATTGCAGAATATTGTATCAACCATGCCATTGGAGCTTGTATCAGTGGATTTCCTACACTTAGAAAGAAGCCAAGGTGGCTATGAATACATCCTCGTTATTGTTGACAATTTTACTCGCTTTGCGCAGGCATATCCAACTAGAAACAAAGAAGCAAAAACTGCAGCCAACAAGCTCTTTAATGATTTTTTCCTTCGTTTTGGGTTCCCTGCCAAAATCCTACATGACCAGGGTAGAGAATTTGAAAACAAGTTGTTTCGGGAGTTAGAGAAGTTAGCAGGGATCACAAGGCTCCGAACTACTCCATACCACCCTCAGGGAAATGGTCAGACGGAAAGATTTAACAAAACACTTCTAGGGATGTTGAGAACTTTATCTAACAGTGACAAGTTGAATTGGAAAGATTCTTTAAACAAAATGACTCATGCATATAACACCACCAGAAATAGTGCTACTGGTTATTCGCCATTCTTTCTTATGTTTGGTAGAAAACCCAAACTTCCAATTGATATTATTTTCTCACAAGCGGCTATTGGTAATCCTGCATCACTACGGTCTGTCAACAAATGGCATAATGAAATTTCGGAAGCGCGTCGTATTGCCGCAGAACATTCAGCTAAATCGCGTGCCTTAGCCAAGATCCAACATGATAAAAAGGTGCATCACGTTTTGCTTGTGCCGGGTGATCGTGTGTTGATTCGCAATCTGAAACCTAAAGAAGGCCCCAGTAAACTACGTCCTTACTGGGAGGATACAGTCCACGTTGTCGTCAGTCGAAAAGCGGAGAGCCCAGTCTATGTTGTCAAACCAGAAAGCGGGGACGGACGCGAGCGTACATTACACCGCAATTTGCTCTTGCCATGCAATCTGCTTGTTGATTCTGAGGATTCTAAAGAAAAAAACAGGCGCCAATCGACACACTCAAAAAGCAAACCAAATCAATCTCAGTCCATCAATGTCGATACGGAAGACTCAGACACGGACGATATCCCATCGTTTTTACCATCTCTTCGCCATGCACAACAAGCTAGCCATTCCGATCATGCGCTAACAAACATTGATGCAGATGTTCAGGAATCAGATAAGTTTTCCACATGTCCAGCTCCTATCAACTTATCGCCATTAGCACAGGAATTTAGTCCATCTAGCGTATCACGTGCATCTTCGCCAGAGGAGCCACGACGTTGCCGACCGCAACGTACAAGAAATGCGCCGGTATTGTTAAATTACGATCGTTTCGGCTCTCCTTCGAACGTACAGTACGCTTCAGTCAATAGCCTACAGCTTCCTTGGCCTACTGTCGTATACAGAATGCCGCCTTATGCACATTATGGTTATTCACCATTTCTATACTATTGTTATTAACTGTTGTTTTACATACATTCGCTGCTATCGCTTGTTGATATATACGCAGATTTTCGTGTCGCTGACGATGCAAAGCCGTCGTTGTTTATAGCTGAATTCTTCGCTAACTTTTCAGAGATCGTGTCAACGATCAGTTGTTGTCCAGACTTATCAGCCGCTATATTGGTGTGTCGTGTATTAGGATCTTTCTGTTCGAGACTGGCCATCTCTAACGGCAAAGATAGTTTTTGAAGAAAGAGATAGCGAACACTCTTCAAAGGAGGGGTGAGTGTAAGGGACTGGACATTTGTGATAATGATAGTAGTCATTCATTAGAATTACACAACCGAGTGGTGACAGTTTAGAGAGTAGAACTCTGTGATTCACAGTGTGAACGTAGCCTTAGAGATTGCACGAATTGCTTTTAAAAAACTTGTAATATCATTGCTGTCATTCATTTTTGGAAATATTATAAAAAGTACATCTTATCATTTTGTTAAACCTGCACTAAGCAAGGGCCTGCTGGCCCAGGCTTACATATATGCTTTTTTATAAGGAATATAGCACAAAGCCTGGCTATTAAATTTCCTACCTGTTAGCCTCTTTTTGCTACATTGTAGTACTAGACGTTCCTAGTATTGTCTCAGTTTTATCTGCACATTTCGTACTATGAAGCCTGTAATATAGACCAGCATAGACATTATAAGTTTCAGCGCACGACCTCTTTATGAAACGCTGCCTCAAGGCCAGTTTCCACTTAGTCGCTTTGGTCGCGCGAATGAGCGAATGCATCCCCAGTGACAGGTATTGGGCGATTGCAGCGAATAAGAGCAGCGACTCGTCGAATGATAAATTTTGGTGGTAATAATAACATAATAAACAAAACATGGCGCTCACAAGAAGGCAATTGCTACTTATTTTATTATTACGAAGGCGTTTTCGTAGAACAAATGTTAAGCGAAAAAGATTTTGGATACGAAAGATATACTCTGAACGAATTACTTATCGAGTAATCATGAAATTCTGCACTTCAAAATTATTTCCTGACGATTCATGTTTCAAGTCAAACCATACATAGGAAATACACAATAGGATGTAGTAATACTACGAGAAAACGTAGTTTACGGGTTGAAGGTAAAAATGAGCGAAGGAAGTACCCTAAAGTGTCTATTGTTTGTGAAATTCATCTCACCATATAAGCTCGGGGTTGTCCCAACATACTCAAATATCAGAACTAACTGCACGATATCAGGAAACTCCCCACTTCACTACCTTGCTATTGTTTGAAGTGCCAAGACACTGCGCGAATTCGCTCAGTAGTTCAACTGAGTTGAACTACTGAGCGAACGGGAGATCATTCGCAGCGAAATTAATTCTTGTTCACTACACATGCTCAGAGGGCCATTCGCTCATTCGCGCGACCAAAGCGACTAAGTGGAAACTGGCCTTCAAGGATTATGGCGAATTTGACTGCAATGGTGGAACTGACTCCCTAATTATTCTCATATGTTGCTTATGAAGCGGTTTCCTTTTGAAATTACGTGTAGTAAAGAATAGTTTACAAGTAATAGACAACACATCACAGACATTTTTCATGTTTTATTTCTATTTCTGGTAATTTATTAGCGTAGTACAGTTTGTGTCGAAAATTGTCTAGTTTTGCCTCTATATATAATGCTACGTTGCCCATTTGCTGTTTTTCGTAATGGGATCCTTACGTCTGTTTCAGTACTTCTTAAGCTTCGATTTATTTCTGGTTCGATTCGACTTCTTGTTCAGAATATCTCAAAGGGCATATTGCATAAGGTTTTTTATGAGGGATAGTAATAATCGACAAAATGGGCCTAGAGTTTAGTTGCATAGGATATTTGCTCTTAGAATCCCGTACTCTTATTGGCTGTGGAGAATTTAAGTGTGATCACAGATCCCATATAATCATAGACTTGGAACATATGTGACTCAATTTTACTACTTCGACGTACAAGCAACATTATGACATAACGTGTAAAACTATTCATGTTTTGTTTCTTTTTCAGATCTGGCTTGAGATTAATTGCTGCAAAGTATTAGGAAACGGCATCAATTCACTGTCAGAGAGAAACATATACGTATCGATCACCCATGGAGAACAGCACTGTCACAGATACCAGCAGCGGCTCCTTTGCCTTTGGCATATTTGTTGAATTGATTTTCATTTGGACTATAGTAGGAAACTTGATTATCATCGCGGTACTCAAGTTTTACAAACCGTTGACCATTCCGGATATTCTTGTATTCTCTTTGGCATTATCCGACTTATTAAACGTTTTGCTGCCTGCCCAGATACTGAACATTATCCAGTCGCAATTTTTCAACATATCGTGGAGCAAATCAATATGTGCGGCCTTCACAGGGTCAGTCTACTGCCTTAGATTGTCTTCCGTTTTGACCGTTTCAGTCATATCATTGGACCGGTTACTTGCTATCAGAAAGCCACTATTATACCGGTCGAGGGTTATGCATGAAATCGGACGTGTTAAGGTTCTGATTTTAATGCTGTGGCTTTTTAGTTGCTTAACTGCTTTATTGCCTTTCATGGGGGCGGGAGAGTGGTCTTTTAATGGTAGCGAGTGCCCGTATCAGCTCCTTGATTTGGGAGTTTACTATGGGTTTTATGTAGAAATTCTCGGCTTACTACAGCTGGCATTGGTTCTTTATTGTTATGTTGTAATCCGAATAACTACTTGGCACTTCTTGAAACGACAAGGCCAGTTTCGAAGAGCACAGTTGGACAGAACGGTATCAAACCCTCCAATAACGAGTCACAACAATGACAAAGTAGCAATTAAGGCCCGACAAATCCACGTGGAAGGACCCACAGATGGAGCCGCCAATTTACGTACAAGCGAACAGCATTGTGATTCAACTGGAAGTGGGCAAAAACTCAAGCGTGGCTCGTTCATTAGGCATTTTGGATCGAAGAGGCGAGAAAGCTCGACACCATTCCTGACCGAAGGAATGAAACAAGTAGCCAAGATGGAGAAAATGATGGCTGCTTTGGTGTTCTTGTTTTATTTGTCATGGATACCCTTTTTGGTAAGTGTTTTTGATGGCTGGTTATCTGTTGACTTCCTTGAGTTAAACCTCTCTCATATTTCAAGAGCATTGCTCTTTCCCTCATTTTGCTTTATTTCTAAAACTTATGAGCCACACTAGGAAACATGTTGGCAGCACGTACGGGCTTGTTAGTTTTGAAAGTTATCTGCACGCAGAGACGTATACGTGTGCGCTCATTATCACCTTTTATGCACGCATGCATGCACAGTTCGCATCTTTGACAGCAGCTGCACACATGCCTACCTGGCAAATATACTTTTGCTCATGTGAGATCTTTTGAAAGCTGCCATTCTCTCCGGTATGCTCTATGATCTTGCTATTGGGAGATGAGAATTGTTACTACTTTTGTGACTGGCCTGATTTAGAGCGTTCTATTAGTAGACAGGCGTGTGCGCAGGTAAGCAAGCAAGCTAGCATTTAATTCAAGTGCCGTATTCATTCGACTGTATGCTGCAGCTTGTAGCTATTCTTGGCATGTTTTGTTACATTTTTAATCATGTGCAGCCTTTAAGCGAGGGAGGCTTGTATTGTTTGATCCACATCTTCACACCATCCAACCATGTTGATTGAGATCCTGCAAAGATTTCCTACTAACGTAATGCAAAGGCTGATGATGAAGAGTGTGACTGAATGAGCATTTTTGGATTATGTTGATGATTCCATGCTGCTTGTTGTTATTGGTTGGACTTATATGCCGTCTGTGTTGCAACCAAGTAATTTTGAAGGTTTAATTGCGTGGCAGTGTTATCAACCCAGCTTCCACCAGACGATAGTCATCATCTTAGAAAAACATGCTCTTCATTTGATTGGCTTACTACAAGCACAAATACCTACCAGTTGGTAAAAACATGTATTTTGGGTATTGGGTATTCTCTTATTTCAGAGACATTCTGCCTTAGAATTAGAGGCAAGATTACTTGCTGTTCTAATATTGCATTTAGTAGAACTTCTTTGGTAGATGATGTATTCACAACTCAATTAGGACAAGCTCTATACAGACGCTTTTATGGAATAAGAAAATATTTTGCTGTTAGATTATAATGATTTTGTTTCGTCTTGCATCTGATTGCAAAATGCACTCTGTTCTTATAGGATTGTTACGTTGAGTATAGTCGAAAAGCCTTGATTGACTGTTGGCGGGATCCCAGCCTTGGGGATCATCTTTGTTACTTACCAATCTGATGGACAGGATTTGCATATGACCCTCAATCTCTACTGCTTCTCGGGTGAATCCAAATCACCTTATTTGTCACATCTCAGATAATTCCTAAATTGGGGATCCCCATAGTAGCCAATCAAGATGCGTCCTCCACGCGTATACTGCTACTTTATACTCTTCATTTATTAAATAGCTGGCTTATGTTGACCGTCTGTCTAAACTGATTCAGAAGCAAAGTCTATGGTGACAGTCAAAGGAACTAACCTAGGTACTCCCATTCCTACCAAAAGGTAAAGCCGGAATAAAATGGCCTTGAAGCAAAATCGACAGTAGAAATAACTCGCAACATAAGTGACCGGGCCTACTATTCTTGCTGAAATATTTTTAAATTTTTATGCAGTTTTCCTTCTCTTGCTTCCCTCTCCCCTACTAAATGCTGCATCGATTTGATGTACAGTACATATCATATCTTTTACCATTCGTTGGTGTTGGAGCGTAGCATTGTCCAGTCTACAAACTCTAGCGTTATTTTGTCAGGAAAGGGCGATTGGTTGCCATTAAGAGCTCTTTTAATAACAGTTCTTTCTGAATAAACGTAAACATAAGTGGTTTTGGCATGGACTGTTGTAATTCAAAATTCACAGTGCTCTGTTTTGTAATAATTTTGTCCTAAGTGGATTCTTTTATAGCGTTGAGGAGACACGGTTAGGCCCAGAGCCCTAAGCTATGACAAAGTACGAATGGTTTCAATGCTTCACTGTAATCTGACCACTCAATCATATGACTTCATTCGGTAATGTAATAGCAAGCAAGGTGATGCAATACAGATGAAAATCACTTAGCCCGTTCACAGTTAATCATGGGAGGACACTAAAAAGAGACTGTACGCTAACATTTGACATGGAAACAGGACATACAATTCGAAATTGCACATGACACGTAACACAACCTGGGCTGTATGTGAGATATTTCGACCCAGCACGTTGCAGTATTATGGCTCTGTTTATTGTTGCTTTCTTTGAGAAGATTTTTCTCCTTCTTTCCACTTCATACGTTGTCTGGCCAAAATCACCTTCGAGTTACAGATGTGGCAATGTTATGTATAAAAACTCCTGTGATGGGGAATTGATGAGATCAGAGCTATTCATAGTAAGTACGGACAAACTTTCGAAGATTTTCACCCCCTCCCCATTGTACTCAAGCGTACGCATTTAGACTTACCCCTTTTTGGGGTGTACATACTGTCACATTCAACTCTCCTGTTGGTGTTCATTGTGCTCGATGCCTTTCAGTCTGTTTTTAACGGCCAGAAAGCCCCCACCATTATCTCTGATAGGTAAGGACGGAGGCAGTTTTTTGACCGTTTAAGCTTAACATTGCATACATGCTTGTTGTTTGGACACCCTCCCCCCTAGTATGCAAACATCTGCTTTTCACCCAACCCCTCTCCTCCTATATGCATACATACTATGTGGATGACTCCTTAGCTGGCGTAAGGTATCACTGCAGAAAACATCTTTTCTTCGACAAAGCTACACCTTGGCATTTTGGCGAGGATATCATGCAAGTGCGATACAGACTCGACTCTGCATACAGATTAATCTCCTTGGTCTCCAAGTGTGTTTGATGAGTGATATGCTTAATGATTTTCTCTACAGACATTATAATCCAACGATACAATGCTTTGGTATCAGAGGAGAGTTTCCAGGCGTGGTTCATATTGATTTAAACTTCTGACAGTGCCATACAATCTGCAGAATTTTCTGAGTGGAGAAGCGTTTTTCCTTAAAGTTGTTCTTTTCTGTCCATATGTAGGTGCTAGTTGAACGCTCAGATTACATTACACATTCTGTTGCAGCTTCTAAGCTTGCAAATAACTTTAATTTGACAGGTAATGTTGTAAAACATACGTTGTTCCAACAAAACTTTAGGAGAAAAAGATGCATATCGACTAATTTTCACGTGGACAACCACCGCACTTCTCATTAAATATATGAACACTCTCCTTGTGACTAGTAGCTCATGGATTTGGTATTTTCATAACAGTATCTCTTTATTCACATTTTTTATAGCTAAACTTGGCGTTGTAAACTAGCACTAAAGTTGGACTTACTGTTAGCAGGTCTGGATGCATAAGTTTCGCAGTTTGAAATCATTTTAGGGAGCTAGCATATCACCTTGGAACTACCAGCCAACTCAATACTTTGTAAGATGGGAATTAATAAGAAATTTACTATTACCTTTTAGTGATGCTTTTCAGACTGTCATCTCATCGTAGCTACCGTTTACAAGGTTGAAAGCATTCTTGAAAATAATCACCTTAAATGAACGCTTATGAGAACAGTGTGTTTTAGGAATGAACCAGAACTACTTTACCATAAATTTGTCTCAATTCTTATCCTGAAATTCATTCTCAAACTGCTTTTTTCTTGGCAAAAGTCAATTTCTGTATCATAAATCGTCTAGCCCATGGGCATTAGTTACCCTTAGAGTTACGAAGGAGAGAACCACCAGATATAGATCATGTACATATGTTCGAGCATATATTGTCTCTTTTTTGCAGTAGCATATTTCGTCAATTGGGAGCTCATGTATGCTGTAGTACAGATGTGTTTTCTCCCAGTTGCGATTACATATAGTATGTTTGTAGTCATGTAGATAGTTGTATTTGTCGGTATAGCCTCCAAGTGTTTGAGACCTCTGATCAGGTCTGTTTTCTCCCATCCTAATTGACCAATCAGCAAGCAGAATGGGCCTAAATGTAGCCGTTGAGCGCATGTATGGTGAGAATCCTTTATTATGATTGGTCAGTTAGGTCGGGGAAAATAGATCTGCTCAGCCTCTTAGACATTTTACGTCTTTGCTGTAGCTGTCTGTTTTCTAGCTGATTGCACAATTTTTGTAGGCAGCTCCATTGTAAGCAACTGAACTGGATTTAAAAAATTATTAAGCAACTTCAGTTCGGTAAATATATGAGCATAGCTAACTACGAAGATATTTCTTAGCACAAATAAAAACACGTTGGTTTTACAGAGTCACTTTCAAGCCCAAACAAGGCAAATCATACAGCGTCCATAGAAGAAATCTGCAATGATTTCTTTGCCTTGATAAACATATAATATATAATATATACTGAAAAGATTATTTCTTTTCCTAGTTTCTCTTCCTTTTATATGATTACTAAAAATGACGAGCGAAAATGAAGCTCAAAGCGAAATTACAGACGGCCATATTCTCATTGACTTTGGAAGCAATAAGAGCTGTGCTATAAGTGGTAGACGTTGTAAAAGACGACTGATATTTTCCTCTAAAGACACAAGCCACTGGTTCCTTGGCGAAAATTGCCGGTATGGGGGAGAATGTTGTGACTGAACGAAGAACGATCAATATTCCCTGGAGTACTTATCTTGGGATGTCAACTGGACGGTTTGTGGGCACCGAATTATAACTCGAACTTCTGTACCCCCTGGAAAGTGCTCTAGCCGCTTGGACACTCGATTTGTTTTTTGTATCCCACTATAATTTTTCCCGCACTATTTGGTATTGAACTCTCTCTCTTTGTATAGGGGAGCAACTTCTACTCACTGCTTACTAAGAAGTCCAACAAGAACGTCACTAAAGTTATTGGCGTGTTTTCACTGATCAATGGATTCCTGAACCCAATTGTTTATGCAACAATTTATCCAAGATATAGAAAAGGCTATCTCTTCGTGTTGCGGAATATTCTTCGTTTATGTGGAGGAAGGAAGCCAAGCATTACATCTGCTGATTTTGGTAAGCGTTTTTGCAGTTTTTCCTATGCAATGAACTGAACATGTTCCTTTCATTCTGCATAGTTGAGCAGGGATGCCGGAGCCAATGAAAAGCCAGGGGTGCAAAATCTAGATTGAGTATCTTCAATGACTGTATAAATTTTAAACAGGGCATCCTAAAAGACTGGATAACTTGCCATTTGAGAATATAGGGAATGCTACCCCCCAAGGTATTGAATAAACGGTGAAGTAAAAGTATCAACCAATGTTTGAGAAGTATGCTCAAGTGTCGAGAGACACTAGAAAATGACAAATATTACAATTATTTTGTTTTATTCTTATTACCCAAAATAATTTCACCTTATTTTTATCCCTTTCTGGGAATTATTCAGCAACCGATTTAATGTTTCCTCGACTGATATCTCTCCCCGGGATATTGGTAAACGTGCCGTGAGTTAGATGTTGTGATACTTTCACGTAAATTAGATAGCTAATGATTCCATTTCTATTGTATCATTATCTTTAAACTGGCAAATGTGCCCCCCGTCTGCCTCACCTGACGAGGGACACTGCCCCCCCCTATTCCATACGATCAGGCAATCCTGTAATTTTAGCTTGATGTTAAGATTCATTACAAACCATTATCTTCTTGAGAATAAAATTTATGGAAGTATGAAAACAAGGAATCGCTCATATTTATGAATTTATCAAGAATATAGCGATACTTGAGTTTCATCGCCTTTTGTTTTTTACAACTCTCTGTGCTTTATCTATCTGAGTTTTATCTATTCGTATTTTATAAATCTGAGTTTTATCGATCCGAGCTTTATTTATCTGAGCTTATCTATCCGAGTGTATCTGTCTGAGTTAATATATGAGTTTTATCGAGTTTTATCTCTCTCAGTTTTATCTATCTGATTTCTATCTCTCAGTGTTTTATCTATCCGAGTTTTAGCTATCCGAGTTTTAGCTATCCGAGTTTTTTCTACCAGATTTGTATTTATCTAATTCTTCTGTTTGAACTGCGAACTCACTGTTATTGATCCGTTTCCGTTTTGCTTTGTGTCCGTGATCAAGAAAGATAGCAGGAAAGATTTCAAGTTTCTTTCTCGATCCTTTCCATATTTACATGTTATGTCGATTAAGGATGAATTTGAAGTATGTAAAGACAACAGGATTTGGGAGAAATGTACTGCGAAAGTTAGAAGAAAATAGCTGACTTGAGCAGGATTTTAACTCGAATGCTTGACTTTATATGTACAAATCAAGGATCTTGAGTTCGAGTCCCGTTCAGGTCAGTTATTTTCTTCTCACTTTCACTTTTAATACATCTGAAATAATGCGAAGCACAAAGTTGATTTTTAAGCATTTTGAGGTACAAGCTAGTAGCCTATTGTTATGCACCCTCTCCTAGCAGAAATGAATCAATATATTCATATTGGTACTGCACCTATATGGTGTTTCATTATCTTTATCACTTGTCATCATTTCATTTGGTCCAGATTTAGCCTTAGTGTGTATGCAGAAGTAGCTGTAACAAATTTTTAAAGTGTATTTCAATTGAATAATTTCTGGCTACTGCTTTCCTTTTTATTGACCAGCAGTCGTTTGCCTTCATGCTAGATTCATCAAAAATTGGCAGATCACGTAGGTTGCAGACATTAAGGGAGTTGAAATCGATTGCAAGCTCAACGAGGGAGAATGCATCACCCCAGGTGCGTCGGGGCTGGCTGAACCCGACCTCATCAACTGTAGCTATTATTACCGAGGAGCAGAGAATGGAAATGCAATCGGTGAGGGATAGCGGAAACTTTTCTAGTTCTACTAATGAGAATGTGAAACCTTCCTTTGTTGAGGGAGAGGATGAAACTGCGAAAATCAACAGAGACACGGCCAGTAAGGACGCTGATGAATCAACAAGCCATGTTTCAATGGAATGCGTCATTCCAACCTGCATCAAGTGCAAGGAAAAACTGGCGAAAGGAAGTAAGCATGAAAGTAGAAATGTTGTGAGTCCGACCTTTATACAGATTGCAAATTTGAATTCTTCTGAGTCGATGGGACACGTTAGGAACAGCCCAGACCTTGTGCAAAGTCGACAGTTTTCTCGATGCGTACCATTTCACCAGAAAGACTCTCAAGGTTGTGCAAATAGTAAGCTGGCATTACATCTTATACCTCCTGACTCTTCATGCATCGGTAGAAACGCGGACAATGGTAGTAAACTCGAAACTGGAAATAGTAGTTCCATCGAAGAACACATGAAATCTACAGGACATACCTTAGGAAATGTAGAAAACTGCGATCAAGCATTAGATACTTTTGAAGAGACAAAGAAATACCCGGATAGGAGGGCGATTCATGAGATAAGTTATCAGTTTTTGCCAAATAGGTCCTATCTAAATGACGGATTTACTGAAAGTTGACACAAACATCAGTGGCTTAGTCGCGATTTCAAGATCCAATTCGATTTGAAGTGTTTGGATTTTAAAGAATCTGCTGCTGCCTCGGCAATACTTGACGAGAATCAGTTGCTGGAAGGTGAATATTTAGCGGTGCTTTACTATAATTTACCAATCACTGAATGGGATATTTTTTGGATTTTAAAAGTGCGTTTCTTAGTGCGTGAAGGATCCACAGACTCCAAACACATTCATGGAAACAAAGACTACTTGATTGAATTTGTTTGAAAGAGCTTTGCATTGTATGCCTAATAGTTACACATCGGTACAGTTTGCTTTGATTTTTGCCCTGTTAAATAAATTGCTCCAGCACTGCAAATCTCGGTGTCGTGGGGAAATCATCAGTTCAATTTGACGATGAAGGCGCGATAAAATTTCGAGTGTTTATTCAAATTAGAATTGGCTCTGGATCTTGGCCATAACCGAAAATTGATGCTATTGCTTGCATATTTGAGTAGGAGTGGGGATCAATATTGAGTGAACAGTATGTAAAAACAGGTCAATATTCAAGAATCAGTGTGTAAAAGTACCATAGTCAATATTCAGAAACTGGTTGATAAAGGCAGATAATTTTTCCGGAATCATTTGGTAGAAAATATTCAATATTAAAAACCTGTCTGTAAACCAGCCTTCTGCCCATACTGTATATTGTTGAGAAGATATTGCCTTACGTTACATCAAATATTGTATCATATTGTCTCATTTCGTCTAATTTTGCATAACATCGTCTCAAATTAGGCCAAATTTACATCAATTTGCATGATGTCTCTTCGTGTTACATGGTATTGCTTCGTGTTGCTCGATATTGCATCATAGATTTAATGCTGCCAAATCTTTCTGAGGCGATTGGTATGATTCATTCTCCATATAGGTTTGCAAATTGTTTTAGAAAGCATACCCACGTTATCTTTCAATGATGGCCTTTTTGAGAGTATTGGCTATTGATATCCTAGTGGCCCGAAGAAGCTCATCACGAGTTTCCTCGGCATCAATTTGCTTTGGCTTTTTTTGGACCACCATCAAGATTAAAATTTCAGAAGACCTGCAATGATTTGTGATTTACTGCTATGTAACGAGAGTTGTGTCCAGAGCCAGGAACCAGTGGTATTTACCACTAACAGTGTTCTTGAAACGCAGGGTGCGCTCTTTTTGATGAGAACCAGTAAAATAGAGGTTCAGGCTGGCTGTTCTTATTTTTTTCCAAAATTTTGAGGCTTAATTGTTCTTATCTTGTTCTTTAATTATTTATTGGGGTGTAGACGATTTCTGACATTAGACAATATGCGAGACAACATACACCTGAGGTGGCAAATCAATTTTTTTTCTTGTCAAAAAGTGTATAAGCTGTTGTTAACACAGTAACTAGTTTCGCCAGGGGCAAATGATTCACGCAAATCAAGGAGAAGAAGTGACCAAAATATCAGTTCTCCCAGAGTCCAGAAAAATGCCCAACCTTCCTCCGGCAGTCAAATCTTCATCATATACCTTCCTCTTTTATGTATCAAAACTAGCCAAAGTTTTTCAACTCAGCATTGGGTATGTTACGGAAGCTTTTACTGTAAATAGGCTATGCCCTTCACAGTTGATGTCGCGTTATATAAAAACTTTGCTGAAACTGGATCGTTGATACAAATTTCAAAACCTTCCTCAAATATGTCATAAAGAGCAAAATTTTCCTCCGGTTCAAAGCCGTGGAGCCGTGAGTTTTTCTGGACTCTGAATTCTCCTAAGGGTAACAAAGAAATCACAGTTCATATCAATTTGTTATTGGAAAGCGTATGCATTGTTATCAAAACATACATTTTACAACAGTGCTTCAGCCTCAGCTTGTACTTACTTTGTTCTTAATGTTACATCAATGGTTAGGGTCTCTCAATTTTGAGAATGGACCATTTTACGGTGGTTTGTATTGGAACATGACCAGCCATTTTTATAGATTGTAAGTGAATTGGGAGGCGTAACAGAGGCACTTTCATTTTTTTCATTTTGAAATTTTTTAGGGATGGTATCTCCTCAGTTAGAGAGAAACTGATTTGCAGGGGGCCATGCCTTAAATATATTATAAAACAAACTATAGATAATAACTTCAATACGATAAAGAGAGTAATGGAGATAAAAAATTACGATCGATTATTAACATGACATGACAGAATGATAAAAACCTGTTACTTTATTCATCAGCCTATTCATGAATCATTTCAGTGGTGGTCATCTTTTGTCTAGATGTTCGACTCATTCCAGAGACACTCAGGGTCCCTATGAAGTTAGTAGGATGGGGCCCTCCAGTAGGGACCGCGATGTAAAATATGCTCTATGGCGAAAGGGAGTTTAGCTTTCATTTCAAACCATTTCGGTTGTGACATGACTTATGAGCAGTGGTGTAGATCTAACTAAATAACTAGGGGGGGACTCATGTATAAATTCCAGCATTTCAAAACGAGGCTATCTATCCTAAAACGAGGCTATCTATCCTATTCCAAAACGAGGCTATTCAACAATGGAAGCAATGATTTAGAAGTGGTGGCGCTTCAACAATATATCATTGAATTGAAATCACTAAAACTAAATAGTGGCTAGCTCCCTCTTTAAATTAAAACAAGCCTACGTACTTTTCAATTGCCCGAATCTATATTCAAAATACATGTTGCCTGTTCAAAATTCATGTTGCGTTACCATATCTCTCTGGAACTCAACAGGCCGTTTAGCACTTACTTGCCAACATCCGCTGACGTAGTTTGCAAATCTGTGGTATCCTCTACCAACAGAAATTACATGGTTGCTATGCAAACATAGAACCAGAATCTCTTCAGCAATAACCTTGTCGTTTCAGCTATACTATGATACTTGACAAAGTCAGTTATTGTTTGGAATAACTAGGGGCGCTAGCCCCCCAAAATGAGGAAAAAAATAACTAGGGGGGCTGAGCCCTCCTGAGCCCCCCAGCTCTACACCACTGCTTATGAATAAGTTATATTTCGCAGATTTAATTGAACTATAGAGCTTCCGAGATCATTTCATTTCGAGACGGTCAGTGATGAATGCCACCCTTGAAGTATTGTTTCTGCATACGTACGCATTGTAGCAGGGCCACTTATGGTTGATTGAAATTCACTATCACAAAGAGAAAGGTCGTTACATGTCCAGTAACAATCATCATAGGCCTTTAGATTGTACAAAATTTGCCAATTATGATTCTGTTAAACTTCCTGAGAATCAATGTCGAATAGAACTGGCCCTATCAATAAATCTTGTGAAAACCATAAAGAGCTCAACTTGATTTCAAATCCAAAGGCCCAGTTCCGCAAAAATATCCGGCCACTTTGCTGCGAAATGTTGCCTCTTTGAGAACACCAGCTCTTGACCTGCGTCAGTTGCGAGATGGCTGTTTACGAATTGCGACGCCGGAAATTATTGCCATGATACTTATGAACAAAGCTGAGATAATGGTTCTATAAGCACTACCAACTACGTTTGATTTGCAACAACTGGATTCGCATTAAGCAAATTCCCCTGCCATGTATGCAACTGCCCAAAATGCAATGTTTTTGTTGTCTGCTTGATTAACATGTGTTAATTGTCCATACTGTAAGCGAAGGAAAGACTGGAGTTTACTTTCCTCAGTAGATACTGTTGAGCACATGTTGCGTATCAGAGTTTTAAGTGATATCTCATTCTGAATTCTAGTTAAGATCACATTTTGTTCTTATCTGCAGATTCAGGTCAGTCCAGAGACAAACATAGCAACTCTCTATACGTACTGAAAGCGCAGAAGTTCTAATTTTGCAGTCGAAGCTAGTCAGTCATAAGAACTAAATGAATAACTACTGGTAATCACAAAACTGCTCGTTCATACGATAACACGCTGTCCAAGCTATTTTCTAGTATGCAGTTTTCTTCTATGGCTGGATAAAACTTTCCCGACACTATAGAGTGTAAACTACTGTTGCTATAGTATGATCGCGTTATAACAGCAACTATATTAAATATAGGGACTGCATTTAAGGCAATACTACTTCTTGCTTCTCCGGAATGCATGAGAGCAAATACAGTTAATTTCATTTCGATATCTTTCCATCTGCAAGGCTCCTTGTCACGTAGCCACCTAGCACCAGCATTACGATATCGTAGCTGACCGTGTTTTTCCGAAAGGCATCGGCAAATTGTACCAACTTTGCTCTTCTTGAGAATCACTTGTCGATTCTTCGAGACTCCTCTGCTTTACAGATCTCTTAGTCTTTGATCTGAAAGCATTTCCATCCAAATTATCTTCCTCGCTTGTGGAATAATAATTCTTATTTGAATCTACAAACAGCTTCGTTGCAACTGAATCTAGTTTTCCCTCAGACGACCGTCTACCCACTGAACATGCCAGCTTTGCGTTTTCTCGAACGTTATCGATGTGTCCAAATACAGCTGAACTTCTTGCCAGGAGTCTTCTTGTCACTGGGCTGCAGTTAGGTGCAGTAGTTAACGGCGCCATTGCATCCTTTTTATCTATGTCGGAAGAATGGTTATGTTTCTGTGCTCCTGCTTTCATTGGCGGTAATTTTACTAAATGAGGAAGTCTTCCCGCTTTGTTTTGAGTGGGTTTCACGCCAACTGTTTTCATTGTGCGGGGGTTCTTACTCTTCACTAAGGAATTTTTCTGAACTCCACAATAGCCTTTTCCTTCTAACTCGTTATGTTCTATATCATCGTCGTGGCATTTTCTCCCTTTGGGTGAGGCATTTTTTGTGGAGATGTCGATCATATTAAACGAAGACATGACGTTGATCATTTCCTGAGACATTCTTGGCAGTGGCTTCCATCTGCAGTGTCCTGGCGGAAGTGACACTGCACCGGTCGAAGCCAAGCCTGATTCCACAAAACCTGTACTCTGAGGCCGCACACAGCCTGGCTCACCATTGTCAAGCATGATTCTGACTCGTTTGTGCTTTCTTCTTGATGCACTCATAATGCACCGATAAATCAATACGCCTTTCGGGAGTAATTAAGAACAGACCGCGTGTATAACGATTTAATTGTCGAGAAAACAAGTATGATTTCGTCCTTTTCTTTCGTCCCCATAATTGGTAATCCGTCAGCTGGGGCTTTGCAAGGCGCTTGATGGATGGATTGTTGTATTTCCAAGTTCTACAAGACCTGCTACTGAAAGGAACGCTTTACAGCAGCTGGAAAAGTGTTTTCTTTGCTTTGTGTCGTCATTAGCTGCAGCCTTTCTCAGCCTGATTTTGATTAAGCCGGCAATTAAACACTTTTGAAACCTGTGAATAGCGCTATCAAATGTTCCTTTACCTCATACCGAGTAATTGAGGCTGTTGATAAAATGTAGCTTCCAATAAACGCAATAGCGCCGCAGCGTATTCCGAACTGTCGCTTATTATCTGCCATATCATATAGGGCTGATAAAAGTTTACTTCTGTTTGGGCACTCTTCGCAGGAGGTGTCACGAGTTTCAAATCAGCTGCTATCGCTCGATGTTTTTCTTCGTAAAAGCAGTTCAATATTAATGATCTGTCGTAATGAACTTCTCCATAGGTTAATTCTCGGTGAGCATATCGACTTAACGTTATAGTGCATGACAAATAATCTCTTGAAGATGTTCTATTAGAAACCATATGTGACCTGTATTTCTTTCAAAAGCGGGTTTACTTCATAGTAAATTATAATCTCACTAGCCCTATGAAATATGCCCTTTTTAAGTTAGGAAATGACCCACTAAAGCATATAAATGAATAATAATAATATAAAATTTCTGTAGCGGCACGATTCAAAAATGATACTCAGTTGCGCTTTTACAGTCTAAGTTCTATTTACAATTTGAAAATCTGAATTATGAATAAGCATGAAAACGATAGGATAAAAAGCATGTTGAAATTTACAATTTTCAATGACGTATTGGAAAAAAAAGTTGTATATGTCCACATATATATACTCAACCCTTCTCAGACATTAATTAAACGCTTTTTCAAAATAATATGTTTTCAGGAGCTTCTTTAAGGTATTTATGCATTTTGTGTTCTTTATGTTGTCCGGTAAAGAGTTCCATACTGCAGGAGCAGCATAAGTAAAAGCTCTGGTGTCGAGTGTTTTGGTTCTCGTCATTGGTTGCTTCAATCTTATTTTCTTATTTGATCTCAGTACTCTGCAATAATTGCCGTACATTCCAGTATTTGTTAGTAAACCTAAGAAATTTGGTAGGCATCGGTGCTGGAGAACTGGTATGGGACTAAACTAGAGTTCAGATTCACTATGGTTGCGGAGGAATTATGAGTACAAGGCTAGAGGTAGGCAATACTGGCACTAGCCTACTGTTGTTAGCAATTCAGAATTGACAGTAGCAGTAGAGAAGTTCTTGTTAAGTTATTATTTACATTTGAATGCTTTCAGCTGAGTGCATACTTTTTTATAAGAATATAGCCTATAAGAATATCAAGGCTCAAATTCTCGAATAAGTTAAGAGCAATGTAAAGCTCAAGCTTCATCAAGTTTTAGGTTTATTGCTGATCTGAGTTTCTTAGGAAACAAAACAAGAGTGAGTTTTACTTAACCTGTTTGGAATTCTCTACACTATTGTGCGACTCAGCAACTCTTCAGAGAGTGTCAGTTACACACTTTTTATTATGAGAATATCGTCTATACGAAAATTAATGCTCAAAATCGCTAAAATTTTTGAATAATTTAGAAATGTGCTTAGGTTCAAATTCAGCAAGAAAGTTAGGAATATTGAGGCTCAGTGAAAAATTTGATATTTGTATAAAAAAGTGACATATCGAGAGTAAATTGAAAACTGAAATGACTTCACCTTTGCTGAAACATGCTGTTTTGTTTACCACTGGAACCATAGGAAATGGTCCCATCATTTCGATTTTTGATGTCATTTTGGACTCTGCAGTGCACTGGCTATGGCACTTGGGAAAATTGTTTATCAACAAATGGTATGTGTAATTGAACTGTCACTAGGTATGGATGCTTTGTTGAGGTTCAAGGAAATGGTTCATTGATCTGCACTGATGGTTGATTTGTAACTGCGTATGGTTGCTTGTAGAACAGCCTCGTTTTGTGTTAGAGCGGTTTTCATTGGAACTTCCAATAGATTATAAGCAGTCCATTCCAATAGTCATTCAATATGCTTATTGCAAAGTTAGTGCATTATTTGTCATGAAGAGCGTTGGAATGGAAGATCATCGTTATTGCACTGTTTTTCAGTGGCGTCACATAAACCTATAGCAACTGACTTGAAGATATGGTAAGACAATAATTCTTCACCACCTTTCAAGCCATTATTCATTGTGGTAAGCAGCTAGAGTATTCGATGGCAAACTTCGTATTAAAGGCCTAAAGTTAGCATTCACAATGCCATAACTCCTCCATCTCCTAATGCCAGATTGGACACATGCTTGTCTATCACGGATAATTCGAAAAAATGCATTGTGGGACAGTGGGCCTTCATAGTGTCCCACATATGACAACGATTTACTAGTTTGAACGCCGTTAATCACAAGAAAGAAGAGCTTGCTTAACTTAGCTTTTGGACGATAAATTCCCAATTTTACAACAATTGCAGATCCACAGTGTTCAGAGCTGCTCAGTTTGGGAATGGTGCTGCAATAAGAAAGGCGGCATGGTTGCACTTTAGTTTACGGTGTCATTTGCCAGATTCTGGAGCGGTAATATCCACCAAACATCGATGGGAGTAGTTTGGTTGTTGTCACTTTCTCAAAGTTGTTAGAAATATGAGATGTAGGTAAGTGTTAATGAAGATTGCAAACCTTTGTTGTAAGGACAAAACAGATGCTTATTTATGAGCAATTTCATAAACATCTGTACTAACAGGACTGCAAACAACGAACGCAGTTATAACTGGCAAGAGAGGATACTTTTCATAATGGAGTAGAAAAGCATTCTTGTAACTGATAATTCTGTAGCGTGGTGACCAGCCTTTCTTCGTTAATGAGACTGAGGTTGTCTTATGTAACGTACAGAGAACACGGAGCCAGAGATAGACGATGCTGAGTTAGCGAACTGATCTACTGACTGATATTCAACATGATTTTACACACACACACACACACACACACACACACACACACACACATATATATATATATATATATATATATATATATATATATATATATATATATATATATATATATATATATATATATATATATATATATATATATATATATATATATATATATATATATATATATATATATATATATATATATATGTATATATATATATATATACACACACAAACTTAGCTGACGATTCATTACACACAAATTACTAAATAGATGTAAAAAGAAAGTGGTGGGCTTAGTAGATTAGGATCATCAAAGATAAGTATACTCTCTTCTGAGAGAGGATACTTTTCAAAATGGAGGGGGAAGCCTCAATCCAGTTGACTGGCTCAGATATTCAATATTTAGTAATTTAAGCATTTGTACTTGCATTTTCTACTTATATCTTCACCTGTTTACCTATTTACCTATTTACCTGTTTACCTGTTTATCTATTTACTTGTTTACCTATTTACCTGTTTACCTGTTTACCTAATTACTTACTTTTCTAGTTACCTGTTTGATTAGTAGTCCCACAGCTGTATTAACGTCTGCTTAACCGGTACTGCAGTCACGTACTCTCAATGCCTTCCCTACTTTAAACTAGAACCTTCAAGTTCTGAGACTGTTACTATTGTTTTGTTCGGTATATCTTCTTGTTCCTTTGGTTAGATGTGTAAAGTAATGGGTATGGTATTGAAAGTGCATGTTTTCTTGGATCTAGGATATGGCATGCTATGACATCTTCTATAAAAGAGTCCTAGACACTTAGCAACTTCAAAAGAAAAATTCAAAGCTATGATTTCGATTGCAGTTGTAAATTGTGTAGATTGTATATAGGTAATTTAGGGTTTTTATAGCTAAATTCTTTAATAGTATTCTCTCGTTTGTAATTTAGATTTAATTTATTATAGCATCTTGTATTTAAGTTTCGGTTGGCTTAAATTAGCACGTGAGCTAGCAATAAGAGCCAACCTTAAATAAAGAAATTATTATTACTATATATTTTAATGTTGATTTACTAACAGCTGTAAATGTTGCAACTGTATAATAATCTACCATCATCTATGATATCTATCATCTATAATAATCTGCAATATCAGCATCTTCTTGAGCATGTTGCTCAAGCAGGCCACAGAAGACCTTGACGAAGGCGATGCAGTTTACATTCGCTATCACCTTGATAGCAGTCTTTTCAGCCTCAGGAGGCTGTAAGCCCACAGAAAGACCCTTGAGCAGCTGATCAGAGGCCTCCTCTTCACCGCTGATGCTGCCCTTGTCGCGCATACTGAAAGATCCCTGCAGCGTCCCACGTCCTGCTTTGCAGACGCTGCCCAGCTCTGCAGACTCGAGGTCAGCTAGAAAAAGACGGAAGTCCTCCATCAGCCCTCACCTAGGGTAGGGCACTGCCCTCCCCATATCACCATTGGCGAGACTAAGCTTCAAGACCGTTCACCAATTCACCTACCTGTGGTGTGTCATCATATCAGATGCCAAGATCGATAGGGAAGTCGACAACAGACTGGTCAAGTCAAACAGCGCTTTTTGCAGACTGTACAACAGAGTCAGGAAAAGCAAACGCTTGAAGACGGACACAAAGATCAGTGTGTACAGAGCTGTCGTACTTTCAATCCCACTGTACGGCTGTGAATCGTGGGTAACCTGTCGACACCGCCTACAACTCCTCGTGCGTTTCTATCAGCGCTGTCTCCGCATCATCCTCAACATTCACTGGACCGACTTCGCCACCAATGTTGGGATCCTCGAACTGGCGATGACCACTAGTATCGAAGCCATGCTACTGAAGTGGCAGCTACGCTGGGCAGGGCATGTCTCCTGAATGGAAGGTCATCGCCTGCCCAAGATAGCTCTATGCGGCGAACTCTCCACTGGCTATCGTGACAAAGGGGCACCAAAGAAACGTTACAGAGATAAATTTGAGGATTACTTATGCAAGTTTACGGCTTTTTCAATATTTTATGCATGCATAGATACGTTCTTGCCAATTTAACATTTAAGGGTGGTTCAGCAAGAATCTCTTGTATATAAAGTTATACAACTAAATAATGGATACCTCTCGAAATGTGGAATATCTTGGAAACCATTCAATTTCCAGCTTACGGCTCCGAGATATCAATGAAATATGTACATACAAGTTTCCAATTAAAAGCTCTGTAAATGAATGTAAACTGTTTTCCTGGGCAAAAGTTGTGAATGGTGATTTCTCTACAGCAACTCTGTCTCAAAACAGCATCACAATGAAAGATCTAAAAAAATGGAAGCACCTTATTGGTGAATAATTTATGTAAGCAAATCCGTTAACTGGTCGAGACCAAATGTTGCTATGTTATCTCTATTATTATTATTTACTATCATTCCAGTGTCCGTAAACTGAACACTCTTCAAGAAGTTTTTGCACACCCATAACGCGTGCAATTTATTTTGTCATACTGTTGTTTGTTCATTCTATTGTTGCTAGCGATGCAGGTATGGGTCAACAGTCAATAGGGGCCTAGGCATTTTTGTAAGAAAGTCGTTTCTAGGAAGACTGTGTAATTTGCTACATTCCATAAAAAGTACATGACAAATTACTTGCTACTGTTACTTATAAGCTACAGTACACATGTTACAAGAACGATACCCCAGGGAACAATCAATATGACTATCCCAGGGCTGTATCATAGTAAAATACGAAATGCAGCACCAAATGACCATATTTTGCCATTAACTATAACCAAGCATTTGCACATTCCAATAGGTAAATCAAAGTTTAGTAAACTAAGTCCCACGTTAACTGCAAAGTATGGTCATTTGATTAGGAAGTAAAAACTATGCAGAAGAGGTATGCCTTTGGTCTATAAGGAGGTATCAATGGTCTTTAATCGAAGCATTTAGTTTCAAGCAGATATTTTATAATTAAATTTAAAATTAGCTTGTTGGCTTCCAAAGGCAAATCTTTATCTCCATATGGGAAGATTTGCAGTATATTGTCATTTAGACCCTCAGGTTTTCCATGGCTGTGAATATATCATTGACAACGGCAAGGAGATATCTCGTATTTTCCTTGAAGGAATGGCACACTAGCAAGAAGTGTTCAGTATCTTCAACCCATCATTTGCTAGATACAATGGGCTTATTGAATCTATGAAAGTGTGTTTAAATTTATGGTAATTGAATTTGTTTAGACCGGCGCTTAGTTGAGTTAGGTAGAAAATACCCTATGGGTTATGAATCCTATATATAGAATCCTATATACAGATATGGGGTCTTACATATAATTGGAGTGGCTTATCTAACGTACTTCTAGAAAGAAATTTTGAAATGCACTTCAGCATTCCAATCCTTTTCTTGACTTTGCTAATGCTGCTTGCATGTGAGCTGAGAAGGAGAGTTTAGTACCTAAAATGATACTTAAATGTTTATGCTGGAGCACTATCGATAAGGGTGTGTTATTAAAAAGTATCACCGGATAACTTTCGTATGCTGTTTTGAAAATACTAACTCAATAGCCTGCTGGCAGGGAATATGGATTGAATGACATTCTCCAAGTGTGTGTCCATGGTGTTATAACATCTAAATCACATCGCTAGCAGCCGTTGTAGCATCCTGTGCTATCGTTAAAAGTAATGTATCATAAGCGAAGAGTTTCATAATGTACCTCTTATTTTATCTTAAGTCAATTATATGATATATATATATATATATATATATATATATATATATATATATATATATATATATATATATATATATATATATATATATATATATATATATATATATATATATATATATATATATATATATATATATTTGAAAAGTAAGGGGCCAGACTTGAACCTTGCGTAACAATGACAGTAATATCCGTAGATAAAGGCTTCACCATTCAGCACTGTTTTCTGTTCTATTTGACAGGAACATTGAAGGCGTAACGGAAGACTCCCAGAAACACCACATCCTCTAAGCTTGTAGCACATGTAGTGTTGTGCTGCTCAAAAGTCGGTGCATATTCCATCATTCACGTGCATAGCAGTTGTGACAAGTGGAGACGCTGCATGAGGGAGCACGGCGATTGCCACTTACTTTTTCGAGTTTATTGGCTGGACATCAACTGCGATAAAAGTTTTCTTCTTTAGCTATTGGTTTGTATGTAGTTTTTGATCGTAGTTTTAATCAAGTTTAGTTCTGTGTCTTGTATGGAATGGCCCCGGGGTAGTTAGGATATTTTGCTCCTCGGGGTATCGTCTATGTAGATGTAATAAACTTTTTCTTAAGTAGTGCTGTAGGTAATTAGTCCTTGTAAGCATTTTATCGTGAATAATAAAAAGTTATGAGAGTTAAATACTTGATTTATAAGATCTAGCAAGTCGATAGGCTCACTTACAGTTAAATTTAATTTCTACACAAGCTCATGTCTCTTTGAATCACATCATAGATATTTTCTGTCTTAATTTATGTAGGCCTATTCCAATGATATCTTTGTGTAGCAATTCTGAAAGTTGTTCAGAAGCTGCGTTTTCCAACCTCAATATCTATAGCGCCTGTCTATCTGTATGATACTGTAGTGCTACGGTCCGTATCAATACAATATATAGCTGTATCAAATTCAGAGGAGCTTCTTAGTGGTGGGGAATTGACACTCGCGGTGCTTGGCAATCTAAAGATGTAAATAATTTGTTGTAAAGTCTCCAACGAATGTACTATCTCGCTTTTGTTTAGTGCAAGCGGCCAAACAAGGATTGATTCGTCCGCTGGTACTACAGAACTTCACTATTGCTCGAAAAGTGGGAAAATTCTGCATTATGTGTCCGACACTCGTCAGAATATGAAAGGTTGGATAACGACCGAAAGGTGAACCGAAATATATAGCCAGATGCGGATACACGTGATATCATGATACTGCATCCAGTTGGCCCTGTGATTGGCCAATGGGCATCTATTCACCATTGTTTACTTAAATAATCCAAGTAAGAAGTTGTCTCTTTTTATTTACACAAGACTGAGTTTTGAAGTTTCTTGTAAACTGATTCCAAAACACTTAAATGAAGGGCCAATCTTGCTTGCTCAATGATCCAGGAGTTATCGTCTGGATATGATTTGGCGCATTCTGCAGGATGTCAATTCATTTTAGGATTATTGCTTCTACATATACAAGGTGTCTGTGCAATCAGGAAGAACAGTACTACATTGAGAGAACATCCATCTCGTATGTGCAAAAGCAATAATCCCAAAATGAATTGTGATTCGGTCATAGGACAGCATCTTATTACAAATCCAGAATGTGCCAAAAAATATACACATGGTAATTTTCGGATCATTTGGCAAGCAAGATCACCCCTTCATTTAAGCGTTTTTGAATCAGTTTAAACAACGACTAAAGACTCAGGCTTGTGTAAATAAAACGAGTTCATTTTCTCACTTGGACTCTTCAAGTACATTACTTCCTCGATTGTCCTGCCACTATTGGACGCAACTTTTCTAAAAGGGAGTCGGATAATCCAAAATGGCCGGTTGAGCAAAATTTACAGGAAAAAAGAGCTAAGGTAATTAGAAAGCGTCCTTATCATGCACAAGTAGAATTCGTATCGTTACATTCGTTAAATTTGTACTAAGCTATGGAGAGGAAGAGTTCCAAAAAGTCACATCCTATTTGTCAAGCTTGTCGAGCATTATTTTTTCAAGGGTGATTTTCGTGGATTTCGACATACCCATCTCGCACTTAGCCATTTGAAACGAGGTCAATTTATCTTCATTTTTGCAGATACCCTTAACAGTCCACCTTCCGATGTTGAATTTATCGGAAGATAAAGCTTCAATTGACATAATGGCTAGCACCAGGATCAAGGCCGGATAATCGAGGGACGTCTAATCGAGATACGATTAATCGAAGAAGTACTGTACACAAAGTGAATGGGTGCCCATTGGTCAATCATAGGGCCAACTAGACGCTGTATTCATCGTATCACATGTATCTGCATCTGGCTATATATTCGGTTCACCTTTCGGCTGTTAACTGACCTTTCATACTTTGATGAGTGTGTCGGATGCAGAAAGCTTTTCAGTATGCGTAAAGAACCTTCCTGCTTTTCGAGCTATAGGTATTGATTCAATTGTCATTACTGATATAAAAGAGGTATTAATACTTTTATGCAACATCAATATATGGAGAGAAGTTAGAATCACGGGGGCACTTGCAAGTGGGGAATAATGTGCCAACTAGTGGGGATATTGAAGGGCCTGGTGGAGAATTCCCCACCATTTTGTATGTTAAAAGATCCCTTGATCAACTGCAAAAATTCAAACTTAAGTTGGTATTTTAGCCCATGCTAGTGTAAATATATATAGCTTAACGTCCATCTTTGTTGAGTTGACTCACGCTGTTTGTTTTGTAACGAGACCATAGGCAGAAAGGGAAGAACTTCTAGTTCAGTACAAATCACGTCCCCGCAGAGGCTACTATCTGGCTGCTATATGTGCTGCAAACATCCATATGTGTGCTGGATGAGTCCAGTGTAAAACAATGGCGCACTTAGATTCAAGCTTAACAGAAATGGACTGGCTCCCGCAGCTAGGGGTAGGCGGGCCAATGTCAAGTCCTTCTGCAGACGATAGCTTAAAACCTAGATTTGCACTCAGGCAAGTTCCTGGATCTACTTTGGATACGACAGCAACGCTTGATCAACAGCAAGCAAAAATGCACCAAGGGAAGAACAAACCTCCATATTCGTACGCAAATTTAATCACGTTTGCCATTAACAGTACGGCTAAGAAGAAGATGACATTGAATGAGATCTACAATTGGATATGCAAAAATTTCCCGTATTACAGAGATGCAGGCAATGGATGGAAGGTAAGAAGCGTATTTTCAATCATTTGATTTGCATCTTACTGCTCGGCCTAGAATGTCGTGTAAAGCTCTGAAATGCCATAGGGCTCAAGCATAAATAGGAAGATAATGCTAGACCTGTTTCGCTTTTGGGGTCACAGAAATCTTTCTTAATGACCCAGATAGTGATGTTTGTAGCCAGTGCTTGTTGGATTGAACTTTACTTAGTTGATTAGTACTTTTTTCTAGAAGTCAGTGGTATTTTTAAGACTGTTCTGCGACTTAGGTGTGTATGACATATTAGCTATTTTGGCCTTAGTAACAACGGGACGCATCAAACTTTTGCAATGGAACTTTCAAAGGAGCGGAGTTACCTTTGGATAAACAATGAGTGCTGGAGTGAACGATCGCGTAGTAAATATGATAACTGGGGAGATAATTTATCACGGGCACATTCTTGAAAGTTACTGATTACTCAACACGCATTCTTTCCATAAAGAGTCCTCTATGGAGAACAGAAGCATATTATGCTTTCACAATGCCAATTTTCGTTGGTAGGTTTGGAAACATTGATATGGATAGGGTAATCTATATGATTTTCAACAGATTACGCCGAAAAGCGCATAGCTTGACAAAATACGTATATTAGTAGGATGAAGTGCCTTTATATGGTAGTTTGAGTTTCTAATGATACCCATTTGACAGGTATTAGGATAAAGAACTTATTCCCATCAAGAAGCAATTAAAAGAAATATATGATAAATTACAGCAATTATTTATTTTTTATGTTTTGATTCTAGCACAGATCATATTTCCATTTTTAGTGTTGCCCTCTTCACTCATGGATTGTGTTATTATGACGAAGTTTTTCCTTTTTGTTCAGATAGTTAACTTTGCAAAATCTTTTCCCCCTATTGTGTAAAAGATTGTGTATAGAGATATGATCATTGGGATACGAGCAATTCAAGAGCAAGGAAACGAGAAGTATCCCATGCCAAGTACTTTAGTGAATAGGGTTTTTCTAGGAAGTTATGTTTGTGCGTATAGTATGGTGCAACAAAAAGATGATTTGAAACAAAACTGATTCCAATGTATGATTAAATTATGTACAAGATGATTAGAGGGCACCTTGTTGCAAATGAAAACACAACAGTAAAATACATACTTGATGTTATTTCCACTATGACCTCTTTTGAGATGGCAATATAGCTTGGAGGACTTAAAGCACTGCAGATTTGCATTAATTCTACACCATCTCAAAGCATATGCCCTGTCTCACATGGCACAGAACCATGAGGCAAAGTCAAATCCCATCACATTGTGCTTGTTTAGTGACATTAAGGAGGATATATGATGAAAACTACTTAATTGTCACATTGGCCCTTGCAGAGGCACCTTAAAATTTAGAATTTTGTTTGAGAGGTGTTCTTTTGGGGGAAAACAATGGTAGTATTACTTTTTGCAAGTAGGTATTGGGTGCATTTGGTTTACTGGAAGTAGAAATAGTGCTGACATAATATTGCATCCTTCATTGTTAACTCTATGCTTGCACATATGTTTGCAGAGTTATATTTCTGTAGAGTGCACTGTGTGAATCTACTGGAAATACCTTTGACTTGTTTAGAATGTTTTGTAATGTATTTGTTAATTATAATATATACAAATACATACATACATATATTTATTTATTTATTTATTTATATATTTATATATATATTTATGATATTGTTTAGCACTATACTAGGATGCTGCTGGATCTTGTACAAACTTTTCTAGCATGCAATAGGATGTATTTTTCGTCAGTCTGCAGATTATAGTTGAATGTTTGTTTGTTTGTGGCAACATTGGATATGTGAATTAAATTTCAATACCTCACTGGATATACTTATCATTGTTTCATAGAATTCTATAAGACACAACCTGTCCCTGAATAAATGCTTTGTAAAGGTTGCAAGAAGCAAAGATGACCCAGGAAAGGTAGGCCATCACACTTTTAGTGTTATTACAATAGAGCCATGAAGGTGTGTCTGTTCACTCTGTTTTGTAATATTGGAACAATCACACAGTACATATGCTTGAACAGTGGGCCAGTGTACATATAACTTTCTCAACTATTATTGGTGCCCTTCTAATGTTGTCACTCTGTTCAACATTTGTCATATTTCATGGAATTACTTGTGATTATGGTATCTACCTCTACCTGTTACTTTCACCCTCTAAAATGAAGATTCTGGTAGGGTAGAAGGCTCTGACAGGTACTTTCTTGTTTTGTGGAGATGTAAATAAAAGATCCAATTTAACTCATTCCTTTTCTGTGAACTTCCTGTTTCATCTGTTGTAAAGGTCTCATTGCGCTGTTACAATTCAATTTTTGTTGTTTTGAAGGAAACCTTAAAGTATATTTGCAACTTTTGTACTAGTCTTTTTTGTCAGAGTCTTTTATCATTAAAGTCCTTGACAGTTGTGAAACAAATTCATCTTATAAAAATATAATATCTTTCAATCATTTCATCTATGGAATCAGTGTAATTTCTAGCTTGATCATTAGTAGGCACAACTCACTATATATTAGGTCTATTGTCATAAGAGGGAAGTTATTCACTGAATTCTATTGATGGTTTTAAATTCTGTTGATGGCTTTATACTCTGCAGGATTTTCACTTTCCTGCTTTACAATGAATCATAACCTGCCTAGGATATTCTAGGCCGGTATTATTTTTTGTTTATAGTCTAGTCCAGACCTCACATTGCTCTTTGATTTACTCAACATAAAATAGGTTTATTTCATGATTTGTGTTGATCATGGACTGAAGCTGCATTGCTTTTATTTTGAGAGGCTGCTTCTTATTTTCATTCTCAAAAAATGCAATTAATATTGTATAGAAATGAATTAAGTCTTTTGGCAATGCCCTCTTCAATACTTTTGTTTCTTATGTGACCCTATTGAGAAACCCTGGTCTAGTCCAACATGCTTGGTTTGGGAACTGCTTGTTGTTGTCAAACTGTTTTAGCTTTCTTATATAATAATGCCATTTTAATTTTAAGGCCTGTTCATCACTTTCTGTTTTGATGAAAGTGATTATCTAATTTCTCTATAACTCAAAAACTGTCTTTGGTTGTAAAATTTTATGGTGTAGAAGGGGTATTTGTTGCATAGCTTCAAAGAGAATTTTGAACAGTTTGAGAGTTGCTTGTCAGATGGAAAATTTGACTTGTGCATACCCTTCTCCAAATTGTTAAATGTCAATAGGTTTGACTAAGATGCTGGGAATTGAGAAATTGTCTCAAAAGTAGGAAAGTGGAAAGGACATTTGGCAATTCCTTTGTTGGAAAGATGATTTTTTGGCTCTCCCAGCTGCTAGATAACAACATTCTGTAAGGTTTATCTTCAAGCTAGGTTTGACAGGTGTTTCACAGTAGTGCTTCAGGCAGAGGTTTTTTAGAAAGCTTAAATTCATGAACATATGGAATTTGCAATTGCCAGTTTTTTAAAGTAGAGAATTGACTGAAGTATTGTTTGTCACCTTTTACTCAGTGAAACACGTGTTTGGTTTGTTTGAACAGGAACATGTCAGAATTTTTTTGCCAGTTTTGGTTCCGAGATTATTGCATTAGATCCTTGTGCTTTTTCTTTAAAATAGATTGATTTATGTTGTTTTGGCAGCGATCTCCAGGCCTCCATCGCCAACTTTCCCATGTATAACTCTGTATGGTAGGCAGTGCCAATGATGTAAGCTCTACTCACAGTTTTCAGTTACGGATACCTACCGCAAACGGAAGTTAGAGCTGGCGGTAGAGCTAGGGTGGTATAGCAAATCCTAGAATAGAAACCCTTTACGTGTCGCCGTCTTTTCATCGCACCAGTAGCACAGAAATTGGGGCGTTTTAAGCCCAAAGAGCTAGATTCACATGTAAACTATTCGTGTTAACGGACCGTCTAATTGCTCTCTTGTTACCTGCTTAAAGCATGAAAACACTAGAATTATCCATGAATGACCCATGTGCAATACAACAACGATCAATTTTGTGAAACCGCGATCCTATACAAGCGCGAGCTGTAGTTCACCGCAGTATACTATCAAGCACGCTGAAAGCCTGTTTTGCTTTGCTGCATAATGGTTTTTCGCATTGAGGTTTCCTTGTCTTTGTCCAGCGCGGATTATATTTGCTGAATGAAGCAGCTAAACATATAGGCGAGCGCGATTTTAGCGGATATCTAAAGAAATGTTAGTCAAGCAACTCTGCTGCCACACTATGCGTTGTTCACCTTATGTTTTAAGTGGGAATTCCCACTTTAATCTAGTTTCTTATAGCACTGGCCTAGTACATTTAATATTATAAACAATGCCTCGTATATCGCACAAGTATTGCCCCACAGCTCGTAGGAAGCTGTCTTTGAGAACCGCGGGTATATATATGTCTATAGAGATAAAGCGAACTTTGCTGAGCGAATCATATTGTACAGAAAGTAGGTCGCCACCAAGAAATCTGTTTGGCATTGTATGGGAATTTAATCCTTTTGACCTGTTTTGCTTCATAAAATAGGAAGGAGTCACAGAAATTTGATAAAATTATGCCAATTTGAAAAAGACGGAGCTCACAGCAACTTTGAGCGCTTGTTTTCGTTGGACAAGATGTGAGCTAGAATGGGTGTTGGAAGCATTTTATACAAAGCTGACCACAGGTTCTCTGTCTGCACAATTACAGGCGTTTTTCATGATGCCTGGGAATTTTTCTTTTTTTATTCTTCCACATCTAACGGATGTTTGAATGACAGGAAAACGCAACTGTGTTAAGTTTTGTCAAGCTGGGAAAGTTAGACAAGACAATTTTGGGTGTCTTTGGATTTTGAAAAAATACCAAACCCGTTTAGAATGCCACGACATAGTTGCAATAATGAAGGTTCTTTGTTGGGATAATACTACTGCCCGCGCGGTGCTATAACTGACGACCGCTGTAGGGAGATGGTCATT
Source organism: Mastigias papua (assembly GCA_964019165.1). NCBI lineage: Eukaryota > Metazoa > Cnidaria > Scyphozoa > Rhizostomeae > Mastigiidae > Mastigias > Mastigias papua. The sequence goes on from OZ025285.1 coordinate 5,755,010, forward strand.
TCATTTTATATCAAGTTTTGTTCGTCCTTAAACACACTTCCTTCTGCCTCATTTAAACGTTCATTGAAACGGAGATGCATTTGTGCGACCTTCAGTGTTCTATGAACGATACCATTGAATGTCTATCCAGAAATTGAACCTCCTTGCGCTTGCTGGACTTCCTAATGCTGCATCTGTAATTTGTATAATCTTCTTTTGATGAATATTTATGCATCTAACATCTTCCTTTGATTAATTTCCATGAACCTAGCATCTCTCTTGAGGAGCTCCTACATAGGAATGAGGAAGTTACAATTCATGAGAAAAATCTGCAAAAAATTATGCTGGAGGTGTACAGATGTGTAATACACATATGTATACCTCCAGCATCAGTTTTTAAACCTCCGGAAACCCCTCCTTTCTGTGGGAGTCCTTCAATAGGAAAGTGCTTCCCAGAGTCCGGAAAAATTTCCAACCTTCCTCTGGCTGTCAAATCTTCATCATAGCCTTTCTTCACAGACAGTCAAAAGTAACCAAGTTCTTAAACTCTGCATTGTGTTTGTTTCGAAGACTTGAACTGTAGAAGGATTGTGCGTTTCACTGCAGATGTCATATTATCTGAAAACTTGGCTGAAGCTGTTTGTTGATGCAAATTTCTAAACCTTCCTCAAATACGATATAGAGAGCAAAATCGTCCTCCGGCTCAGGGCCATAGAGCCGTCACTTTTTCTGGACTCTGGTGCTTCCGTACACCTTAAGAATAAACAATCTCCTCCGACTTCCTAATCCGAGAACAAAAAAGTATGGAAATGAGTCTCTTTCGTTTAGGGGAAGCATAATTTGGAACCAACTTCCAGATAAATATAAAATTGCAAAAAGTGATGAGGAATTCAAAATACAAATCAGAAGCTGGAGGGGAGTTGGACATAGCTGCCGTATCTGTATTTAGCTGCTTTAGTAAATGTTCATTGTAATTAAACATATATTGTAAATAGTGTAGAGTTGGCCTTTATTAGCGTTAGCTATCTTTTTAGCCAACTTTAAATATATTGTATTATTATTATTATTATTATTATTATTATTATTATTATTATTATTATTATTATTATTATTATTATTATTATTACTGTAGTATTCAGATATCTAGCATCTTCTTTTGATGAATTTTTATGCATCTAGCATCTTCCTTTGATTAATTCTCATGAATCTAACATCTCCCTTCATGAATATTCAGACATCTAGCATCTTCTTTTGATTAATTTTTATGCATCTAAGGCATAGTTTAGACAGCGCATTTTGAGCGGAGCGAATTAAATACTATTAAATTTGTCATAATTCGCTCTCATAGGCGAATTTAATAATTCGATTCGCGCTTGATTTTAGTCAGCGAATTATGAGTGAATTTAATTGACCCTTGGATTTTTTGAAGGACAACAATTTAATTCGTTCCGAGCGGAGCGAATTAAATACAGTTAAATTCACTCATAATTCGCTCTCATGGACGAGTTATGAACAAATTTAATAATTTGATTCGCTCTTGGATTTAGACAGCGAATTATGAGCAAATTTAATTGACATTTAGATTTTTTGAAGGGCAATACTTTAATTCGCTCCGCTCAAAATGCGCTGTCTAAACTATGCCTAACATCCTCCTTGATGAATTTTCAGATATCTAGCTTCTTTGATTAATTTTCATGCATATAACATCTTCCCTGATGAATTTTCATGCATCTAGCATCCTCCTTTTGATGAATCTTAATTGTCTTTCATTTTGAGTTAGGCAGTTGGGAGGGCTGTCATTGTTTACAGGGCCTAGTATTATGACCATGTGTCTTGAATGCTGGGATATTTGTTACTCTTCAGTTATCAGCTATTGTTATTCTGCCGCTTATCAGTAATACCATGCTGCTCCTATGTATTTATACTGTTATAGCGTACCGCATTTGTTTTATGTATTGAAGTTATTGAAGAACCATTGAGTTTGTCTTAACACCTAGTACCCGATCCTTATTCGAAACCCTCCGTAGATAAGTAGTTGTAGGCCAATGAAACTTTTTGTTGCTGTTGTTTGTACTAATCTTTCCCGTTAATTGTTTTGTAGGGTTCGTATTGGGCAATCGACCAAAATCCAGCAGAAGATCCTTCTCCATTTAGGCAGTCAAGGAACCGGAGAAGAGATGATCGAGAACGGGTATGTGTTTGGGGTGTTTTGTTTATTCATTTTAGTCTTAAGTTACAGGCAGTATTTTTCACACATACTTTGTATATTTCTTTACAGACTTTAGTGGCTAATGGAAATTTTTCACTGTAAGGCCCTTATGCAGACGGCAATGTTTGGTTTGTGGGCCTTAAATATCTTGAAGCTTCAATAGGAGGCGTTTAGAGATAATGATGGTATGACCAGACGTAGCCTACTTAGCTTGCGCAGAAACTGTTATGTTTGTAGGCTTCTAATATCTTGAAGCTTCAATAGGAGGCGTTTAGAGATAATGTTGGTATGAACAGACGTAGCCTACTTAGTTAGCTTGCACAGAAGATGTATGGTTTGTTGGCGTTTGATGTCTGGAAGCTTCGATAGGAGGCGCTTAGAGATAACGGTGTTATGAGCAGACGCACTTAGTGAAATTGAAGTGAATTTTGCATTACCAGCACATTTCTCCATCAGCATTTCACAACAATGAGAAATTTAAATTACTTTTACATGCATTTCGAAATCGTTCTTAGTTGAATTGGCCTTGGAGACAGATTTTTTCTACTAGCCTGGGCAATAGATGGTTGACAGAGGGAATCTTCCCCTTGACAATTGACACCGTTTGTACAAAAATTAGATTTTGACTAGGGTACCTATTGGATTTGTCTTGTTAAGAATCAGTTTTTGTAGAACTTTTATGCAGAAAGCTGCAGTCAGGTCCTTATCTCGACGTTGCCACCTGCAATTTGATTTCAGAACTAACAACCTCCTTGCCATAGTCATTGAGAAAAGAGTAGTTAGCTTAGGTTGAAATTTGTTTTAGTAATTCTTGCCACAGAATATGCAAACATAGATAAGCTTTGATTTGTCTTATCGGTGTTGTATATCTGCCAATTTTTCACTTGTTTAGTTATTTTATCATTTTTGATACATCCGATTATTTTATGGTTCTTGATTTATTTGGTATTTTCAAGATTTTCGACATCATTCGTAATTTGACTATATTTCATACACATGGTCATTTTACGGATTTTGACGCATCTGCTAATTGTACGGTTTCGGTTGCATCTAGTTATGTATAAATATCGATTTATTTGGCCTTCACACCTCCCCAGACAGTTATATCGTGGTGCAGTAACTAGAAATAATAGTCGCAGCAGAAAATTGACCTACAGATATCCATTATGATAGAAGGGTAGAAAGTAGACGGACAGAATCACTTGTCGATTAGTAATTTGTGACTATAGCAACTTCCTGTGGGGGTACCAAAGTGACCATCGATGAATTTTCTTGTAATTTTTGCTAGAAGTCTAACTGTCACCACCACACGAACAATCGGAAACGTTCTATGGGATATGTACTGAAAATTCTATTTTATTAGTTCTTTCAGTATGCCACATAATGTCTCAGCTTTTTTGTGTAGTAGTGAAATTTAGTTGTGCGAACAAACTATTCAGAATAAGTATATATTAGGGAGCGGTCATTATTTATAGCCGGGGTGGGGACTGAAGAGAAAGTGTCATGTGCCCCCAAAAATATTTTACCCCACCATTTGCTTAAGTCAAATTTTCCTTTTCCTCACCGAAGGAAAACAGTAAAACAAGGGTGTATTTATGCTTAAATATGGCATATGTTTTTACACTACCCCTGTGGTCAAAAATGACTCTTCTACCCCACCTAGCACAGCTTATTTTTTCAGTTACCCCACCATTTTATCTTCAGTCCCCACCCCGGTCATAAATAGTGACGGCTCCCTTACTAGAAAATCTTAAGTCTGCGCGCATGTTAATTGCCAATTACGTAAACGCATATCAGTATTGCATTTGCTACGTCCAAAAATATCTACATCTATATATATTTATAGATATGGTAAACAGATCGTGTTGTGCATATTCAGCAAATGTTCTTTTCATTGCCACCCACGCCACGTCACTACATTCCGTGTGGGCGACTCTTTTGAATTATCTTGGGAAATTGTATTTTTGATCGTAAGCTGGATTAAAATATTTTCCATGAAGCTGAAAGTATTAAGTGTCCAGTTTTCTATCACAAACCGTTTGATACACAAGTCTTTCTATTTAGTTGACAGTCTGAAACAACATAAGGTTGTTTGAAGCACTAATTTCGAGTTGCCGCAAATACTGTGGTGGAAAGAGTTTCATTGGTTAATATGTAGAAAATTAATTACATCACTAGTAACAGTTGGCCGCGGCTATTTTTCTACGATTTGATCCTCTGTACCAACTGATAGTTAGTTCTAGGAAGTTTCCCTTTCTGTGCGCCATTATGATTTTCTGCGAAGGGCTACCCCAAGGTTGATTTATAGGATCTTTAATAGTTGTTTACTGTAACTTTTCAGCAATCATCGCCCTATAGAGATGAGAATTGTCGTTACTCTCCACGAGGTGGATCTCCACTTCCCCCAATGTTGTCACCATCTTCACCAGACTTCGCCTCGGCTATGAACCATCACGCGTTGAACAGATCTTGTGACAGCAATGCGTCCTCATCTAGCTTTGACCCCGCCCAGTCTCCTTTGCCGTCGATAACAGTCAGCAATACATCGGATGTGCAAGATAGCAACAACAACTCGAAAAACGACCATATCCTGAACGACCAGCCTAAAGGGCTCGCAGAACAGTTCAATTTGGATGACCTGAGCGCGTCGTTTCGTAGTCTCTACAAATCAGTGTTCCAGAGCTCGTTATCTGGAGGTGCTATGAACGGAAATGGTAGTCAAATCACAGCCAGTAAAGACGTTATGCTAAACGGTAGGAATTTGTTTGTTTCTTGCAAAATTCGTTTATCAATTGAAGACTTGTAGCCAGGGGGTGTGTTGGGGGAGCAGTGCCCCTTAGAATTGTCAAAATTTTACTCGGTACCCTCTTGACAAATAAATGATTTGAGCTTTTTGCATCTTTGTCTTATTTGTCTGAATTAATTGCATTTCGAGCCCCATCAGAGTAACTGCCCCTTTACAGAATAGCGCTGCCTACGGGCCTCATTCCTTATATGCTTCGCAAATTGGTTGCAAGCCTAATTTAAAGTTACTCTAACTATTATGAAATTTTGTGATTTTCATGAATAAGCATTTTTGAAGTCATGCAGAATTTTATATTTAGTCAAACTGATCGCTAATTAGTAGAAACAATACATTTACAAAGGCCACGACGAGTTAAGGAAAACTTCTATCATTTATTGTGCAACACGTGTGCTATTCCCGTAGATCAACAACAATGCAATAGCAATCTCATTACACATCGAGTTGGCATGGCATACAGTGCCTCTTTAGAGTAAGCTGATAGTCATTACGTTGCATTTGCAAGTATTCAGATCAAACAATGCCCCGAAAAGCTTTGCCATGCACGACCCTGTCTTCCCTCCAACAATGGGCTATTAGACTCTATGTTTCGTGCAGTTAGATTCATCCAGTATTTGATTCTATCAAACACAAAGCTAACAATGAGCAAGATTAGCTAATTCAAAGCGACGTTTTCCAGCTCAATAACAAAAAGAGTTTCTACGTAGTTTGCTGTTTGCCATACTTTTTATCTTCAACTGGCGCCGAGGACAGTATTCATAACAGCCATTACTTCAGGATATTTGTTCCGTATTATAAGTTAATTTGTTATTTGAGCTGGAAACCTGGTATATAATTGCCTTATGAAATCTCTCTTTTGATTACATAAGTTCTGTACTCTACTATCGGTTTCTGTTCGCAAAGTAAAAGATGTTATGAATATTAAGCTCATGATTGCAACTTTCCGTTTCATCCTCAGCGGTTCTCAACGGAATTTGTACATAGAATTATTATAGTTACCTCGTTATTGCAACTTGGGTAGGAGTGTTTGGTTTGGGAATAGGATCTAACATGTTCCACCAATCATTCGCCAAAATCTGCTCATCAAAAGTTACATTTATAATATACAGTAAAAATCTGTACTTGAAAGTCTGCGATTTCGAGATGAGCATGTTCATGTTCTTATTCGATGAAGTAGTTTCAGTTGTCAGGGTGCAGGTTCTTAATATTAATCTTGCCACTGCAGGCTTACAATTCATACTCTTGAGTACCAAATAATCGTCTCCCCTCCCCTTAGTTCGTTTTTAAAACCCCCTGCAATTATTCCAACCCCCCTTTTGTTACTTTTGAAGATTTTTTCAGTGAAATTATGTTTTCCCCAAGGACGTTTTTCGATTACTTAGAGATCAATCAGAAACTTATTGAGTAATCGCTGTCACTACTGACGCGAAATAATAGTAGGTCCACCCCTGAACTTCATAGCTTGATTAATATTGGCATATTTTTTTGTTGACATTATATTGGTTTCATTATCATGACAAGGCGTATGTCAGGAGGGGTACGTGGAACGTGAGTGAGAGGGAACTTTGTGAGAAGTGAAATTCTTTTTGTTGCTGTTTTTTGATAGATTTTATACAATATATACGGATTATTTGCGATTATTGCCTCGAAATTCTCGTTGTCGTATTCGGGGGGCAGTTTACGACATTACAACTGTAATTTCCTCTACCTTACTTTGTATTGACAATTCATTATTGGTCAATTGTCAGTCTTCCTAAGTTGTTCTTCGCAATATCAATGTGTTCTATTTTCCACCTCCCCCCCCCCCGTTTATTGGGTACTCAAGAGTAGTTGCATTTGTTTTTTTGGCAATCGATGAGTTGATTAGCAAACAGGCTAGGTCTATTTCTCACTGGATAAAGAGTGAAACCATTTACAAAAGACTAGCCAGAACATCAGACTGAAAAGATTCTAAGTAAATGAAATCACACTATGCAATTCCAAGCTGCAGGTTCACAGTAGATGAAAGCTCTTGTGTGCAGGTGTTTGCTGTATTTCAAATTATTTACTGGACTGGATCATATTCCCTTTTGTCTGTTTTGGAACGTGTCTGCACCAATGCAAGGAAATCGCTACTTTGCGAACAGAGGAAGTCTACCATAGCACTCCACCCTTTAGAATTGTCAGCTGTCTTGGCTTCAGTTGGCTGTTCCATAACAATACCATTAAAGCTAAATTGCACTTGCTATTTTAAAAGAAATAAGTATGTTCCTTGTCTTTGTGTAAGGCTGTTTTTTGTGTCTGTCTCAATATCTTCTTTTGCGTTATAAAGTATAAATTTGTGCAAAACCATTGAGCGTTTTATTTTCAGATGGCGATCCAAACCTAGGAAATCAGAATTTGAAGAGCTGTAGAAACAATAGAAATGGTACTGGAATGGAGAGTATGAACTCATCCGGTGCTTTGTCAGAGGATGTCATTTCAACAATGGATACACTTATGCAGAGTTTGAGCAGTGGTGATTTTTCCAGCGTGGATCCAACACAATTTTATAGTTTATTGGACACATTACAAAGCCTCGACGGACTTAACCCCACTGACTTGCAGCAACTGGAACAGTCCTATAGCCAGTATTTAAAAGTAGCGGCGAGTCTGGGATCCTCAGGTCTTAGCTCTTTGTCCTCGAACAGTGGTGGCATATCGATTCCAAATAGCAACCACTCCCATGTGCGTCAATCGATGAGCCCTCATGTGAGCCCGAGGATGAGCCCGCGGATGAGCCCGCGGATGAGTCCCTCTAACAGTCCACTGTCATATAGTCCACTGTCGCATAGTCCACACATGGTCGAAAGCAATTTTCCCAATCATTTAGGATCCGGATCACTTCAGATGGGTTTAATGGTTAGTAATCCATACACCAGTCCAAGTATTAGCCCGAACCACAGTCCGGTTGGAAGTCCAGTTATGAGACACGGGATGGTAAGTAGCGGATCAATCTCGTCTTCTGGAAGCCATTTGTCGCCAAATCGAATGCAAGCTCATGCTCCTGCTCACAGTTATCAAAGCCAAATGGGCGGATTACCAGGGTCGCCTGTAACTACGGATAGGCAGTTTTTGCCTGACCCGACCACTGAGCAGCAGTATTTGCAGTCGGCTGTAAATTCAGACCTTTTGTGTGAGGAGGACGAAGACGAATTTGATTGGTCAGCCATACTTTGAAACGGTTAGTTGCATATGATTTGGTGTTAAAGTAGACTTGTAATTTGGTATTGAGGAAATTCGTATTAAATTATGGTACACATGAAGCATCTTATGGAATACAGGCTTAATTTGTTTTTGTTCAAGTAACTGAAATCCATATTCCTGATTGAAACAAGGCTTTCGTTGAAAATGGCTCCATCATGAATGCAAAACAGCCAAAACTGCAAAAGTTTAGAGAATGTAACTGGGAAATTAATACTGAGACGCTATTGTTGGGGAGGCTGTTGCCGTAAGGCTTAGATTGGGAGTTTATAATTTGAAGCTTTGAGACTTGACTTGTTGGGAGGGTATGGTTTTGAGAAAGCAACGATTGGAAAGCTATAACTTGATGGACGTATTTTGGAGGGCCTTGTTTTGAAGTTATAGTTAGGTAGCTATGTCTGGGAAATGTTGCTTAGGTAGTCGTAGCCAATTCTTAACTCTTTGATATGTTGATATACTTTCATATCAACTCCATTATATTGTACATCTGACATTGAATACTAATGTGATATTCCACTCCACCTTTTTATAGACTGCGTACAATTTTTGGCACCACAAAACACTTTGCTTTTTCTCGCACTATTTTGCAGCTTACATTGAAAGTATATACAAATATTCCTGAAGCATTTACAATAGCGCCGAAGATGAACATCATCATGTGGCCTGGCAGTGAAAAGCCGTGGCGCTGGCCAAAGGCCTGAAAGTACAGATCTATCGGCAAAATAGTGGAATGTCTTCACCTTGAGTCGAATGAAGCAGAGGTTTAAATTTTTATATATTGTTGTCCGCTTAGGAAAATCTTCAGCGTTTGAAGACTTAGTGTAAAGCATTTAATGCACTATTGCTGCACATTTTATTGAGGTTATTCTTAGCCCTACCCGAGTGGCTATGGTCTGCTCGATGGATTCTTTTTAACCACTAGACATCTTCCAATCATGTCCCAGGTGTTAGCCGCTCTCGTAGGCTATCCAGTGGCGTAAAGCACTTGATCCCAGTCGCTGCTTGTAAACGTTGATAAAGAATATTGAATATTAATATATGATTTTTATCATGAGATACTAATTCAAGGTTAAGTAGTTAATACTTTTTGAGCTGATTAGTTTGCTAATATATAAACCAACTGACTCAAATGATATTTGTCGATTACCTGATTAAATGATTAATTGATAGGCCGATTAAGGGATTATAGGGCGTATAAGGGCTTACCAGTAGTGATACACTGTCCTGACTAAATACCTATTTCCACTTAATTCGGATTTCGGATTCGACGTTCGAACCTGCATCCCCGATGAAATGAAAATGAAACAAAATGAAGCTCATTGTTCTCAGTCTATATCCGAACGTTTTGTGATGTGCGAACGCTCGAAAGTGAACTGGGAACAATGGGTTCGCATGTGAAATGCAGAATTCGAAATTACGTGGAAGTGGGCCTTAGCAGTACTGTTTTCTGTGCGATTGTACAGTCATGACTGAAGTCATTCTTAACATCTCAGATCGAATACACGATTACAGCCCCTTGCCTATTGAGAAGTAGGACGTGCAGTCTATTCATGGGATTGTGGAAACATTGGTTCTGATATCCAAAGTACAACATGAGTTCCACTATCGCACGAAGAAGCGGAGACCTTAGCATTCTATAGGCCCTTGTCCACTTACTTTCGGATTTCACAATTCGCATGCCAACTCATTTTTCCCAGTCCACAATAGCGGATTATCGTTTCTTAGTAGTATTTACGTTCGCGCAACGCAAAACGCTCGCATATGGACTGGAGACAATGAGTTCACGTGCGAAATACGAAATCCGATTTAAGTGGAGGTAGGCCTTATATTTCCTACGGAATGTTCTACAGCATAGGTATGCTACAGCATGATTATGTCGTAGAATTCTTCCGATTTTTGGTGCAATAGTAAGATTCTATGTAAACCGCCAACAAACTATTCGCGTATTACATGAGACTAAATTAGATTCATCCTAGAAATTAACTGAATAATTATCATTTGAGCTTTCAAATGCAAAATGTTTCGCGAGTACACTCTTTTTTATAAGAACCAGATATTTTTTCGCTACTGGATGTTTTTAATTCTCTGTTAATTTTAGGCTCTTCTCTGTTCTTAAAATTGTTCGGATTTGAAGAGTGACCTTTTGCAAATATTTAAGACATTCTACCCAGTATGTAGTTCCTGAGACATCCGACCGGGCTACTTTTAAAAATAAAACAGCATATACTGATTGTTATTTAGCAAGTTAATCAGACTCGCTTGCTAGAAGAGTGTAGGTTATTGGGTGGTTCTGAACATCTCTTGTAATTTCTCACTTAAGGTTGAGCATATTGTAGCAGGGTTTTTTAATTGTTTTGACAAATCTAGCCTCGGCATTCTTATAAAATGTGTTCTTTGAAAAGAGAGTGTATTCTGTTTCTAACATTGTACAATATGGACGTACTCACTACATATTGTACAGTACATTGCTATAAAGTATCTCGCAGTTTATTGTTGAGACATCTTTGGGGGGACATTCTACGGAAGCAGTTCTTTGAATCGGAAACGTGAATTAAAATTAGTCTAATTTGTATTCTTTGTATATGAACATTTATTTCATGCAGCACTTTGAATCCAATATTTTAGTTATTTGTTACTGTTTTGACGTCATGTATTTACGCGGGAAGATACGATGGGTTCATTTCAGTGGTGTGCCGAAGGACTTTTTGAGTGGGGGTGTAGCAAAAGAATTCTCCCGAAAGGGTTGACAATTGCCCGACAATTGACGACAAGGTACCACAATATCGACGATCTTTGTTTGCTATGCCAACTTTTGCCGACGAGTCAAAAAATAACCGATGACTTCTGTATAAGTGGGGTGTTACACCCACAACCCGTCTACCTCGGCATGCCCCTGGTTCACTTCCCCACCTCCTATGGAGCCCGTACATATTGATATTGATCGGAGCTCTAGACAAAACATGATACTGTGATAGAAGCAGCAGTTAGAATTACTGTTATCGTGCTGTAATCTGACTTGCCCAAGGAGTTGTTGCATTTTGTACTTCTATTTAGCATAAGACAATCCATTGACGGGGAAGTGCACATCAGAACATTTAGATATATTAAAGAGGAATGTAATGAATATTAAGTGAAGCTTCACTCTATAGAGACGTATGACTCTTTTGCTTATATATATTTTTAAAGTGTAGATATTGTTTGTCGGTCCCGCTGACCTTTACAGAGAAATGCACAAGACCTTTGACACTAGAGTCCTGGATCAGTACAGTTAAAACCCGCACATTAGAACCTTGGACTTTGAAAGAGCCTGTTGATGTTCGTATCGACGAGGAAGTTCCAGCAACCAGGGTGCAGGTACTTAGCAATAGTCAATTCCCTGCTGACCATGCCTATCACAACAATGTATGTAATATTTTTGGAGCCTACACAACTGTGATTGATGAGGAAACAGCCTGAATCTTTTTTCAGTGGATGTAGAATGAAGACATTTATAAGAATTTAGTTAGAATATCAGGCTGAAAAAGTTCTACTTACTTGACATCAGAATGTTTACTTATAGGCTGTTAATAAATGAAGGTTCTTTGTGCGGGCTTTTAGTGTATGAGTAATCTCTGTTCAGGTGTATGTTACGTTCCCACCAAACGTATTGAATGCCTTAACTCAACTTCTCAAAGTAACCAAGAATAACTCGGTGTTGTGCATTATTTTATGTATGTGGTAAAGACTGTATTGCATGGCTAACTTTGGCGTAATACATTTGCTGACTGGAAGGGTAGGGATTTTATAGTGGACAGGGCACGGGATCATTATTACGAGCTTCCCTGTAGTGACGCATTTTCTTTCATACACTATTGAAGTTCCGTTAAGTTTTGTCAGCCAGAATTTGTTTTCGTGGCAAATAACTCCGATTGTGTAATTCTCCATAGTTGTTTAGTTACTGATATATTAACCCGAAGGGCTAAAATGTCAGTAAGTTTTAATATGACGATAATAGAGTCCAAGGCCCTGATTTTGATGGAAAGTCAGTACCGCAGTTGAAATTCATGCGTCTTATAGCGAGTTTTTATAAATGAGATCTTTAGATTGATTTATGGGGACAAAATGTATTACTTTCTGCATGCCTTGAAGTCGGACTTTCGCATGCAGATTTAGGTTCTTGATTCTTCTCGATTATGTGCCTTGGAATATCTGAAACTTCACTTTTTAAGAAACTTTTCCTGAAGGATAAAACTACAAGTTTCATATCTATTTGAAAACTCAAGATCTAAACTATTATCAATTTATTAATTCACATTCAGAATGATGACGGATATTGATCTACCGAAGCTCCATACACATTCTTCTCTTATGCACGGACAACCTGAATTGACCTAGCCATATTCGTTGAATGGCCTGTACACAAGGAATGACAACACGATGTTTCAGTTATGACCATCGTATTGCTTTTTGGCTTGATTTTGCAAACAGTTCCAATTAACAAGTTTCTTAGTGCGGGAGTGATGTACCCCCATAATTTCTTAGATTTTACTCATCTGGTTTCCTATAAAAGGTTCCTTATAATAAGTGCATCATGTAGACGTCTACATTATATCCACCAGTACCTTAGAGATTTTCCAAGTACATTTAGTTTGCCTAATGCAAAACTGTGTTGACAGCATGTTGTATTTAATTGCTCTTGACGGCCGTTATTTACACGTTTTTTAAGAAATAAGTCAGGCAAGTATTAAGAATCATCTGATTAACACAGGTAGGCTCAGTTTGAAAAGTAAACTTGAAAATACCAGAAAATTTGTTATTACACTGGAAACAAAATACAAACAACATCCTTCTCTCAAATGTTTCTCACTAGAAAGTCGATTTCTCGTCTTATGGTAGCCTTAGTGGTATAGAATATTTCAAGAATTTTGAGAAACGCTTAAGGAATACTTACGGCAAGATTTGACAAATTGTTAAGAAACATCCAGACTAAACGTGTCATTACTTTTAAATGATATACCTATTGGCTCACCATCCGTTCATTTTTGTCTTGAAGATCCTATACCAGCAGTTCATGACTTGGGTTCGATCAAGCTCGGGGGATCGATAACTTTGTCTGCTCACGAACAAGACATATATGTTTGGTTTGAATGCGAGAAGCTCATAGTCTATCCAATTTCATATTGAGCTTGTGATATTCAACACCTTCAACAGGGTTAAGAACCACTGCCCTATTCGTTTTAGCTATTCCTAAGCGCTTATTTGACCCTTTAGGACTGTTCAGTATTTGTGACTGGCCTTTTATTCGAGTTTTTGCATTTAGTTGTGCCGTAAGCGGTCGTTTACAGCAGAGGTGCCCAAACTATGGGCCACTGGCCAACTGCAGCCCGCAACCTACTTTCATTGGCCCGCAGCAAGACTTTATAGTACATGTCAAAGTATTGACTTCATTTGTGTGGAATAAAGCAGTGCATATTGTATATGCAGTGTGGCCCGGCTCCATGCTAGTTTTTCTGTGTTCGGCCCTCGCTAAGAAAACTTCGGACACCCCTGGTTGTACAGCATATCTAGCAAGTTCTCGTTGTAATTTGAGCTGCTTTATTGCCAGAGTATTATATGGAGAGTATCAACGCATCTTAGCATTATTTAATATTAATTTTTAAATTCCTACGTACCATTTAGTATCTTTGCTTGTAGAAGTTAACAAATACCCTTGTAAATATAGTATATAACTTTGTATATATTGGTCATCATTTGCACCTTGAATTTATGTAGATACAGCTCAAGTCTGGGATAAAGAAGTGTATTATTTCAAAACCGTTGTTTTCTGAGTTCCTTTGTCTGCTATACTCGACGGGGAAAGTTTGAAGAGATGACTTACATTAAGTGTAGTAGATACGTACCTCAGTGGTCGCAACAAATGTTGGATGTAGCCATATAAAAATATAAATAAATATTTTCCGTATTCTTCCAAATCCTGTTGCCTTTACAAAATAGATATTTCTATACATGATACTCCTTCGGCGTTTAAATAAATAAATAAATATAAGCATATACAAACAAAACAAAAGCAAAGCAAACAAATATTAAACCACGCGGGTGAATCTGGGGGCATGTTGTTGGAAGATTTTCAGCGCCGAGCGTCCATTCGGAGATGTTTTGGCGCTACGTTTTGGCACAGAACTATGCTGCATGCAATTTTGGTGCAAGCAATTTTGGTGCATGCAATTTTGGTGCAAGCAATTTTGGTGCAAGCAATTTTGGTGCATGCAATTTTGATGCAACTATGCGGCACAAGCATCATTGAAGTCATTATGCCAATGTCGAATGAAATACATTTTGGACATGCGTATTCCTATGCAGGAGTTCCATATAAATTACTTTCCATTCCTTCTTTTGGGCTGTCGTATTTGGCTACATATGATGCATTATGTATCTTCGTCCATATTGTCACTTGAAGAACTTTCCTTCCTAAACTCCAGCTTGCATGGTTCCCGTGAAGTACAGTTCTTTGCGGGGTATTATGCTACTTTGATGCCAGTTGTTGCGTCAGAACGTGGCGTTTTAAAAGTTAATCGAAAGTACTAACAATTCAACTTATTAAATTGCCACTGTACCGAGTAGGTTCATATGTTACAACTGCCTTGAAAGACCGAATATGCTCATCCATTACCCAATAGGTTCACCTGTGTCAGAGTTCGGAAAAATTTCCAACCTTTCTCTGGATGTCAAATCTTCATCATAGCCTTTCTTCTTTTAAGACAGTCAAAAGTAGCCAAGTTCTTAAACTCTGCATTGTGTATGTCTCGAAAACTAGAACTGTAGAAGGGCTATGCGTTTCACTGCCGATGTCACATTATCTGAAAATTTGGCTGAAGCTGTTTGTTGATGCAAATTACTAAACGTTCCTCAAATACAACATATAGAGCAAAATCTTCCTCCGACTCAGGCCCGTAGAGCCGTCACTTTTTCTGGACTCTGCACTGTCTAAAGAAGCGCTCCAGGTTGTTGCATAAGACTTACATAAGCGCCCCGGGCTGTTGTTTGGTCATATTTGGTATCCAATGTTTTAGATTGTATAAAGTCGAACTAAATGAAAAGTATTCAAATAAGAGGTCATTTAAGATACATTTGACTCCCTTCAATGGTAGAAGTATTTAATTGAAGTGGGCATCCCATATTACCCCAGTAGCTTCACGAATGTTGAAATTTAATTTTCTATGTTTTTTATCAGAAATATCTATCATTCCCAGCTAATAACTTCATTCTTCTTCACTTCCGACGAGTTGTCCACGAAAAATCACTTTTGGTCATTAATCCAGATGAAGTTCATATTGTGACATGCGTATCTCAACGAGCTCTTCCTCCACTGGCATAAATTTTAATAATAAAAATAAATTCGAAAATGGCTGTCTATTAAACGAATTGCTGACGTGATCTAAAATGGCAGTTGTGATCAAGCTGTGTAACAGTTTTTAGAAGCTATGAAAAATAATGATATAGAAAAAATAAGTGACTCATAACCCCGGTCTACCCCATACAGCTTGTAAGATTTTCGGCTAGTCTACGTTCGAAAATATAGTAAAACATACTGATATTTTATTGATAAAAGCATCAGAATTCTTTTGCCAAAGGAATTTGTTCTGTGCTTGCGGAAATTCCCAACTGAAGCTGGGTAAGTTCTGTAGAAGCGCCAACATTCTCACAAAGTGTGTTATTATCGAGGAGTGTATAGGGCCTTTGTCTCATTTTATCAAATGCTCTATTGTGTTTCGTTTCTTGATTTGAATAGTTCTTGTTGCTTTCTGATTCAAGTATCATTTTGATAAATGTTCCTTTGTCTGTATCTAGGGAATACCAAAGCATGTGTGTTCCTGAGTAGGGAGGAGGGTTTTTGTTATGTGAGTTGGAGCTTGAGTTACGTTTAGGCATGGTCAAAGTTTTTGCACAGCTTTGGCAGGATCGGTTTTTTGGCAGTTTATGGCTAAGCAAACTTCTACCTACACGTATCATTTGCACAGCTACAACAACACACAGATTGTGAGTTTTAGTAGTATATTTAGTATCACTCATTTAGCATCTATTTGGCATCAATCATTTGGTATTTCTAGTCATATATGTTCCGTTAGACAGTGTTTGTAAACGTTTGTTTTTTCTTCAGTTTTACAATGAACGTGGCTGGAAAACGGACTGAGGTAATGATATTTCAAGTATAAGGTGACATTATTCCAAGTATCAAGTGGTTCGGATACCCAGTGCAAGCATAATACCATTTGGTTTGGTCATATTTTCCGCAGTGGATCTTTCCTCACACAAATTTAATAGAATCGTACATCATCATTGTGCCGTTAGATGGGTAGTAGGAATAACTGTTTCTTCCTATATTAACACATACATTCTAGGAACATTTATAAGATTGTTCTTTAGCCTCTTGGACTGTTGTGTTTCAGCCCGGGACCTACCCGCAGTAACGTAGCGTGCTCCCCTTATCTAAGGGGGAGGGAGGTTCAAAGTAATAATCTACTGATATAACCCCCAGCAAAATTGGTGATTAACCAACAGGAATTCTAGCAAATTTACTCATTTCAGACTTTAAGAGCTTGCAAACCATGAGCAATTTATCTTCATTGGCATTTACGGGGACGGTACCATGTAGTTACACCTTATGGGCTTATACGCTGGAGCAGTGACATAGTAGGAACCACTTTGTTTTGGTCCACTGCACCGGGCCAGAAATTTGAAAACAATTTTACCTTCTAGAGTAGCTGAAAGGCCATCCCCCAGAATTAAATTTACTGAATAGTACAGTGCTTAGCTTTGGATACAGGATAGCTTTGGATACAGGAATACATACACAATTATTATATACACAATTAAAATCAAGAGGAAAACTTTCTTTGAAAAAGCATTAGGGGGGCTAAACCCCTGTCCATCATATGCACTGTGCCTTATATTGGATACGTAGGTATTGATAGGACATTCCCTTCCAATAATTAATGTTCCATTGAGTACGTCATATCTATGCGAGTTACCCCGTGCCGACAGACTCTGCTGAATTTAGATTTACTCGCTGGGTTTTAAAATGGGAGTAAAGCACTCCCTCCCCCATACACTACGTTTCATTAGTTCGCGCTGGATATCGATAGACTTTGTTGCTGCATTCTGTTTTATAAGACCACATTTTACAAGAGCGCTAAGGCTCACCCACACCTGTCCCTTTTCTTATCGTATTTTACTTTTATTTTCAAACAACTTTTAAGAGGGTAGCGCTTAAGCAAATGGTGACCTACATGGGGCCATCTATGATATTATTTAAACTTTGTCTCATTTTTATAGAATGTTAAAATTAGCAAAGACACCTCGCTAATTACAGGCGGTGTATTATTGACTTGTCTGTATAAGAAAGTTAACTAGAATAAGCATAACTCAAAAAGAAGCAACTAGATAAAAATTAAGATTCATAAACACAAAGAAGTAAATAAATGTATAGTTTTAAAATTCTAGCAGTTCCGGATTCGTCCATGGTTTCTTCCTGCGGCAGAAAATATTATAAGTGTACCGAACAGAAAGGCTGCTGATTTTTATGATAGATCTGACTTCGGCTATTTTTGTCAACACCCAAATCGTCCATCATCGTTATTACTGAATCAGAGGAGGATTCAAAAATTCCACAGGGATTAACTAACAGGTTTATAAAATCGATTCTGCGATAGTTTTAATCAAGATTGCACAAAAGATTTAGCAGTTTTAGGATTGCTGTTGGTTTCTATAATGGTTTTGTTGTTGTTGTTGTTTACTTTATTTTGAGTAGGCAGTTATATCTAGCGTTTTCAGCTAATTTAGGCCTACTGTGCATGCCGCATCCAGGCATGGGACCCCTAGTTTAACGTCCCTTCCGAAGGACGGCGGAATGAGTTGCTTTGGTCGTTTTTCTGGATAGTCGCACATCCAGTTGCTGACACAACACAGCCAAGCTTAACTTCAGCTAGCTAACGGAAGCCAACCGAACTGCTTGGCAACTCACCCCGCAAATGGTTTCGAATCCTACAGTAAGTTCTAGGAGATATAAACTACTATCAGAGGAAATTAAAGCAAGATCTGGCCTAAGGGAGTCACCAGTAATCAAAGAAGGAGATGAAAAGAAAGGGATATCAGCGTACAACATTCAATTCTGCAAAGAAGAGAATGATTTTGCGAAAAAGAAACGCACAGGGTTGTGATGCCAAGCGTATCTACCATCCAAAAAGTATGAATTGCAACTCGAGACAACATGTTCAGAGAACATGTTCAAGTGTTTCTGGATGAAAGCAGAAAGAGCACGATGGAGAATCAGAAAGAAACCATTTGTGAAGATTCTTCCTGGTTGGCAGAGGCTGTTTCGGTACTTAATCATGAAATTGAAGATGCTCCTAGGAATATAATAATAATATAATAATAATAATAATGCAGTAAAACTTTTTTAGCGCGAAACAAAATAAAAAGCTTATTTATCTATGGAGCTTCACAATATCTAATGTCCACTGTCCGTGTATCTGTGTATAAGTGGTACCATTGATTTAACTGAAGGGGTATCGTTGCAAAAAACATTATAATAATAAAAAGTAATGATACTAGTAATTTTAGAGGCATGCCCTTATAACGTGACATAACAAAGAACTAAACATTGCTAAAACTCTCCACCCCTTCAGCTTTTTCTCCTCGAAGAGAACTGTGGGAGCATGCTACCCAGTCCCCTTGTGGCGTCGTCGCTGCCATTTCTCGTGCCCACTATACGCACTAATCATTTATAAGGATTTGAAAGATTATCTATTTTAAGACATGTTCAGAACGCCAGATTATCCAACGTAAAACAAGGCATCATTTGGGCACAGGCTTTGAAATGCTTGAATTCATCTGTACACAATGCAGGTTAATGTATACGCTATTACATTCATTGAATAACAAGACACATGACGATATTATGGGCATCCCTCCCGCTCCTAGACTTTTGCCAGCGAGCACTGTTACAGAAGCCAGACGATATTGTGTAATTTAGCGTTAAGATATTTCTACATCAGAGCCTTAACATTGCCTATATGGTACTATGCTACGTGCCTATTTAACCATCTTGGAAACAGAATGTTACAATAGGCATTTTGTGCAAATCAGCAAATGAAAACACGATACACGAGACTGACGTCATTATGGGATTTAATGTTAATCCAATCACCAAAACTATTTTCATAACTGTTTGGGGACCTTCTCAAATTCGGGGTCCGGGGCAATCTGTCCTGCATGCGTGCGCTGAGAGTATCTCGCAAGAGAGATAGGAACCGAAGGAAAACGGCAGATGCCCGTTATTTCAAAACATACTCTAAACATTACATTGCTAACTCATATTCGAAGATCGCATTCTAAGAGCTTTGCAGGTAAGTCTACCGACTGGAACAGCGAGAGTACCGTATTTATTCGAGTGAAACGCGCTAATATTCTACCTAAAAAGAACTCAAAATTTTGGGTGCGCGTTATAGAAAAGTCTGATGTGACACGCATAGATGAACCGCTTAGATGCTCAAAAATGTTTGTCACTACAATTTTTAGTCTGAGCAGAGAAAAACTGAAAACAGTTTTATACCGAGTTGTATTCGAAACTTAGGGGTGCCCGTTATACACATATGCGCATTATACTGGCATAAATACGGTAGTACTGAAAAGCATTAAGGAAATCGCAAATCAAGAGGAATCGTGCACATATTATATTATCAGGGAGGGGGTTGGTTATCGGAAATGTTTATATTTGAATATGAGGGAGGGAAGAGGTGGTATGATGAGATAAGCAAATAAACATGCCGTATAAAACTCATCTTCGCAAAACTGTTGTACATAATGTGAATATTACCGAGATATACTCCTGATGAGTTCCTTTTAAGCAGGGATGAACCAAATTATGACAGAATTCAGAAATGGGGCCTAACTAATGATTACAGTTGGCTTCAGTTGGTTACATTTGGCTACAGTTGGTTGCAGGGGATGGGGCGTCTAAAATAGCCAAAAAGATAATGGCATAATATGTGAACGGTCCAAAAGAAAAGCAAGTCCCGCAGAATCGTGACGTAACCTTCACCTGCCTTGACGCATGGAGTAAAGCTTAGCAGAAATTACTTTATAAGCAATATAGTTAAAGGCTTTTAAATAATAAGCTGTGTGACATTGAATACTCCAACCTAAGGTCTAATGTTCCTATAACCAGGCCTTAATACTTGCCAGGATCGTCAAGAGTAATACAGAGATCGTAGCAAAGCCACGTGATACCGCAATAGATGCTGTACCAGAATGGATCGAGTGATACCTCTCGGCAACCATCGTATTTTTCTTCAATATGTTTGGATCACTACCACTATTAATACCAGTCAAATGCATGCAGTCGTTTGGTTTAGTAGACACCGTGTATTTGAACGAGGTTCCCCACATTGCATTGCACAGTTCAGTACCATTCTTGTAAACCTGAGAGTAGCTCTGACAGTTTGGGTTTTTACATTTATTGTTCCCATTTTGATCATAATCAAAATCTGTGATCCAGTTTTTGGCGCACGTGAGATCGTTTTTGCAAGCATCAAACCACGAGTCACAGAATGAGCTGCACAAAGGAACGCCTACAAATGAACCACGGAACTGCCCCTTCCAATAGCCGACATTAGGTGAACATTGGTAGAAACATTCAACTTCTTTCATATAGTCTTCACAGGGTTTGCTAAGCCTGCTCATATTGCAAAGTGTCCATGAAAAGTTGCCGATTTTCACGATAGGTGACACAGCCAACTGCTTAGTGAAATCAGCCGTACAGCAAGTACTGTTTCTATACGCATGACATGCCTTGTAATCAGAAGTTTCTGGGCCTGGCTTCGATTTGTGGAATTGCCCTGTCAAACAACGAGGCGAATCTAGCTTGCCATGTACGCTTGAAACAACAAGGAACATTATCGTTGCTTGAATGACGGCCATGATTTCATGCAGTTACACCGTAGTCTTTAGGCCCTCTTCGGTCTGAGCACGTTGATTGTTATTACGTAATGGTCCACATGCTTGTGTTTTATCGCAAGATCTAGCAATAGTGTTACGGGGGTAGCCACAAATCTCCTCCATGAGCGTGCGCTTCTTATTAGCACGCACATTATAAGAAAACTGAGGTTTGATGTGCCAGCAAATAAGAACACGGCTAGAATATGCTTAGCCTCAGATGAGAAAGTATATGGAAAATAACAGTTGTGTTGATTTTTAGCAACTTCTTGAGAATTTGCTGGAAGCAAATTTCGGAAATTTACTTCCCGCAGCTTCTAAAGAAATTGTTAATAAACATTAGTATTCGTTGTTTTCTTCTCAAAAGGGGCCCGGTCAATGCCTTAGAGATGATAATGCATGAAGCTTCTCACAACTGAATCAATGTCAATCTTGAACTAAGGACTATGTTAAGAACAATCGCTGGGACTTCGAGGTGGGTACTGGGGGTCTAGATCCATGCTCTTTTCGTTGAAAAACGAAAACTGCCCTTTTTCTTGGAAAACTTTGAAATTATTAATTGCATTTTTACTGAAAGGAGATCTGCTTATCTTCTTTGTAGCACATGAAAGTAACTAAATCCTGAAATGTCCCATACAATTTCTTTTTTATTTCCAAATTTGAACATAGTCTACGATCTGAATGATATGATTTCCAAGATATATATATATATATATATATATATATATATATATATATATATATATATATATATATATATATATATATATATATATATATATATATATATATATATATATATATATATATATATTAGAAAGTGCTTGGTGTGCCCATTTCTGTTGATTAGACACCTACTCTAAAAAATTCTTAGTTGTGTGCCAAAATTAAGTCTAAATTATAAAATATGAGGACATCAAGCCTCGGCAAAATTATTTGGCTGTTACAAAAAAGATCAATGTATTCTAACCGATGCTTGAAAATGGATTGGCTGTAGCAACGAATTACTATTTGCAGCGAGTACAGCATTGGTTCAATAGATAGGGCGGGTGTAATTGGTGGCAAAGAACTATAGCCCAAATAGGAAACGATAAATTCCAGAACGAGCGAATGGGCCATCGCAAAGTAGACTCGTTTTAACCGGGGGACAGTGTACAGCAAGTATAAATGTGAGAAGATATTAGAAAACAGATCGATGTCCGTGTATTTGATATGCTATGATACATGTGGTTAAAATGGATATTTGATCAATGATACTTGATATATGGAGGAGGAAGTTAAGAGCGTCGATTCTATTCGGTTTGGTGTTGCATTGCTTTATTTTCAAAAGTACCCCAAGCCGAATATCTTAAAAACTTCATAGAATGTATAGTATCTCAAATATTTGGCAAATATCGCTCTTGAAATAGGAATAATAATTTCGATTCTTTTTCAAATTCTGCCATACGTCCACCTTACGAACATTTGAGTTAGAAATTACAAAAAATTAATAAGACCTGTGAGCCTCTGCAAAATTATCTGATTCCTATATAAGAAGAGTGTAACTTCAGGGGCGTTTAGCCCCGAGCAGGAGATCAATTTTCAAGAGACAGCTTAGAAGGTAAATTATTGTGCGGGAAAGCCTTCCTCGCACATATTCTAAGCTTGTTGGCTTGTATTGTTTATCATCTTTGAATTAGCTTGTTAACTTGCCTTAGCTTGTCACCTATATAAGTATTTGTTATTCTTTATTTAAAGTTTACAGTATAGCTTAGTTGTTACCAAATGAGCTAATTAATACTGTAAATAAAGTAGTAACAATAATGATGATAATAGGTAACTGTAGTGTATGTATGTTCCATACGGTAGACATTGCCTATCTATTTAGTACTGACGATGTTGCCAAAACTGCAAAACTCCAAAACTGTCTCGAGGGAGTATGGGAGAACAGGGCCACATTTTGTTCTCGGCCAATCAGCGGTTTTGTTTACATCAAATTATCAGCCAATAAGATGCTTCCATTTTTTTACATATTTCTTTGTAACGCCATTTTGAAATGGAGTAGTTGTGGAGAAACCTCTACACACAAATTTTTGCCCGGAAAATAAGTTATATTCGTTTATAGATACAAACGAGGTTTTAATAATAACTTCGTGAGTACATTTTACATTGATATCTCGAAGTCCTAATTAATGGTTTCAAAGATATTCATTATTTCTATGTAAACCAGGTTAGTACAATGTAAGCTCTTCACATTCACTTTTTACAGAAATTGTCCTTTCACCTAGCCGCAGATAGCTTTATGTTTTAGCTTCTTAATTTTAGGAGGGCTCCTTGACAACCAGCTATGCTGAAGGGCAACCCTCCTTGAACACGTAAAAATAAAATGAACAGAAAGTCAAAGACCCCCATCTGACTCGCTAGCAGTGGTTTGGCCACCTCTGATATAACCTAACGATGGACTGTGAGACAAGTCCTCACTTCAGACCCCCGTCACCCCTTATAAAAAATTTATGGCTGGTTAATCCCTGTTCATTCGCTTATATAAGGAACTTTTGTTGACTCCACAGCTGCCATATGCTGTAAACAATTTGATGAATGAGACTGTTATTATGCAATTTACTCGAAGCAAACGGAACCGGCAGCCTAACTGAACGGAATGATCATAAGCTAATTGAAAGAATCTGTTATTGATGGCCAATATTTAACTGCAACAAATTTTTCTATCTATTATTGAAGCTCTTTTAAAATAAAAATGTACCTATTTTTCTAATATTTACTTTCATAGGTAATTCATAACTCAAATTGTTTCAACACACATTCATGCTTAGGAAAAAGGACATAATTCGGTCACATTTTTCTATCTAATCTCATATTCCACTGTGCACTTTTTCTTTCTTTCGGCTGTTGCGCTAGGCCACAGACTCTTGATTTACATACCATTACATGATTTTTCTATTTTTAGCTCCATTATATTACATAACGGGCCTAGCATTTAGCTCATGACATAGTGGCTTGCAATCTGTATAATTATACAGACAAAAGACTTCAATGAAACTCTGGATCTTGACCCCTAGCAATAAAACTAATAGGCTTTACACTTTGTTGTAAGAATACAGTCTATAGGGATATCAAGGCTCAAATTCTCTGAAATTTAAGAATAATCTAAGAATAATGCAAGGCTTAAGCTTCATCAAGGGTTAGACTTTTTGTTGATGTGAACTTTTTGTAAAAGAAACAAATTGAGCTTCACTTATCCTGCCTGGAACTGGATACACTATGATGCGAATCAGCAACTCTTCAGGGAGTTTCAGCTACACGCTTTTTATTTTAAGAAAATAGTCTTTGTTAGAATTACTCCTCAGAATCCCTAAAATTTAAGAATAATTTAAAAGTATGCTTAGGCTGGAAATAAAAACATTTGAGAATATCGAGGCTCAGTGAAAAATCAAGTATTCCTATAAAAAGTGTGCATTTGATCAAAAATAAAGTTTGAAAAATGCGAATAAGTTGAAATGTGAATCCATGGCCTGGTCACAGCAATAAACACGCATTTTTTCATGAAAAAACCCAGTACAAGGCCTAGTAATAAAAGTTTCTTAGTTTCCGGCCACATTTCATCTCTAAAAATTTCTTAAAAGTCTCTTAATGTACTGAGCAAAATAGTCGTGACAATGAAAAAACAACATAAAAGCACTGTCTTGCGTTGTGCCCAAAACGCCTATTGCTTTTAAGCACATAAAGTATAGTGGACACTTCTAAATCTGTGGAGGAAAGGCATGTTTCTGAAACTGTGAAAGGTGGCACTGAAATTTCTTAAGTTTCTTAACTCTTTCCTGGTAGCTCTAAAAGTTTCTTAGATTTTAGACTGCCTTGTAATAGGTTTGATACAATCCGATGTCTTATAGCAAAACATGCATGCAACAGAAATAAAACAGAACATGAACTAGCGGTGATGATGAAAAAGAAGTCATTTATATTCATCAGTACACGCTTCCTTTGTATAAAACCTAGCTCAAGGCCTGGTTCGAAAAGTTCCTTATTTTTGGACCTCTAAGTATAAAATTGTAATACTAAAAGTTCCCTACTTTTCAGCGCACAGTTAGTGCCATAAAGATGGCACAGACACAAGGAAATTATTGAAATCTTGAATTTTGCCTTTAATTTTGGCAGTGACGTAAGGTCAATGAAAATGAAGGACTTAACACAAACATATCAATCAGTCTATGAGGGTTTTGGCTGCGAAGGAATGGAACCAGCTTCCTAATTTTTGATTGTTTGGTGTTAAAACAACTGTTCAAATTGAAAAGTTCTTTAAGGAATTCTCCTTTAGTAGTATAAGTTCTTTAAGTATTTCGGTATTCTAAATACAGGTTCCTTATAAAATGGTTCCTTTCAAGACAGCGTGTAATTTGCTTCCCGTGTGACACAACTGAACTTAAATGAGCAACTCGCGCTCAGAGTGTCCAAATATGGAAGTCAGTAATTATAATAATTATAGCTCAATCAACGAAACACAATCAAGCGTATTTGTTCTGCTAGGCTACAAGATTCCTTGATTGATTCATTGTAGCTCGTCAAATGTATACTGATAAATACTCTTTACTGTCATTGTCTGTATCCCTCACCTAATTTTAGTTGCCGCGATAATCATTTGTATCACTCAAATTAATCAAGTGCGAAACTAAAAGGCGCAGTCAGAAAAAATCGCGGGCTCCGTCAATAACCCTATTTTCAGTAGAATGTGTATGATTATATTTTCCATCTGATGAGGTGCTCAATCTATTGACATGAAAAACCATATTATCAAATTGATAATATGAAAGGGGTTTCCAGCTAGAAGGAGCGTGTGGTCGAAGTTAAGTTGGGGCATAAGTGACCTCTACATCCAGCTTCACAACTGTCGTGATACGCAACGTCAATTTTGCTACTTTTTAAATTCCTGCGGCTAGTGTGGTATTGAATGATATTCAGAACAAATGTGAACAGGACAAAATGGACGATTTATTGCATAATTTATCCATTTGAACGTAGGTCTTCAGAACTGAATACTTATTGAACAATAAAATTTTTCGTTCGGTCTGATTTCTGAGATTGTTGAAGGTACCATCTACAGATGTTTTGAACAGAGTACACGTTAATGTTCGGCAGACCCCAATTTTAGTTTTAGGGCCTTTTTACAAGGAGGTAGGGTCACCCTCCTAGGAGGGTCACCCTACCAGAAGGGTCAAAACAGAGCCCTACTTTACAAGTAAACTTGTTAAGAAGGGTCACCCTAGGGGTAGGGCTAGCTTTCATGATCTTCGGAGAGTTGGTATCAGCCTCTGTTTGACTGCGAACAGCCGCTGCGCTGATAAAAAAATGGCGAACAAGCGGCTTCTTGCAATGCAATCTGTTTTGCCCTTGATGTCACTATTAACTGCTATTCTTCGGTGCTATAGCTTGTTGTTTTCAATGTTAATGGCTCAAAGACATCTCTCATCACGTATGGCATTTCAAACCACTACCCAGTGCTCTGTCGCGCTAGCAAGACAACCAGTGGCGGATCCAGACATTCGCAACATTCGCAGATGCGAATGTCAGATTTTCAGAGAACTTTTTGCATACAAGAAAATGACAATTGATAAGAAAATTAATAGAATAGGCAAAACTTATTGCAACGATAGTCCTGTTATGGCTCCTCAATCTGTGATTTTGCTCGTTACTTTACGTAAATAGTTTCTTATGTGTTTGCCTCTGCGAAGCAATTTCGCTTTCTAACGTCAGACAAGCCTTTATCGGTATCTAGGCAGTTGCGAATGTTTACTTGTCAGTTGCCAAGCATTTTGCGAAGTTCCTTCACATTTTGCGAATGTACTCCGCAACGCCAACATCAAAAAGCCTATTGGTTTTGTATGGGGAAGAAGCTTCTTGCGAATCTTGGTCGCCGGGATTGTAATAGAGGGCATGCGGCCTCACAGCGTAATATGACTCCAATATGCAGTTGCCTTAAACGATGTTAGATAGCCCATAAGTTATAATTAGTTATAATTAAGGACGTTGCGAGTTGCGAATGTTGAGACGAAGGAGGCTTGGGCTGGCACACTGGCACTTGTACTCCAAGGAATGGGCCATAGGAACACCATATACACGTGATACAATGGCAATGCGTGCGAGTGAGATCGAGCCTACCTGACAAGTAAATTAGCTAATAATTATACGAGAGATACGTTTAAATGAAGAAACACTGGTTATCATAGAGATTTTGATAGATGCTTAACTATCATCATTGTGTATGGAGAACAGGGGTAAGACTGGCAACCTCTTGAAGTTTTCCAGGAAGCTGGTATTGCATGATCAACTGAGGGCCTAGGTGCATGGGTCCTATTGGTAACAGAAGGTGAAGATTCCTGTTGATTCAGCTAGATGTCTAGTACTTATGTTTTATTTATAAAATATGTGATATTAGTATCTGAAAGTGGTATGCCATTTGTGTGACTCAGTCAGCTAAATTACCGGATTTAACTACTATTTTTATAGTTATCGATGGTATGTGTCATGTAGTATGCACAATCGCTTTTGCAGTACCGTCTGGTACGTTTCGGTTGTCTGGCTTTAGTTGAAGTTGTTAAACAGCGTTCAAATGTGTAAGGTTTAACGTTATATATGTCAGATTTGCTTATCAAGAACTTGTAATGGGAAGTTTCAGTGGGAAATATTATTAGATAACGAAAAGCCCCAACACTAGTACTTGCAGCTTTGTTCTTAGTTACCCCTATCTAGAGTGATATGCACCATATATCCACTTCACCTGTCTAGCATCAGTGAAGAGACAAGTAGCCTCCCAAAATTATCTTTAAGAGGGTTTACCCTTAGTGTAGTGCAGGTGATGCATTGGTAGTAATAGCTAAAAATTATGCACAATTTCTGACAAATGAAACATGCAGAAATTTTATATTGGAAGATTGTTGCCTCCTTTTTCTGCATTTGTTATCTCAGGATTATGAATCACATCTCTTTTTCCCTTTTACACAACAGTGATCCCTTTAGCTTTTATGTATTGTACCTATTCTTTCATGCAGCAACATGCTGCAAAATAACTACTCAATTGCTTTTGTCTGCTTGAGGACTGCCTTCCACAAAACTGACATCTCTAAAACCAAATCATATAGTTCAAGTTATACCTTAATTGGATATACCCAAATACAAACCTGAATTGAATGTTTCTTAGACTAGACTTTCTTGTCAATGCCTCAAATCACAACACATAACCAAGTGCAATTTCCAAAACCCTTAAACTGCTTAAAGACTTTTCTAGAAGTTGTTACCTAAACTGTGATAGGTATGTTGAGTCAAATGAACAAAATTACATTGAAGATGGATTATATATTGAAATATTGGGATAGATGTTGAGTTTCTCTGAAGCATGGGTAACCAAAAGTCATGCCCAGCTGCAAGTCTGATTTGCCAATTTGCTGAATGGGTGGAGACATGCACATGTGTTTGTTCAATTGGGTGTCAAAATTCTCTCATTATCAAATTCTGAGCACTGTGGACAGTTTCCTTGTGTCTTTTGTCCTCTATGTCAATATATTCTGATTAACAGTAGAGAAGATAGCCAAATTGATCAGCAAGGCTTTATGTAGAATCATTACATGATTTCATGAAATTATTGAACTGTGAAGGTGAGATTTCTTCTGAATCTTTGAAGAATAGAATAACATATTGCTGAAAGTGGATGATTACATGTAAGTACTTATAGAGGCTTTGCTATAGTAGAGAAGAACATCTAGATAGAAATATCAATCCAGGTGTATGAAAAGGCACATTGGATATAAAGTAATCCATTGGCAATTTACATTTCTTTTGCCTCTGCTTGCCAGATCTAGTGTGCTCAAACCATGGTGGTCAGTATATCCAAAGCATGAGATTTGATAGCTCAAGTGGGTTGTAGGCAGGCACTTAGTAGTTTTTATTCATTGGCCTCAGTGGCCTAAAACTTTTTCCATTTATGTACACTTTTGATACATTGATAGCTTTGATATGTGTGGCTGGACTTGTATGGCAGGAAAACAATGTATTATTTAAACTACACTGTAAATTGAAAAATTCCATCATCAATTTGGTTTCACCTTTTGTTTGAAGGTATGGTTTTTTGTGTATTGACTTAATATGAGTTAAAAGCCTATCTAAATCATACTAGCAGTGCTAGTTTATCTTTGCAATGCAAGTTTGTTTTGAGAGAAAAAAGTAAAATATATTGGAAAAATTTTGAGTTGTTGAATTTTTAATGGGGTGAAATTTAGGGCGTGGTCATATGGGCGTGGTCTTTTCTAACGGTGAGGATTTTGCGAATATCAGAATTTACTCTGGATCCGCACCTGAAGACAACGCTATCGGCAAAGAACATTTGTTCGTCGTCGGAAAAAGGTTTCGCAAGATACCAGGAAGAAATGAACAATGGTGGAGGAATCTTTTGGAGGGCATTCTGCCAGACACTGAATGGAGAAAGAACTTTAGAATGGATCATGACATATTCATGAAAATTGCCAATGATTTACGACCATATCTTAGGCCACCAAGAGGCCCTCGAGGAAAAGACGTGTTGTCAGTTGAAAAGCAGCTTGCCCTGACACTATATTATCTAAAAGACCAAGGCTCGTTGGCAATGGCTGCGAATTCTTTTGGTGTTGCTCTGTGTTCTGTATCCGTCGTAGTCCAAAAAGTGTATGATAGAAAATTTGGCGCCCGAATGCTACGCAGCATGTGTACATCATATCGAGGCCGACAGAGATAGCCCTTCTCCTAAGGTCACCCTACCTAGAGCTTTTACAAGGCTTGAGTAAACAAACAGCTAGCCCTCCTAGGAGGGTATCCCTACCTAGATGATAGGGTGACCCTAGGCCTAGGGTGACCCTACCTGGCTTGTAAACTGAACGATGAAAAACACTAGAGGAGGGTAACCCTACTAGTAGGGTGAACCTCCTAAGAGGGTTACCCTACCTCCTTGTAAACAGGCTCTTAGAGGACAGGGAAATCATTGTCACTATCACTTTCTTTGATACCATTACTATCTGTAATCAGGGTTATCTCTGTCTTCTTCATAACGCCATCCAAAATATCATTATCACTTTCAATCAGCTGTTTTTTCTTTTCCTGTTTACTTTATTTGTCTCCGTTCCGTTATGCTATGCATATAAAGTCTAGCCGAGGCTGACTCTTCCACAATAGAATCTGTTCCCACTGTCCCTCGTGAAACACATTGCTTATGCGATCAGTGATTCCTGAAGGACTTTCTGTAAGGTTTACACATCTAACTGCCATGCCATAAAAATCCTCATTTAACAAGTTCTCGTTATACTCCTCCCAAGTATGAAGCTATGAAGCTTCTGCTCTTTACAGAGAGCAATAATCGAATTGTCATCAAAGATGCTGGAGTCAACACTTTGATTTTTTATATTTGCTTTCACAACTTTGAGTTATATTTGCTTTCACAATTTGAATTAGTCTGTGAAGACAAATCATAGTGATATGCAAACTTGGTAACTTTTAATTTTGCTTTTGCCACAAACTCAGCTCTTCTTATTCTCTTCTTTCCCTTTGCACTTGCTTCTCTGTTTGAGATGATACTTAGACTATTTCAATACATGGTTAAAAACCTCTATTGGCACTCATCTTTCATTTAACTTTGAGAACCAGCATCTAATCAAAAGGCAGCGTTCAATTATCTCTGACCCTATGGGCAGTCTACATACTCGCTGAAGGACTTCAGGTGGACTTTTCGTGATCAAATCTCATAGTTCTATAATGTAGGAAAGCTCACTTCTTTAGCACTTCAGTTCTTCAATCCCTTCGGCTCTAAAAGTCTCTAACTTTAAGTTCTAGGTTGAATGCCTTGTACTTTTTCCCGCATGCATGATGCCATACTCGAATACTGTGGGTTTTAGCTGCTACTGTTCTTCTTCGCCATTTGTTAGCTTTACATGTTTCTTTTATAGGAAAAAAGTTTATAAGGAAATGGGGCTCAAATGGCCAAAATCTTAAGAAAATCCTAAGAAAATCACAAGGCTCAAGTTCAAGAAAATGCTAAGAAAATCATAGTTCATCTTCTTTACATGCCAGAAATTGATATTGGCTGATTTTTGCAAACTCTCGTACAAAGATCGAGACTTATGGTGGCCCAACAAATACAGAGTAGCCTGTTTCAGCCAGTTTATTCCTCCAAAAGTTAAGAACATCTTAAGAAAATTTCAGCCTCAAATTCGTGAAAAGTTAAGAAAATTGAGCCTCAGAAAAAGTGTTTTTCTTATAAAAAGAAAAAGTGTATATATTTCAGAAATTATTTTCTCCTGACTTCCTGACGTTTGTCCATAAGCAATATGTATCTTTCAGAAATTCTTTTGTACCCTCTAGAGTGCTCTCACCAATCTTTATATGAGAGCTATAAGATTATATTTATAGATCATTAAAATTAAAGCCAACACTATACTTGCAATGTACTGTACCCTGAACAGCCAAAAAGGATACAAGGTCATTGATTTCTGATTATGAACAGTACTTTCAATAAGCATCTCGTAATAACACTTGATGAAAGAAAGAAACGCGCTAATTTCAAATAGAATAAGGGAGCACCAAGATTTATCTCAAGGTAGATGTCAGAAGGTCCCATAGAAGCAAAAATGTGAGATTAGGATTGATCATTGATCATAGATAGGAGCAGGTATACGATGAAGCTTATGGAATGTTCAAATATAGTTGTGGAAAAGACCTAACTCCAGGGGAAAAAAGCATTACATTACCCATTCATGTCATGCGTTTAGCTGAACTCCAAAGCATATGCTCATCTAAGCAATGCCTTGCCATATTTCAAAATCCTGTCACTCTCATCTTCATAGTCTAGTTTCCGTCTCTTCTACACGTTCATTCAGACTGATACAAAAAATTTCGATGTCTGTTTCTTTGTTTCCATTGAAGGTAATAGCTTTTTCTAAGGTTCAGCTCTATCTAGTATATACATCTTTTTTAATGTGGCCTATAAGAATATTCAGACTCAAAATTCCTGATATATAAGTATAATTTGAGAATAATGTAAGGCTCAAGCTTCATCAAGGCTTAGATTTTTTGCTTATTTGAGTTTTCTTTAGAAAGCAGAACAAGTGCGAGTATCACTTATCAGGTCTGGGAGTCATTATGCCATGATACGACACAGAAATTCTTCGGGGAATGGCCTTTACACGCTTTTAATATAAGTGCATAATATATACGAGTATTAATGCTCAAAATCGCTAAGATTTAAAAAATTTTTAAATTATTCTTATGCTCAAAATCAAGAACTTTAAAAATATTGAGGCTCTGTGAAAAGTTAGGCATTCGTGTAATAAAGTGTGTATCTTAGCTTTGCAAGTGCGACAAGTTATTTACTCAAAAATATTTGTAAGTGTCAGAATATTATGTCAGAAATTAAAAATAGATATAAGAATGACCTTCACCGCAAATGTTTGAAAAACCACACCTGCAAAAATTATAGTTATATATCATGGGAGAGCATATTTAGAGGCAGTTCTCCAAGAATATACTCGCATTTTCAATAAATATAACTTAAAAGAGTGCTGTAAATTAAAATTAAATTTATGAAAGGGATTTCTATCATACCAGTCATATCTGATGTAAGCTCCTTTCGTTTGCTCTCTTTAAAAGTTCATCCACACATCATAATCATTAGAGCTGTAACTGTTCTTGTAGATTATCACTAAGGAAAACTCATCCGATGTCAACGCAAGGGATGTTTGCAATTTAAGTAGCTTCACTCAGTTGCTAGGTTTGCTAGCCGGTATTAGCCAGTCATATCTGTACAGATTCGACTTTCCAAGAAACAACGAAAACAAAATTAATCTGTTTTAAGAAAAAATTCCCCAGTTAATAAGGAAATCAGTCATTTGGACTCGATGCTTAGACATTGATCGCAATGTTAAAGCCGTAGGATGAACGCTAACAGCTCTGTGCTTTTGCAAAAACGAAGTGCTTAGCTTCGAGTATACAAGCACCTGCATACAAGAGATTTTCGAAGCCCCACTTGTGCTTAACGTCGAGCCATCTCTCCTTTTTGTAGGACCTTTTAAAAAGGCAAGCCTTTAAATTGCAATCTTAGAGTATATAATCTCGTTCAACTACCAAACACGAGAACAGTAAAATCAAGCCAGTCGAGAGCCAAGTCGTCCCCCAGGAAATATCATATGCTTTTGTAAGTGTCAAACTCGGTAAATTCTAGCATTAGCAACAGTTTCCTCGGGCCTTTGCAGGAGCCCGGGATCCGGGAATTTACCCAGGCTACTCTCCCCTCTTGACGGTATTGAGTGTGATACAGGAATAATTAACAGGCATTTAGATGAAGCATACTGGGGAACTCACTCCCTGATACAATGATATCTGTCAGTCAGCAGTCAATTTAAAAGCAATGTAAAGAATTGGATAGTATGCGTATGTTATGTTATAACATGTAGTGGTAAAAGAGATTGTAAGCAGGCACGACAGGTCGGTATGTATCAGTGTGTTCAACTATATATTTTACCCAACAATAAATGAATGTACATATCTATTATTATTTTTATATTATTAAGCTCTTCACTTACGACATTTTAAACCTAGCAGTATTGGCAGCTAGGCTCCTATATACCAGGGAACGATTTCAGAAATCTGTGAATGGCAAATTGTGACATAACTTTTAAAAGTCTGAGAAATCAGTAATTTTATCGCTATTACTCTCATTATTATTGCTAGTATCCACACCTATTATCATTTAATTAATTTAAGCTTATTTCAGTAGATAGAAAACCAGCCAAACTATGCATCAGTTGCCCATTATTATTGGTTCTTTAGACTTTTGTAAATTTCTTTGTAGTATAGAAAATGTGCTACTCTTGAAAAAGTGATTAAACTTTAAAATGTATTAATTTTCCACTAGTTGGAAACTGGGCTTGTTTCAATGTAAAAGAGCTTTAAATGAACTGCTGAGAATTTAATTTACCATGTTCTTGCAAAGTTCGTGAGATTACTGTAATATCACTGAGAAAGGATTGTTTAAAGATCAGTATTTTTCTCTAAAGTAGCCATAAATATACCTTTTAATCTAGATATAAATTCCTAATTAATTATATATCATTACGTTCGGCAAATTGTTTCCCTATTTTCTCATGCTTGAAATGCTACAATCAAAACAACATGAGCTTGTAACATAAAATCAATCCCTTACATTTTTAAAAGAAAGGAAATGAAAACAAAAGTAGCAAAGTTTAGTAGCTAATTTACAAGCTAGTCACTTAATCAGTCACTTATCGTGTAATGGCTTTGCTTTCCCATAATACTATCTTTTGTATCTCATATAACGTTCCATTGTGCTTCTGTACTCTCCTAAACTAACTGTTTCAAATCTTCCTGTAATTTTCCTACTCCTCCCTCTAAGATTCTTATATCTGCTGGTACTGATTGTACTTTTACGATCCCCCTCTTCAATTTCTCGTAATTCGAATATAATAAGTGATGATGTTTCGGGATTTTTCTCAATCTTTTGCTTCTTATGTTGCTTCCACTGAGCCATGCCATATCCAAAATTGGGCTTTGCAGAGGTAGGGTGTGTAGGGTATCACATTCCCAAGCTTTCCAGAAGCAGTTTGTAATTTCTGTCTTGCCGGTAGAACTTGGTATAGCTGCCATACCTAGTCGGCTATTATGGACACTTGCTTCATCCTGTCGGTAGATCTCATTTGCTACACCCTCTCTTATTAATCCTTCGTGACGTCACTGATCCACAATATATATCTCTTGATTTCTATAGCATGCCATCTACAAGTAAAAATCTTCAAAAAGATATGTAGCTGGTTTCAAATCATTTCTATAAGAAGATCATGTCACTTGGAGGAATAGCTTGGTACTTAACTTCATTGATTCTTCCTTGAAGAATGAAAGGGATTCTTTCACTTTAGTTTGCATTCATGGATTTCCATCAACCAATTGCATCTTTGCTGGGGATGAGTTACATCGAGACATATTTCTTCTCACTCCAGTAATATCCTGTACATCTTTTAACTATGTTGGCTTTAAAAAGAGGATCCAGGACTGGACAGCAGATAGATGCACCTATAAAATATGCCACTAATTAAAAATGTTATTTTTTCTACTTTGTATATATTATGTTTGCAAATGTTGGTTTGACTTAGTGTTATCTTAATACTACTGTAAATACCAACTTAAAATATTGATTTGATTCTAAAGTTCATCCTGATACAAATCTTGACAAAGTTAAAGACAAAAGTACGTACGAGAAATACCATAATCGTAAGTTCGAATTGTATTTAAATGCCACAAAGCTAAATCTGTAAATACATCTCCCATTTACATCGGTATCTCTGCGAAATCTGCCCCAAGTACATCCAAATGTATAATGGTCTTGATTTTGTCACGTTGCACCTTTAAATATATCATCAAATATTACTGAATGTTACTGACTTTCCAGCGTGCACAATAAGTCATGGACTAATCCGCATTTCCTTGTATGCCAAATGTTGGTAGATTTTGCTATACTTTTATTGCTGTCCTAGTATACTTTGTCTATGATTATGCATGTACTTGCTTCCAGCCAGGCCAAATACAGGCTGTTTCCCACTATTAAGATCAGTATTTGTATATTACGGTCTAATTAAAAGAGAAGTTTCATATTACAATTACTATCCTTAGTAATATGAATATTTCGAAGTGCAATGTATATTTCAGCTAAAACAAAACCGCTAACACTAAATTTGCTTTAACCATCAAATTACAGAGAAAAATGTACATATGAATAAATGGAACATAATTTACGATGGATTTGAACTTGTAGAACATGTTTCGAATGGTTCTGTAATAATCTCAAATTATAAGGTTCGTCTGAATATCACATGCACAATAAGCTATTTCAAGTGAAATCAAGTAAGCACTCCTTAGGGGTCTTAAAATAGAGATTTGCAATTCAATCAAGCTTATCAAATGAAATCAAAAGTTTGTATGGATCATGGCTAATTGCATTTGATAGGCTTGGCTGAATTGCACATTTCTATTTTTAAGGCCCCTAGGGAGTACCTACTTGTCTTTATATCTTTGTATGCGTGTAATATGCTTACCTTGCAACTGAAAATGATTACATGTTGTCTGAATTAATACATGTTTACTTACTGATCTTAACTTCTCTTTTAATTCTATTCAAAATTTGTTTTGCGGATATATTAAAAACAATCTAATAATATAAACTTTAAAAAAATATAGGTACAAGGACAATACAATTCGGAGCAAGATAGGCATTGCTACCAAAAATATCTTAACAAATAATATATAGATACCAAACGTTATACCAAAGGTCTGCTGGTCTCTCCTTGGAGAAAGTGAGCTTTATTGTAGAAATCTGGATAACACTATTTCTGGATTGAAGCTGGATATTGCCAGATTTAGGTAAAGCTATTAGTAGCATAGATACATATATGATACATTTAGCATTAATGAATAAAGGTTAATAGAGAAGGATGAGACGGATGGTTGATTTATCTATGTTTATGTTGCTGGTGTTGCAAGAAAACAGAAATGCTCTGATATATAAATGACTTCTAGTGTTCATTCCAAAGTTTGTCTACTTTAGCTGATAGTAAATCTACTATCACTATAAAACACTGCTTGCACAAGGGAATAACACGTTGGTTTTCTCCATGATATTACATTGTAACGGTAGGGGAATAATTTATTCTACAGATATCAAAGTAGCACTCAAATCACAACAAGGACATAGAATACTTTGCATACCACACAAATAAAGCGCTGAGTGCAGTGGTAGAGACATCCCACATGCAGTGTAATATTAAGAATGATGCTGCAATAAGTTCTAACTGTGCACAGCCTTGTCAGATGCGTCTACTTTTGCTAAGAATCGCGCTAGTTAAAGGAAGTCTTCTTTGCTGTCTATGCGATATTGGTCAAAATATTAGAAAAATCTTTTGAAACAGCATACCTACAGTGAACTATAGCTGATTTTTGTTTTTCTTTTAAATTTCACATTCCATATCTACAGCAGAAATAAACCTTTCAACTATAAATGGCTACCTCCAGCTCGCAAAAAGCGAGTCTAAGCTCTTTTTTCCACTTGTTGCAGTTAGGTAGCAGTTGTCATCTCCAAGGCTTTGGTACCTATTGGATGTTGTGCTCTTCTGCTCTTGCTGATTGGCCCATTCAGACTCAATGTGATTCCACAATGCTTGAGAGAAGCTCACAATCACATGCAACTAATTACTTTATTTAGAGAAAAAACAATCTTTTCCACTTCAAGAAGTTTTCCTCTATCTTCCGGTACACACGATATTTCCTTGCTTGCTGATAGCGCGAAAGACTGTAGTAACTTATTATTCTTCATCAAAATGAATACCTACAAGGCATTTAGCCAGGTGAAAATAGCTTGGCCAACTGTACTCTAACATATTAACACCTGTCATGAAAATTTTGTGATAACAAACTATTTGATACATTAAAGATGTACCAATAAATTTTCAAATAAAACGTTAAAAAAACTTGAAGGAAAACTCACTTTTCACCCACAACCGTCACGGTCACTTTCAAATATTATCTGCCGACACTCTCATACTTGCTTTAAGAAAATTCCTGATCAGAATCTAGGAGCTACGAAGTTAATTTAAAGGTGTATTGGGTCCTAGCAACTTTTCTTCTTTCATTGAACTACATAAATGTCATAGTGGGTTCGGAGATCCCTTCCACACGTCAGTCTTTTCCATACATCACGTGATTGTAAGTTCGTTTAATCATTTGAAAACATTTTGGTCTTTGGGCATAAATGAACATTTAGTCATCTATCTAAGCGAACTTTACATTAACAGGCTGTATTGCTTACTACTTCATGTTGATTACTCTATCTTGCACCATACAATTACAAATATTTGAAATCTCGATCGCAATAACGATACTATGTGCATGTTATCCAACAAAATTTCCTCGTAGATTAAGCGGAGGAATTGCTTTGTTGGGTAGCGCTTAGCCAGATGTTTGGTGTATAGTTAGAAAGAAATATCACAGGTGAACAATGGATTTCAACACGTGCATCTAAAACTCTGCCGATTGAACTACTTAAAGAATGACACGGAGGCCGTCTCGCTTGGTAAACAAAGAACCATCAACAAGGCATATGGTTTGCGCATATGTCCTTTATGTGAAACAATGGAAACAGAACCTGCTAAGTTAGAAGATAGGTAAGCCTTTGCTGCAATTCAATCTCCATATTTCATTTTGCAGTCTTGGAGAGGAGATTACTAAATGGTAGAGAACACCAATTCACTCCTGAGTGTTAACCAGCATCAATTGTAATCCATTGGAGAAGCGAATTCACACACACGTGAAATCATCTACGAATAGCCCTTAAACACCAGAAGAAGTATTATTTGTATTGCCCTGCTTTGTGCTCTGTAACCAGAGTTTTATCGCTGAGGAGTTGGGAAACTTCTTTGGCATCATGGGCTTCCAATACATCATTTTCCTGATTTAAATCTGGTTAAAAGAAAGGCTGGTATTAAGGTTAATAAAGATACATGCTGAATGTATTGATTGATTAGATTTAGCTCCCAAAGCTGCTGAATAGAAAATTCAGTATTGCAGTTCATCACGATGCGAACTGGAAAGGACTGGTGCATTTGACTTATTTTCCTTCAACCTTCAATAGTACTCCAGAGCTAAATGTCGTTGCAGTTGACGACAGATGGTATTGCTTTTAATGATTTTCAATGCACACAGAGAGGTTTCTAGATTCGTCGTCAAAGGATCCTATAGCTGTATTTAATAGATCTGGAAGAGTTAATATCATTATCAGAAGAGCTGAAAAGGGTATGAGGCTTTAGTTTTTACTTTTTACTTAAGGGTAACTTCTTTGATAGAGTAGCCATAAAGTTTTGTTGATACTGCTTGAATATTGCATGATGTCCCTATACATTTCTTCTTTGATATTTTGCAGTGCTTAGGAAAATTATAAAGCTTTCTTATACACTTTTATTTGAGAGAAATATCTTTGCTAAGGAAGCCTTTCAGCCTTGTTAAAGAAGACACTGCTTGAACATTGCATGGCGTACTTCAGCCCTTCTTTCTTGCCATTCTACAGTGCTTATGAAAAGGGTATCTAGTTTAATCATTCATGAGTTCTTGGAGTTTCTTATATGCACTGTTGAGACTAGGAGCACATATGAGAAAGGAAGCGAGAACTGAATGGATTGTTTTTCCCACCTTAATAGTCTCCAAAAATAAACTGAATTGAACTGCCACCGGAGTGGGATCAGAACATCACTGGCTATTGGATAAACCTCAATCTTATTGGCATATTGTTCTCCACAATATCGAACAATGACATACATTGATGATGTTACCTAAAATCTGGAATTAAAGACACGTTTATTTGACCAACTGTTCTTTTAATCAGTGTAAGCGTGTTTACATTTCAATAGTTGACGTCCACTAGCTTCCAATTAATTTCACATGGTAACATCAGCTGTTGACGATCAGTGCTAAGTCCTTGATTCTAAGCCTTGGATTTGGCGCAAGTTGCCAGCAAATCTCTCTTTCTTGCGTCATTGGTAATATATCATTCCATTAGGAATATGGTGATGGAAGTTTAATTTCACTTTCAAAATTCTCTGCATGGAATTATTAACCTCACTGTATCTAGGCAGCTTACAACTAGTTGATTTGATCATTACAGATGTTAAAAAGATAAAAATAGAAAATTTACAAGGCATATAACAGAAATGTATGAATAAAACCTGTGGATTGTTCCATTCTGTTCTTCTTTTGGAAAACACACAGTGCATTGATTTAAGGATGTCTGTTGATGTCCTTTGTTGATGTACTTATGAGATAATTTTTGTGCAATCTTTAACAAAAACAGTAACCAATACAAATGTTTACACCACAGGACGGCCACATGAGCGTTCAACAGTGCTGTTATTAGCTATGGCTCCTGTGCACCCATAATACTGTAAATGTAATATGCACCAAATCTTTGAGCACTCTGATCAGATTTACTTCCTCCCAACTTAATTGACCAATCATCATGTAGGATGCTGACCAAACGTGTGCTCCAAAGTTAAATTCAGACTCATTTGCATAATGATTGGTCAATTTGTATGAAGGGGTATAGACGCGATCAGAGCTCTCGAACATTTGGCGGCTATACTATAGTTAAATACACAGTCACAATAAAAAATTACTAAAAGTTCATGTCAGTTTAATATCGCTTAATTTTTCCAAAAGGAGACTGAAGCTTGGCTCAGGGTCCAGACTTTTACTTTAAAATACAATGCACAAAACATTAATAAACATAGGAACAATAATTTAAGAAGCTTTTGTCGAAATTTTATGCATGGTCAATTATACTTGAAGGTACCGATCATAATTTTAGTGATTTATGCAAATCACTATATGATACACGTACTTCATGTGAAGTGATTTAAAATAAACAAGGATGAATGCATCTTTGACATGCAAGTTATTTATTCTGAGTATGAAACAGACATTAGCTGACTGGTTGATGGATTTACCGTCCTTGATTATCCATGATAAATTGCGCAGATATCAACATTTATGGACATGTTTGTTATGTTTATTCCCTGATTGTTATGACAGGGATGCTTCCTAGTGCTGCTTGCTGCACTAAGACTAATCTCACTTCACATTTGACAGCACCACGTTCACTTTGCTATGCAATAATCTGGATCGAAAGAAATCTTCACATTAATGATATGGAATCTGTTCTGATTAAAACCTTTGTCAACCATTTCATCAAAGTGTATAACGCTACTAGCAGCAGTGTCTTGAATCAAGCACACTTCTTCAAGACTATTACTTTTATGGCATATCATATCAAATCACATACTATGAAATCACATCTCATCACGCATCATATCTTATTTCATCTCATCAAAATACATCACTTCTCATCATATCGCATTAAAATGCATCACATATCATCACATTGCATCGTAATGTAAGTCAATATATCGCATTACGTTTCATCTTAGATAGAGTATTCCTTAAGGTATTAGCTTATTGCGAGGAAGTTCCTTTTAAATCTATTCAAGCTCCAAATGCACCTTGACTGATTGCTTCAGACCCAAGCTTGCAGACGCACAACTGCCTTTATCATCTGTCTTTCATTGTTGATACTCCTCTTGAAAAGCTCCGAGCATTCTTATTCATCATTCGTTCTTGTGTCTAAATTTTCCTATTTTAAGTGCTTCTTAAAAATTATTTTTTCAACCTGTCACTGTTGAAGAGCTTTAGTAGAAATAATATGCTAGTATAACAATATCAAATCAACTAAAGCCCGCCACATTACATCATCTTGCACTGTACTCCCTAATTCATAGCAGGTTTAAACTCTAATTCTGACGAGAAGCAGAAAACTGCCCGCAAAGTTAAACTCACAGAGAAACTTCTTGACACTACCAAAAGATTGCTTGTTATTTTGAGATCCGTTCTCATTAATGACATGTGGTTCATCAAGTGATCTCTAGATTGTCTCTTTTGAAAGCAGTTGCAGGCGAATCTTCTAATTACTTACACTCTTTATGAAAGAGCAAAGGATCAAAAATGGTACCGACTTATGCATTCACCCAGTTGATTTCCTTCCTCCTATTTATTTGCAGTTGTTGTGTAATAAAGTGTTGTTTTTATAAAATTTCATATCGTTATATATTAATCACTAGAAATTAAACGATATCAACACAGCAACGCATTAACTTGTAATATTATCAAATTGCATGTAATGCGTTTTTGTCACCTAGCTCAATATGATTTCTAAAGTGCAAAAAGGTATGATTATACTTTTGTGTTGATATGGTTTTTAATCTGGGATATTTTGGCTTCTTGGGAGCATTTACTCTGACAACAGACGGTGAACTTAGCTTATCTGATCA
Organism: Mastigias papua; assembly: GCA_964019165.1. Lineage (NCBI taxonomy): Eukaryota > Metazoa > Cnidaria > Scyphozoa > Rhizostomeae > Mastigiidae > Mastigias > Mastigias papua. The sequence goes on from OZ025285.1 coordinate 5,797,134, forward strand.
GCAATAGTCATATTGCTACGGTTTAGTTTAGTAATCCAGTCTCTAGTCCGTCACCTGCCACCATTTGTTTTCAAAACATATTCAATTGAAATAAATGCCATAGCACACATTAACCAATCGGAAATCGTGTGCAAAGAGATTCGTGACGTAAAACAAAGCTTGTATATGGAACGGTGTCATAGCTGCGAGTAGGGACATAGAACAATTACTTAATAAACGATAGTCATACAAGGTCGTCATACTATTAACGGTGTTTAAGTGTGTAAGTACTGCACTCTGAACTGATGATGCTCGATTAAATGTAAACTTCAGCCTCTCAGGCGAGATTCTTATCAACTTAGTTTGAGATCCATCAAATATGCTGATAGTATCTGATATCTTATCCCATTTTCTCACAGACGGAAAGCACGCATTAACTCACGAAGATACTGAAAACGAAGAAGACTGACATTCAACAATCAACAAGAGAATATGTTGCAGCGCTTTTGTAAATAAACATTGGCTTCTATACACCAATTTTTTGAGACTGTTCCAAGCAGTGAACGTTCATGATGTCAGACAGCGTGCAGTATATTCCAAGGAATCGTTCGTCATTCATCGATCAACTAAACCCGTTCATTAATCGCATTTTCCAGCACGCTGTAATGAGAGGGGACATGGCTGTCATTACACTGATGCTGAAGCACGGTATTGTTGTTAAACGCAATCAGAGAAACCCCCATGGCCTGACAGCCTTGCAGCAGAGTGTTCTCGATGGCAATAGTAGGCTTGCTATCATGCTGTTAGAATTTGGAGCTGACTTAGAGGCAAAAACATCGAATGGCTGGACGTGTCTACATATTGCCAGTGCTACTGGGGATATCTGCATGGTAAAATTACTTTTGGCCCATTGTGCTGATATCGTAGCATTGACCGGCAACGAGGAATTGCCCATTGACCTTGCCATGAATGCGGACATGAAGATACTTTTAACAAATGAAATGTCACGCTGTGGATACATTGAGCTATCTCAATGGTACATGGGCAAAATAGCTCAACAAGAGTCGGGAGTGTTTTATGTAATGTCAGCTGATAGTCTAATAGATATCGCTTGTGATCGTCCAGATACTTTAAACAATGTAAGCTACGACTCGTATCATCAAAACTATATGCAGACGTATTCTTCTATGATCAACTTGTCTCTCCAAAGCATTTCTGATGCGAATATAGGAGGCCAAAAAGCAAAGAAACCTTCTGCGTGGTCTCTGGCTCAACCAACCTCTACTGTAAATAGACTGATTTCTAGAGACATTTGCGACGATACCTATTCGTACACATTACCAACAAAAGGCAGGATAGAACGTTCCCTTTCAAGGACTGATAGAACCTTAGAAATACCACGAGATACTTTGAAAAAATCATCATCCAGCGCGTCAGTTATTGAAAGAGCATATTGTGTACAAAATATGGATCTCTACGAAAATGGGTCTGATGGACGGTCTGGTAATCAACATTTAAGTCACAACGTTGTCGAGGCGGTCTCTGCTTCGTCGCAATGCCTCAGCGTTTCTGATGTTGACAATGGGCCACATGGAAATAGCTTGAGAAGAAATAGCTTGCGTCGTAAAAAGTCAAGTCCACACGTCTCGGAGAAAGGTCCCATCAGAGATGAAGTGGATCACCGCTTGGAGTTGACAATTGATTATTTCAAAGAGAGTTTAGATTATGACGATAAATCTGACGATGAAAATGATTATTTAGAGTTCAAAAGAAGTAAAAAGCAGCCATGGAAGTCTTCTACATCAAGTGAGGGTTCTCTTTCTGATAACGAGGCACTGATACTACAAGAGGCAGAACATTTGGAAGTTTCATGCGGAAATGGGGACACGATTGCTGATGACAGGGAACTTTTACAAGAGTTTGCTGATCCATATAGTAGTAACTCACATTTTGAAATAGATACTGACAATATGGATCAATATGTTATAAACAGTGATGGAAGTGTTGATCAAATCTTGCCCTCTATCCAGAATATATCCAGTAAATCTTTTGAGAACTGTGATGCTTATGGTGACGAGTGCAATGGAAACATGTACTTTAACCCAATGTATACTTCAACAGATATTCGGCAATCTGAAGCGGGAATCCCCAATCTCGACGATAACAGGAACGTAAATGAATACGAAAGTGATCAGGATGGCCCATTCGATTGGCTATCCAGCGAATCTGGGTCCCCAGATTATAATAGAATGGGACAGCATGAGAAAGTTTCGCCTGAGGATCCTTCCAGGGCAAATTTTAAACCGTATGAGATTTACAGTGAGGAAACTGAAGTAATATGCAACGAGACGGAGCTGATTGAAAGAAAGCGTAAAAAGAAAGGCCTGCTATCAGAGCTCGTCTCCAGGTTTAAGAAAGGCTCCTCAAAGTTGCATCGAACGTCCAGTGACACTAATTTAAATCAGAACGAGGATTCGTCCGTTGTTCGAAGGGATACCAGAAAGGTCAAAACACTCCGCAGAAGAAGACATGTCAGAAGGAGCAATTCATTTTCGAGCTATTTTACTTTAGCTGCCGAAAAGTCCTGCAAGGATACTAGAAAGGGGGAAAATAAGGATAGCGGTGGTCGAGAAAACGGGCAATGCAATGCAAATCAACGCAGCATTACAGCGCCTCCATACTCACCTCACAGAAGGCAGAAAAGATCGGCAACCCCACAGGAATCTAGGAAAGCTCCTCCTCAGGTTATGCAAAAATATTCCAGTCTACCGAGACAAGGCACAAAAGGTTTGCAATCTATGAAGGCATTCAAGAAATATGGAAACTCACTATATGTCGATGAAGAATGGATGGATATCAACAGCCCTCAGTCATGGAAGGGAGACCCGAGCCAAACTGATATGGGAAGCTCAAGGATAGATGAAAATAAAGTCAGTAAAATTCCTACAAGGTCCGTTAACACCTACGTTCCAAAAGATCTCACTGCCTATGAATATTCTTGAAAGGAGCCACAAAATTTTTGTTGAGCCTATGTTTCTCCTGACTGTACTCGCTATAAGGTTGCTTTAGTGAGGCAACATAAGAGTTTAAGCAAACCCGAGCAATACGACTGTTCAGTCCCATTCCACAATGAGTTAGTTATACATGAAGCTAATTGCATTTTACCAGTCCATCACCTTAGTAAGAAGGTATATTTTATCATGGTTTATTACATAATCTTTTGCAGGCCTCATATTGTTTGGAAAGAATGGTGAGCTAATAATTTCAATACAACATGACTCACCTTAATAGAGAGTGATTCATTCGTTATTAATTTCTAGCTGAAAGGAGCACATGGAATAATCTGGTATGAAGAATAGGCAGTCTGTTCTTAAGACTCCAAAGATTGCATATCATTACTTCTATCTGCATGCTACTCTGAAGAACATTGCAGCTTCATGTTTCCATATAGAGGCTAATATCAGAATGCATTAAGCATTTTAATGAAACCATTTTAAGACAAGGGACTATAGCTCTTTTGCAGCTATATCTGTCAATAGAATGTTATATCATTAGACTACGGTATTAAGTTATTGATGGCAACAATCAACCTATAGCACTGCTGCATGATTGTGCTTCAGTAAATTTCAATTTGAAATTGAGGCTGACGCTTTGAATTTCTTAGGTAAGTTAATTGCAACTTAAGGCCTGACTAAGCTAGGCAACATTGTCGCACGACATCCGAAAATAGACCATGTTGTAGCCTCCGTGCTGGATGACAAATGTCGCTCAAAAATTTGTTGCACTTATGCTTGGACATACTCAAATATCTTGTGCAACATTTGTTATAATGTACACATCTCTTTCTAGTTTAGACACTTTGTCGATAGAGAATTCAACTTAATCCTTCTTTATCCGTGCCTTGCACGTCAAAACCGCTGATCGTTTTCATAGATCAATGGACAACACGGCATTTTCTTCATCCTCATGTACTTCAGCAATACACAAGGAAATTAAACCTACCTGATATGTTTCGTTAAGCAACATTTCTATTTTGTGGTAGTTGACACTAAATCCACAGCAACGATATTAATATCGATTGTTCAACGACAACATTGACAAGTTTTAGTCATATCTGCCAATGAATGTGTGACACCAACAACGAGGCATGCAACAAATGTTGCGCGACATTGCTGTATAGTTTAGTCAAGCTCTTAGTTCTATATCACTTAAGGCTGTATCATTGAAATTTAATCCTCTAATAGATTGTACAGTAATTATAACCTTCATTATATTACCTAGGCAATTCTAATTATGCGTTAAACGTCACAGAGCTATGTTGCAAACATAAGAACATTATAATGAGTATTTTGTGCTTTACAAAGAGTTGATTCTATTCTTATTAAGATAACGATATTCTCATTGCAAGCTAAACTTGTGAAATAAGAGAATACTGCTTTAGGAATACAATATTAAATGCTTTTAAGAGTAGGGAATCTTCAATGGTTTCTCCTGTTTGGGGAATGATAATTGACTCGAACAAGAGGTTATGTTTTGTCTCTCTTTTTGGATACTCATAATTGTACCTTATTTAAAGATACGCTATCTTATTAATAAATGTTAGTGTCGTCCTAAGTGTCACAAGGAGCATAGGTGTAGGTGCTGGGGAACTGGGAGGGCTGCAGCCTCCCAGTTTGGCGGGAACATATTTCATTTGGGTAATTTCTGTAGAAAATAACTGCTCTTTTCAAAATAGCTGCAGCTTAGTAGAGCTAGACAGCAACTTATTTAGGCAAAATATTGGTGATTTGGGTTGGCAGTTTGCAGCCACCTAAATGCAAAATCCCCTTACGCCCATGACAAGGGGAACACTCTTATTTGTAATCATTTTCTTTTCAAGTATTTATGGTGGGATACCCTTCAGCCTTAAAGCTGATTTTGAAAAATCATCTTTTAATAAGAGCATTTAATTATTGCAACTCCTTTGACCATATCTTGTGAAGAAAACTACCTGTCATAAAAAGCCATTATAGCATTAACTTCAAAGAAACGGTGGACATGAATGACTTTTGAGAATCAGTCGATTTGTTTCGTATCCCTAAGTTCATGTATAGTTAAATTTTTAGTGCTTAAAAACAAATTCTACCATGCTTATTCTTGTAACATTATATCTATATCATATTGATATGCATATACGTATATGTACATATTGATGACGAATTGCTATCTGTCTTTATCCTGCTAAACTTTTACTCTGTTTTTCCTGGAATTGAATGAAGATCTGTAAATTAGCTAGAAGAGCAATGATATGGCGCTATTCTAAAAGGTTAAGGAAGTGACGTTGCTGCAAGCTGCTTCTATGGGTCACGCTTGTGACCACACCCAATATTTCATTCAGACTGTTCAAATCTAAATGCACACAGAGCTATACAAAGTTAATTGTAAGTGACGTGAAATATGCATAAAGCCGTAATAAAGGGGTGGCTCATAATACGAGTACGAAGGTAGGAAGTCATTGGATGATTGGTTAAGGGGTCATTCACAAAGGACGTCCTTTAAAAAGTTGAATTTTTAGACCCCCCTCCCCCCTATTGTCCGATATTGTCCGTTTCCAACGACCCCCCTCCCCCCTTGGACGTCCGTCTATTTCATGCCAAACACACTATATATATATATATATATATATATATATATATATATATACTATATATATATATATATATATATATATATATATATATATATATATATATATATATATATATACAGCACTTCATAAATCATTGGCCATCGCTTGGCATGAAGTTTGGCTATCCTGGATGCAATAAATCGCCAATGCAATAACATGTACTTGATGATAGGATCAATCCAAAATAGGACCGTAGTAAAAATGTCTTGTTGCAACATTCTGAACTCCTGGACGTCCGCAATGCGCAAACACCCCCTCCCCCTATGTTCGAGTTTGTCCTATTTCACCAGACCCCCCTCCCCCCTTGTGCTCGGACGTCCTTTGTGAATGGCCCCTAAGTCAATTGAATTGTCAAGTTTTGTTGTCAAGTTTCCCGCCTCTTATGAAACTGAGGCAGTGGAATAATGGCGACTGACGCAGACATTTATAATATTATAGTTCTTCAGCCAAAGGGGGACAGGGAGATATATCTCCACGAGCAGGCAGTTAGAGAGACAGATGAGCATCTTGCCGAAGGAACCTGTACTTTTAGACAATGTGGGCAGATGGTTCAGGAGTACAACCAGAAAGGATTGCAGGACATTGCTTGCAGGACATGTAGGCCCAAGTCTGACGGTGAATGCTCTCGGAGTAACAAATTGCAGAAGGTGGGCATAGGCAGAGATCTAAAGTGGAAAAGAATAGATCGCACTGATTTCAAGCCGTTTTACGGTATGGAGTTGCATTTATCTTTTGGGTTTGTATATCCCGTGTATGCAGGCCTACTTTAATGATGAATGTATACCATATGATTTCAAGACTGACACATATTAATGTTATTATTGCTATTTGTATTATTTTTATTATTCTGATCTTCATAAGACATGGGGAGTCCAAAATCTGGATAGTATGGTTACAAGGTATTCCAGGCAATGCTTTGATCTTCCAATAAGTTCAACTCTAAGTACTCTTGTACCCTATAGAGATCAAAGTATGGAATCACTCTTGTTTTACCTTCCACAAAATTACTCTGTGCCAAACCGTCATTAGAAATGCTCTTAAAGCCTCTCCTAATCTTGACATCAATGCTTTGTGGGCAGTGACCAGCAATGGCTGAAATATTGAGTATGATCAATACGAGACTACAAAATAGGTTCTATTTGCCATTCAAAGTGACCATGAGGATCACATCAACCATGAATTAACATCTCAAGGTTTCATCATGTCTTCCACCCTTAGACTCTCCAATCATAAAACCTTGGCTTATGGTAAGCTGTACAACAGAATATGCAAAAAATAGTGTTAATTTCATGATTAAGTATCTTAACAATGCTTTGGCAACTCTCTAGAGCATTTTAAATGGTCTCTTTATGATTCCCCATCTTGCTCATTTTGTTGCCATCTGGAAACACTTAAGCATGTTTCCTCAAGTTGCAAGGTTATCTAGAGGATGGTAGGTACACCTGGCATCACATGTCTGTTCTACTCTTCATTACAAGATCATTTTCTTCTATATAGAGTTGCCTAGTGTATGCTGATCTCCTTTCCCATCTCCTTCACTCATCATTGATGATTCTCTTCAGAAGAAGAAAGGCATGGACAAGGGACAAGCCTTTCTGTGAATTGTATATAAGTTGATTAAGGAATAATTAGTTAACTAACAAACCAAATGGAATTTACTTAATCAACAAAACAAAACCAAGTTAGTTGAATTAACAGGAAAGAGTTTGGATATTAACTTTCTTTTACATAATGTGTTATTCTTCATCAGTAAAAGTCTTATTATTAGTGCTTTGGCATTGTCAGTTGCTGCTATGTAAGGGGTAGACAGAAGTTTAAGAGTTGGGGGGCTAGGCCCCAGGAACATTTTGAAGATCACACCCCTTTAAATCTTTGGGAAATACCCTTTGAACTATAGAAATACCTTTTCTAGATAGAAAATGACAACAGTTTTCATACTATTTTTATGCAAAGTGCAGAATATTAGGCCCTGCTTGTCAAGTATGATTTTGATATTTGAAATGGTATGCTTCTTCCTTGAGGTAAGACTATCAATGTTATAGGATTTTGATATCAATGAATTTCCTACTGTTTGCAATAATTTCATGCAGAATTTGAAGTAAAAAACATAAAATTTCCAAAAGTATATGTAAAATGATTTTAAATTGAATTTGACTAAATGAGATTTGAAACTTAAAAGTCTATCATATGGAAGGAGTTAATTTAAAGTTTACAATATGTACATTTGAGAATCAGAAGAAGTGTGTTAAAAATATGTTTGAAAGAGCTTCTGTAAATATCCAGATATGACAGGAAATGTGTTTACAATGTACTGGCACCATTGATATTGGTATTTGTACTCAGAAATCTTTAATGCAAAGATATTGAATTTAGAGTGTTTCAGAAAAATGCATGTTCATGAAGATTTATGAATATGGGGCTGGAAGATGATGGGTTTTTATCATATTGTCACAGGTGATACCTACTGAAAAGATAGGTGTATGTTGGATAGGTTACAGTTTACATACTGACAGCTGTATGTTTTGCAACTTCATGAAATTGTTAATGTGAGCAATGGTTTATTCATAGTTTGGAAAAATGAAAATTGTGTTTGGGTATGTTTGCAAACAAAACATAAACATGTTCTCCAGTGTTTCAGAGCTTTGATATTAATTATGCATACATATGTCTAAATGGAACATTCCAGTCATTTGGATCATTATTTTATGTTATATTGGTTTAAGTGAGTTATTGTTACCATAGATGCATCACCTTCAAGACTATATACATATGGCATTAAAGCTCCTAGTTTGAAAGTCCCTCATGCAATAGCTAAAGATCAGGATATGCCTGGTGCTGGACCACCACGCAATCTCACACAGAAACTTCTTAGAAGAGAGAATGGACAAAGTAGCAAAAACTCACAGAAGCAAATTCAGGTGACTGAATTCTATTCATCTAAGCATTGATATTTTGCAGCTGATAAGTTGAAAGTTAAGATGGCTCTAGTATGAGTTCTTCCTCTTATGTTATGCCCAATTGCTCTATGATTAATCTACCTCAGGAAAATCGGGGACCACTTCTTATAAAAAGAGCACCAGTCTTATATTCCAATGTGCTGTTTTCACCAGCTGAATGCTACAATCATTGCCAAAATGGTTGGAACAAATTGCAGATTTTTCACACTTTTCAATACCTAGCTTCCCCCGTCCCCTGTACAATGTTGTGTTACTGTCATATACGCTTGGTGTCTCGTAGAAATCAATCAGTTTGACATGTAGCAACGTCTTATCTATAGAATCCAACATTGTTCAGGGGGGGGGGAGGGGACTTTAAATCACTTAAACGGCTTGTTTAGTATGAGCACTAGTTGTATCAGAATCATGCCGTTTAATCTCAGAAATGTGTAGTGTTCCAAGTAATTTTGGCTACGATTGTATGCTTAATATCAAAGGCTTATAACACATATGAGCTTGATCCTGCTTTTAGATTGTATGGAGCATTCTTTTATTTTGCATCAATGTTTGCTTCCTGCAGGAAAAATGGTGCATTTTTGATAAAGATCAAGAACACCTGTCACAATATGAACAATTTGAAGTTACATCAAGATGCCATGCTGTAGTTAGGCCAGTAGGTAAGTCTAGTTTTGGTATATATTGCATTTTTAGTTCTTTTCTTTACAGATGTAATTGAGACTGAACTCAGCAAATGTTTAAAAATGGAACCCTTACATGAAGACAAGTGATAGAAGTAAAATAGACAAGTTTGTCATTTAGATGTTTCTGCATGTTGGGCAGTGTCTTTAGAGAGGAAGCTTATCCTGGGGTGCTAGCTTCATAAGGTAGGGTGAAGTGTTTTATTTCTTGCTGGCTATATGCCTTTAGTGTTGCCAATCTGCTAAGTGGAGAATGAGCAAGCATTCTCTAGACTTATCTCGAACAAGCAACCTTTTTGCACTGTTAATGAAAGCAGTTACAATGCTATCTCATGGTGGCAATAGTAATTAATACAGTATTTTTATAGGGACATCATTCAGTTATGCATATAGAGCACAGGCACCAAATGTTTGAGAGCTCTGATTGGCTCTACTTTCTTCCAACCAACTTGACTAATCGTCATGCAGGATTCTGACCACACATGTGCTCCACAACTAAATTTAGGCTCATTTTGCATGATGATTGGTCGATTAGATTGGGAGAAAATATACCTGAGCAGCCCTTTCAAACATTTAGCGGCTATGCCTATGCAGAACTGCCATATACAGCGACAATAGAAGCACTATCTGCAACTAAAAGAATAATGTGCAGTACCTTTAAAATAGTGTATATGTGCCATAGCTGCCAGTATTGAAGACTTATGATCAGGTCTGTTTTCTCTCAAACTGACTGACCAATCGGCGTGCAGAATGGGCCTAACTTTAACTGTGGAACGCATGTGTGGTGAGAATCCTGCGTGATGATTGGTCAATTAGGTTGGAAGAAAACTGCTCGGACCCTTAAACATTTGGCTGTTGTGTTGTGTATATGTATGATTAATTTTAGAAACTTAGAGTTTTAACTTATTCTAGAGAATATCATATCCTTTAAAAATCTATTCCAATACAATTATATAGGTTTATTTAATCCATTCAATATCCTTTTATTGCTTTCTTGTAACCATTGTAGTAGTTCTTAGTTTTATATTTAATGGCAGGCAGTTAGTAGTCGAGCGGGATTCGTACTCGTGTACAAAGTCTAGGGTCGCGAATTCGAATCCCGTTCGGGTCAGTTACTTCCTTGCGCTTTTGCTTTCTATTTCTCCTAAATTCTGTTGTCTTTACACAAATGGGATATATGCAACTAGATTTCTAGAGATTTCCACTGTTTTAGACTTCTAGGCGATAGTCTTCTTAACGTTGGAATATGTGTAAACTCGTTCAAAATAAAATACACCGACGTATATAAAAAAATTAACTTTCGCGTATAAGCCAACGGAAGCCACTCGCCAAAAATCAAGTCCAGGGTCTGATTTTGAAAGTGAACATAAGAATTAGATAGTGTTTGAACAGTGTTTAACACAAAATGTAGAGAATGTGACTTATGAAAAGTCCCCAATGGGACCTCAATGGTCTATATTATGTCAAAAAATTGAACTTTACACATTGCACGCCATGTTTCACTCATAAGCTCTTACGGCATGCTATGTATTATGTCTGAACAACTTTCCTCAGGGAGAAATTGGGAAAATCAGGGAAGCTTTCAATGGTCAGAGAAAAATGCTTCCTGCTGCAGATCAGGGAAATAGTTTTGTTTTCATAGTTAAAGAAGTAGTTAAGATTTTTAGTCTTTATTTAGTGCTTAAGTTATTGACCAAGTTTTGATCTCCCAACTTTGATGACAACAATTAACGTTTTTTTTGATAAATATTTCAACTCGTTTCAAGCGTTGTGCATATTGCTAAAATGATAAGGAAATATCCTGTTATTTGCTTACTTGCTTCATTACTAGACCTCGTAGGGTCAAAAGGCAAAGGCTGCTTTCTTAGAACAGGTCAAGGGAAATATAGGTGTCAAGAAAACATGTATAAACCATGTGAAAACACCGCGAAGCTTGATAGAAACCAAATCATCACTGTCATGTTCCGTTTCATTCATTCTTCATTTTAAGTGTTTACGGAAGATTGTTCTTCAACTTAGTTGATTTGTCAAGGGGCACATTAAAGGGTTTACAGGTCAAATAGACGGTTAAAGTGCATAAATAAAAGTTAGAATATGTAGCCTAATCCTTATATAATAAATGTATAAAAGCCATGAACTTCGAATCACATCAGCGATCTAGAAACCAACGCTGCTCTCCGCAATCCCAGCTCCGCGGACCAACAACGGAGAGCCCAAAAAGATCACCGTCACTGAACCCACAGAAATCAGGGGCTACGTTCAGTCCAGTTTATTTTTAATTCCACTACACTACTTAAAAGGGGGAACTCTCTCAATAGTTAAACTAGTTGAGGAGAAAGCCCCCTATCCTACTTTGTTATTAAATTAATTTTGGTAAATTTGATTAGTTTAAAATGTAAACATTTCAGTATTTTGAAGAGAAAGGCGGGAAAGAGATCGATATCCCTCGGAACTAGTCAGCCGTTATCAATAAATGATTTTTTAATTTTCTTTTGAAGGATATTTTTGAAGGGGCATTTGTAAGTTCTACATGTAGTGTATTCCAAAGTTTGGCGCCAAGATAGCATGGGGACTTTAGACCATTTCGGGTACTGTTTTGTCGAGTTAGGTATTAATCACCTTGACTTGCCTGTCTAGTGGAATAATAATGAACAGATGAATTGAATAAAAAGGAGTCATGGGAGTATTCAGGTGAAGTCTTCTTGACAGTGTCATGCACAATGTTAAAAGTCTATGTTCAAAGATATCCGAAAGTCTGAGTAGTTTATGATGCTTGAAAATAGGTAGAGAGTTTGGCAGGCTTGAATGAATTGAAATTGCTCTGACTACTTTTTTCTGTAACCTGGAAATTGGTTCTATGTAATACAACAAAACTAAGACTAATGTATGAAATGAAAGAACAAAAGTGTAAAGTTATGTTTCAGAAATCTTCTGTCCCTATGGATGAACTTGTTCGATTTCTCATGGGGTATCTTAGTCCAAGTTCATGCCTCGAATTTTGCGGCCCTAATTGATCAAGAACATAACAGTCATCTTGTTGTCTCTCAATGAGATTCTTTCCTGGTAGACATCACAGATAATAGAGGTTTAAGTTAGAGACTAGGCATCTCACTGTCCCTTTCTTCTTTTTTAACGCGAGGATTTCTGTTTCGTTTAGTTTCTAGCATTGATGCAGGAAAGATATGGAAGCGAGTATCACGAGCAATTCTTAATGGGAAGTTGCCAGCTACTAACTCTTGCCAAAAGGTATCAAGATTCAACCTTATTGTGTTTGTATCTTTGATGCTACTAAAATTTACCTCCCTTTTCTTATCTGATAAGAGTGTCACTTCTTATATTTGTAATCTCCAACCGCCTTGTGATGAAAGTGAATTGTCGTTTTCGCTAGATGTTCAATTTCGCTAGTTTCCTTTATTCAGAGACAAGACCTCAGCATTGGAGCAGTCCTTTCTAGCCATTCATGGCACATTCATTTCCACGATGTATTCTTGTGTAACGATCTTGACATCGGTGTGGGTTCTTTTTTTGTAGCGGCAATTGAAACAGCTACACATGTGTTCTTAAGACTAGGCCATAGGCCTGGGCCTAAAGTAGGTATGACCCAAGAGAATCCTCACTAGATGTTTTCTCTAACTTCAATCATGAGAATCTGAATCAAACATCAATACACACAACATAAAACTAACACTAATTTGCACACAATACTACGAATCACAATACATGATATGTCACGATCACAATACACGTTGACAGGACAACACACTTCCCGGAAAGTGATTACAATGAATGAATTAGATAAAACCCAACACGTTACACTTGGATGTACAATAATGTGCACATACCCTTCATGATAGTCATCGTTTCTTCGATTTCAGGTGTCCGAAGACGCTGTTCATGTATTCTATTTTGCAAACAATCAAGACTTGGTAAGAGTTTATTATCCTTTCGAGTATATTTCCTGTAATGTGAACAACTAAATTAAGCCCAACTTTGTAAAGTCAATAGGAGGAAATTCCTAGGAGCATGATGCATGCCAGAACTGACTATGCATGATATTAGTTAATGAATCGATAAAGTAATCAATTAATCACTCGATCAATCCATCAATCAATTGGTTATGACAATCAATTGATTATGACAATCAATTGATTATGACATTACTCCATCAGCTCGGTCGATTCATGCTTCTTGGAATTTGTACTCATGTGCTACGCCTGAAGATAGTTGGCTAATGATTATCCTCCAGCTTAGTTTTACAGAATGTCTGCAAAGATACTTTACATTACCTTTTTGGTAATTCCATATCATCACACTAAAGCGCAACGTTCTAAACAAAAGAACTGAAGTTGTTTCAACCTGCCGCCACGTCAACAGATTCCTTCTCAAGAGCATTAAAGTATCCCCACCGTACGCGACCTGGGATATAAAGCACTGCTTCGACAACAAATTCCAGCACATCTGTTGATCGCAAACAGCATGAAACTCAGTTGGAGTCAAACAACACTTTTACTGTAGTTTTTAATGTTTTTACTCTGAAGTATATATATATATATATATATATATATATATATATATATATATATATATATATATATATATATATATATATATATATATATATATATATATATATATATATATATATTATATATATATATATATATATATATATATATATATGAACTCAGTAGCTTGCTATATAGCACACACACACACACACACACACACACACACACACACACATATATATATATATATATATATATGTGTGTGTGTGTGTGTGTGTGTGTGTTTGTTTGTTTGTGTATTTGTAAAGATATTTTTATATTTATTGATATATCTTATTGCATATGTAGTTATTCATATATAATCGTAACTTTAGCAGAAATGCTAAATCGATGTTGGACAGATTTTGCTACATGTGCGCAAATTGATTTTCTTGTAGATAACTCTAGGATATTATCGGCTAGACTCCATATTGTGCCGAGAAGAAAGGATTCATCAATGTCTGATATAAGCTTTACCCTTACTACTTTTGAACCCTGTGTTTTGCATAGCATGTTTACCTTGTGCCTTTGATGGTGATACTGTGCCCTAGGCAGTTTTTGTGTTTGTACAGAATCTATTTGCTCGTACTTGCAGTGAGCGAAAAGGAGATCTGAGTAATTTCTCCCTATGGTTTTAATTTCCATTTCAGTCGATTCAAAGTCAATTGTTTTAAGCAAGTCGTGTTAAGCAGATAGGATTCATATTCAGTAATTTCTCCGATAGGCTGGAGGGGATTTATTGTAGAAGCATTTCGTATAAGCGTAAACAACACCTTTGAAGAGAGTTATGTCATTAGTTCTAATGAAATACATCTGTATTGTTTCGTCCATCTGGGCCTTCTCAACTTTAACACTATTCCTAGGTGAAAACTCTACACCAAACCAGCTGGTTAGGCATTGATTGATGTTCAATGCACTCTATTTCTTGCAATATGTTTCTTTGTGCATATGCAAGGCTCGTTTTCAATACGTTCCTAATTTGAAATGCCCTAAGTAGCTGTAATTCGTATAAAGAATTTAAAGGGGAATTTAGAAGCGCGAAGTTTTGATGTTATCTTGCTGATTTGTGGTATTTTGTTCCTGATATTTGCGTTATAGTGAAGTTCATTTCATACATAATTCATTTATCCACACTTCACCTTAGATTGAAACTGTTGTGCTCTCACCATGGTACCTGCCGTTTCCTTGTTACGCTTTTGTTATCTTATCCATCCTTGAAGCCAGGTGCACCTAGCGTAGATCACGGCAGTATGACGTTGTTACATGGAACGGTCATTTTAGACAAACGGACAGCGAATCCTTGCATGTTCATTAGTATTTTGTGTTGCTGGCAACACCCTCGTCACAGGTTCCTGCTCATTTCTGCAATGCGTTGTATTTTGTTGCAAGCGTATTGTCTGACGATTGTGAGCCATTGATTTTATCTTGTTCTACTCGTTTGCAACCCTATCAGCCTTTTGCCTTTCTACCACGTAATCTTCCTTATGGCAGGTTTATTCTGCATGTAGAGGATTTTATAGATCATTTTTAATTTTATGATCTGAGGCTACTCTCTTTAGTCTTTTCTGTCAGTTATCAGGGTTCTCAGGAGTCTTGAAAACCTGAAATACCTGGGAAAGTCAGGGAAGTTTTGTCTGGCCGGGGAATTTCTCCACACTCTCGTTGTTTTTGCTCCTTCTTTGTCTGTACATATTCCAAGTATTTCCCTTGGTCCATCGAAACCTGTTGCGAAAACTGTGATAAATGTCAGGGGATTTTGAAAAACTTAGTCTAGAAAATCTGGAAAAGTAAGGAGATTTTGTGAACGGAGTCCTGAGAACCCTGATTATCGATCTGTAACTGAAGCCTTATCGGATTCAGGCGTTTAACACGATGTCCTTTCATTGCGTACTGTATTCTTAAACTTACCGTAGAAACTTTAACATGCCCCCGGGGGTTATTAAATTTTCGATCTTCTAGACGGAGCTAAATAGACGGGGGCTCAGTGTCTAGACCATTGTTGGTAAGATCCACATCAGAGCTTTAAAATTAACTGTCAGCTCTGAAAAGCATGAAATTTGAAATAGAAATGTGAGTATTTATGGTAAGATATATGCATTATTTCACATCGCTTTTGGTATGGGAAGCTGGGGGGAGGATTAAAAGAAAGGGGACTTATTGCAAGAATGTATTATTTAGCGGGAGCTTTTTAAAGCAGGGGGCTAAAGACAGCTTTTACGGTGTTCAAATCAGGTATATTCAGCACCTTCTTCGTGTAAACTTTAAGTCAATACAGTATGAAACCATTTCGGATTCATTAGGATCTGATGCCCAATTTGCTACCTGATTATATGAGAAACATTTCCTCTTAACGATTTGCATAGCTCTTTTGGTAGGTAAGCGAGGTTCTCCTTTTACAGGAATTATATTGCATTTTCGTTATCTTTCAGTTTAAATTACATTCGAGTCTAAAAGGAATCAACATCTTCCTCAAAGCCACTCTTTTTGTTTTAGATCGATGACTTTTTTGCAAATACGTTTGGGCGATGCGTGAAACTGGAGAAATTTGGGTGATGTTGCCTTTGATTGTCAAATCACAGAAGCAATAAAATGAGTGAAAGAAAATGAGGGAGTTATGTGTACATCACCATGCCAGAGTAACGAAATAGCTAATGGCTGTTTTGCTGCAAGGAGGTTAGTAAATTTCTAAACCTTACTGAGAGAAGAATCTTTGAATATGTACCATTCCCACTTTCCGACATATAAAGCTTGCTTCCTTTTACTGCCAGCAAATCTGGCATGAACCCTTGCAGTGCAGGGAGTGATTAGCTTAGCCGCCAAATGTTTTATTGGTTGAGAGCTGTGAATTTGCGACGCTATGGGCACTACGAGCAACACCACTCTAATTACTTTTGTAGTTTGATACTTTTGTACCAATTTTGTAATACTTGTATCTCTATGGTAAGTATAAGCCTTAGGGTTGTTATGTATTTCCATGCTCCCTTTGCTTTTGTATTGTAAGTGCTTGTTATTATAAATTTTATGAGAATAAAAAAAAGAGCTGTGACCAGGTCTATTTCCTTCCAATCTAATTGATCAATCATAGTGCAATATGGCCTAACTGCAGCTATAGAATGCATGTGTGGTAATAGTCCTGTATGATGATTGGTCAATTAGGTTAGGAGAAAATAGGCTTCATCAGACCTCTTGACCATTTGGCGGCTATTTTAGAGTGATTTAGCAATGAAGTTCAGATGAGAATTATGACCCTATGTGCATCTTTTCTCCGCACAATAGACTTTGCAAACTTCTACCTAGTGTAACAGTGTTTCAGTTTCCTGGCACATTGTACAACGGAAGTCCTCATGTTTACTGCATAAGGAATATTGCTCTTTGCCGCAAGTTTATAGTTAAAGGACCTATAGGAATTTCTGCGTTTAAAAGCGAACCTTGCATCTTTGTTGAAAACATGTTGCAGTTCTTGGGAGAATTCTCAAAGAGAAATTTAAAAAAGACTAAGCTTATCAGATTTTCTGTAATACTCTAGGTATTTTGTTTTCTGATGAATTTCAGAACTTCTTTCGCCGAGTTAAAGGAGTTGAATTGCAAGTTTACACCACTACTGCTGTGGTAATGCACTTCTCTAATGTCTGAGTTTGCGGGGCTTCCTTACGGAGTTTCTGATGGCCTCTTAGCGCTAAATGAATTTCGTCGAAAGTAAAGTAATATCAAGGGAGCTCGTGAAAGAATAGATTCCTCCTCTTTGTTCTGGGTAATTTTGCCTTGTGAATCACAAAATGGGGTCCTAGCAGCATCAAGTTATAACTGTTCTTCCCATTGGCATAATGCATCTTGTGTGTTATTCCAGCTTTGTTATAAGTGAATATCACAAGGGTAGAGAAAGACGCAGAATTTTGAACTGAACATATCGCAGTAACTATGTTAAAACAACCTTACTCATCGCCTGCGCTAGGAAGAGCCTATTTTGTAGCATATTTAGCTCTACGCCGCGCCGCCGCGTCAGGGTCGAGTTTTGTATCAGATATCGAGCAAATGGCGAGCGTCCCGTTTATTGGAGCTTCAAGCTAATGACTTCGGAATCTAGATGAAATATTGTCAAGGTTCTCTTTTACCCGTTTCACTGAAAAATTTGCAACCGTTGTGTCTCATATCAACTTGAACAAAACGAGGTAGCTGATTAGTATCCTCAATTTCTTTCTGGACGTAGAAGCAAGCGGTCAACAGCATCTAGCCATCCGTTCATTTTCTTAGAAAGTGAGATGTAGCTTACTCTCGTTCCGTATCGAAGTTGATTTGCTTCCCAATGCATGTAAACGTCTCATTCAGCTTAACCGGTGGTATGAGAGTAATAGTGTCGTAAAGCCTCGGCGCGTATTGCATGGCCTGCGAGCATTTTTCATCGTTGCAAAGGGTTTGTACTTTGTCCACTCGTATGACCATTGACGACACAGGATAAAAGCGTTCAGGATGGCATAATTTTCATTTAATACAAACCCAAAATATTAGATCATTGAGCGAGCAAGATCCTCTTTTTATTTAAATGTTTTGGAATCTATTTACGTAAAGACCCAATACCCTATCTTGTGTAGACAAAAAGAGTTCATTCCCTTCCTTGGACTCTTCAAGTAAACAATGATGAATAGGTGTCCATTGGCCAACCATATGGCCAACAATATTGCCAACTGGACGTAGTATTCATCATATCACGTGTATCTGCATCTGACTATGTATAGTTTACGTAAATTTCTGTATGTCAGTATTTTTTAAGGGCTATCGATATATAAGGGATATCGATATATATATATATATATTATATATATATATATATATATATATATATATATATATATATATCGAGTTG
Organism: Mastigias papua; assembly: GCA_964019165.1. Classification (NCBI taxonomy): domain Eukaryota; kingdom Metazoa; phylum Cnidaria; class Scyphozoa; order Rhizostomeae; family Mastigiidae; genus Mastigias; species Mastigias papua. The sequence continues at coordinate 5,815,823 of OZ025285.1, forward strand.
CCTTTTGTTGGCTGTTACCCGACACTTCATATTGTGACAAGTGTCGGACGAAAAAACCTTTCTGTATGGTTAAGGAATGTTCCACTTGATATTACGGTTATGGCTATATATTACGGTTCACCTTTCGGCCGTTATCCTACGTTTCGTACTCTGATGAGTGTCAATACGAGAAAGCTTTTCCGTATGCTTGTGGAATGTTCCTGCTTTTTTGAGCTATAGTGAGATTTTCATTGTCCTGATCTGATTCTAGAGATGCGTCGTCTACAGGTTGGAAACAGTGGCTAGGTGAAAAATTTGAGCTCATGGAAAAGCCGACCTGCTTGACGGAATCTGATTTTACGTATTGCACGATTGTGTTTATGCGCTTTTTGAATAAGAGTAGAAATAGATAATCGCCTGTCAGAGCTCCTGTCTCGACTTCAATAAAATGTGCTGGAAATCTCAGAAGTCATCACTGAAGCATTGAAACCTTTGTATAAATTATTGATCAGACATGACACGCTTTCTGGAATGTGGTGAAAATTGTTCACTTCACAGATTAAGTTGTGATACGCTTCGTCAATGTGTTTGTCAGGTCAATATGACTTATTGCTATTGTCTTTTTGTTTAAAACACACTTTGTTCAATAGATGGACCATTTGAGATGTTTGCTCAAAAGCACCTGATAAATATGGGATAAATGCCTTTTGGACTTCATTTTCATTTTTTTCATTTAATTTAATTCTTTACCAGTGGCATCCTTTCAGCAAGACAATTATATATATAATTACAATTAAAGGAAATAGGAAAAGCAAATTAAATAAGATTGCTGCCTTACCAAAGGGTCGTGTTTGGGCCTTGTAGGCTCAGAAGGCTTCTTTCTAAATCTCTTTTTGACCGATTGCTGTATGACATTGTTGACATATTAAGAGAGTTAACGATATTTTGCCTTACAGGTGATGTGAATATTCTTAGTGGCACTGACTGTACAGTTTAGTAGGTTTGAACTTTAGGGCAACCTTGTGCTTCCAGTTTGTTTAGGAATTTTAATTATTTTCTCCCATTCTGTTGTTGTACTTTCAATGTACCAAGCCTCTTCAGCGTGTTCAGCTATTTACGTTCTCGAATAGGGGAATCCTTTTGAGCATATCATTGGACATTGGCCCAGAGGAGAGTTACTTTTTGGTCATTTCATTCTATATATATATATATATATATATATATATATATATATATATATATATATATATATATATATATATATATATATATATATATATATATATATATATATATATATATATATATATATATATATATATATATATATATGTATATATATATATATATATATATATATATATATATATATATATATATATATATATATATATATATATATATATATACATCCTTTTGAGCATATCATTGGACATTGGCCCAGAGGAGAGTTACTTTTTGATCATTTCATTCTCAGAATCACTTAAATTGCAAGTCTGTATCTTGATAGTTGTGGAATCCAGGTTGAAATACAAAGTGCCGTTCTAGCAAGAATGACATTGAACAATGCCCGAATGTGATTATAGCAAGCTGTATTGGCAGAACGTTCTTCGCACCATGTTTGAAACCCGCTTTATTTCAAGGAGACTCTCGCAATGTTTCTTCAATTTTTCCAAACCAGCCTCTCTACTTATTATGATCCTTGTATCTATTGTATTACATCAGGTCGTTATTATTTTCGGTACCGACGTATTTGCCGAAATATTCGTAGATTCTGTTATTGCTACCTTCTAGTGAAACATCAGCTGAGAGATGGTAGGTCAGACATCCATTAACGAGAATCCTAAATAGTATGTACTAGATCTAACGTTGCGTACCGTATTTTCTCCAATTAACGCCCCATTGCCTTCAAACGCCTCTCTAATAGACGCTCCGTGCTTTTTAAAAATTTTATTGTTTGGGCAAACTCCCTTCTTTATTAAATGCTCTTCTCCAATAAAGACTCTGTCTTAAATCTATGAAATTTTATAAACGCCTTGGGTGTTTATTGGAGAAAGTACGGTATTACATATTAATAATCTCTGTGAACAGTCTGTTCGTACAACAGAATTTCCCTATTGCACAAAAGAGCGGGAACATTTCTGCTATCCGTATCTGGTTATATATTTCACTTCGTCTTTCTGTCGTTCTCCGATGTTTCACACTCCGATGAGCGTCAGACGAAAAAGCTGCTCTCAGTAACCTAAGAGAATGTTCCCATTTTTACGCGCGATAGTGAAATTACTAATGTACCTTCTAGCTACATCTAACGGCTAGGCGGGAGCTCAATTGTTGTAGCAAACAAAGTGATGGGGTGTTGTTGCACTGTTCTGGATTAAACCCCTATATCTTGTAGGCAGGTAGTACATACGACTTGAGATTTTAACTTGCGAACCAGGACTGCTCTAGTTTTGTTCTAATATGAAGACATGTCAGACCCGTTTCTGGGAGATTTAAGGAGGTCACAGGCTACAGTTGATTGAATTTCCTAGAAGCATACTTATCGTTTCTTTGCCGTACTCGTGAAAGCCTTAAGAGACAAGAGTCATAATCTTGCTATCCAACAAATATGAGGTAGTCAATTGCACACACCACCAATTCATAGTTACTTAGTGCAGCTACATTGACACGGTGAAGTATTGATCATCCAAATAATATCTCGGACAATGTAGTTGAAGCTGTGGACAGTCTATCGCTCTATAAAATCTCACTTCTGTTATTTGAAATTTCGACGTGCTCAACTGGTTGGGCATTTAATTTGGCAATCAATCATTTGTCGCACGTTCATATAATCTTCTCTACTGTATAGCATTGGTTTTCTATTCTCCTCTTCACTAAACAATTTGTTGCTCAGTCTGAGCTTTTTATCAGCTTGAACTAGCTTACAGCACTGTCTTATAATGTTTATTGCAATCTTCAATATCCAATATATGAACACCTATTGTAACACTAATAGCCTACCCCGTTAAAGCTCATTTTGGCTGAGGCTATTTTCTTGGGCACAAAAAAGAAAACGGAATGGGACATAGAGAGTCGGTGTTTTTTGTATCCAGTTCAATTAAGCTTTGGCTGATCTGCTGAGGAAACTCGATTTGTTGAATCTCTCATGAATAATTGAAATACAGAGTAGAAAGAAGGCTGTGAGACGCAAGAAAGCTGATTTCTTTCCACACTATGGTTATTCCTTATCCCTGCATTATCGGTAGATTGAAGCAGCTTTACTCTGCTTGATGCATTTGAAGTAAAGTAACCTGCACTTCAGTGACGAGAGGGAGATAATTTCTTCTGTTTAATGAAGCAAAGTGAAACAAAGGCACCTGCCGTTTTCGTTAATTTTCTATTTCTTCTGGAATGTTTTGAGTCAACCTTCATTCAAAACATGTCTGGATTTGCATTAATTGGTAGCCGTTTTTTTTGTGTAGTGACCTACCATGCCGGATTCAGGGATTTTGTTTGGAAAGTGATTGAGCTACTACAGTTTTTTTAATTGTTTTAACCAAATCCATATTTTAGAGCGTCTTCCTTTTTCAAGGAGATTGATTTTACCGGGGAGCTATTTATAATGAGCTTTTTCAGTGTTTTTAGTAGAAGCAAGATAGGGAGACACATATTCGTTAGTCGAATGAATTGAACGAGAACACAGTTGACATTCGATAGCGCGAATCCTCATGGGAAATCAAAATTTTTTCGAGTTATTGGGCAGTATCCCTGTGGAGAACGTAAACGAGGGGATTGAAAATTCATACGAGGTAGCGAATATTCGAGTTATCGGTTGTACAATTATACGTAGTCGTTTGCACATGTTGCAAAAGCCTGAAGCTGTATCACCCACGAGGCCTAATTAGCAAGCATTTGTTGTATCAACTATTTTGATAATAATGAACATTTCGTGTTGCAAATGCTGCAAGAATTTGTTGAATGACGGGGGCTCCAAACTAGGAGACAGGAGTGAAACGCGAGTGCAGTTTGATATGTTGTACGAGACATTTTTCATCGTTTCAGTTTTTAGCCCTAGCTTATTGTTATCCCAATATGAATTCCTATTTTGACATCATTGCAAGTTTTGTTCCTCATCTCAATCTGCAATTTTTATTTGAATCTCTATGCAAGGTGTCCTCGAAGGATTGTGGAAGTCCTTTTCAGTTATTGCGACAACTGTTTATTTAAAACAGTTTATTCCTGCTGCACATCTCCAATGTTTTGTTGGCACAACCCAAGCAGAGATCTTGTAAATATATGTACTGCTGATTATATTGTAGCATTCTAAGGCTCAGTGAATCACAACGTAAAGCTCTGTAAACAGCATGACAGAATCATTACAATGACAAATGTTACGTAATCAAGTAATGTTAATTTAAACTTAGATATTTCTTTGTTCTGCTACTATTTAATATTTGTATATGCCAGTATATTTATATCTATACTATATTAATTACAAAGTTTTTCATCCGAGTATATACTCATATAACATACATCAGATTCATCTTTCTTATGAGTGTATAATCGTTTCTGTTTTTTTGACATTTCTATTTGCTATGTTTGTGCAAGAATCTCCCAACTTTCAAAGCTGTTTGTGCCTTTCCAGGTTTCTGGCTCTTGCGATCCACAGTTTCTCCTTTTTCGTGTCGTCTCTTTGCTTCAGCTTCTCTTTTCTTTGGGTCAGAGTGAGCTTCATATTTGTCTATGGCTTTTGAACTGAACTCCAAGAACGATGGTGTTTGGCGATCTCTGTCATCACCGCCTCTAGATCGTGTGCTACTGCTACTTTGAGATCTCTTCCCATCGTCTATAGACAACATAGCTAGTCATTAGGTGTTTGTTAGTACTAACAATACATATTAGAACTCATATGTTGAAAGTCTGATTGTCGTTGAATGGTTTGTTAAAGCATCGCATGAGGATGGAGGTAACAGTGGAATCCTACATGTAAAGGGAACATCAATCAAATACACATAATTGGTAGACAGATGTTCACAGTAACTTTGAGTTGTTGAATAGAATCCTTAGACCCTATTACCCAAGCCTTTTTGAAAGAGTTGTTCAGTTTTTTTAGCTCTTGTGCGTTGCTGCTGCCACCGGTACTGAGAGATTTTATCTGTCTTATATTTTCAAAGGAGACATTGCAACATAAAGTGAACATCAGACCTCATAAGAACCACGGTCGTGATGGACAGACAGACCTCGTAGGAACCACGTTCTTGATGGGCAGGGTCAAAATATTTTATGATATGGAATAGACACTATTTCTATATCTATCAGCTTACCTTTGATGCTGCATTTATTACAATATACCATTTCCCTTTTATGTATAGAATTGCGAAAGTCAACTTCTTTTTCGAGTATGATGTTATTTCATTGCTATTATTTGGTTTCGTTTAAGGGATAATTAAGCATCAAGGCTATATGACGAGACGCCGAGAGTGCAAATCAATATCGTGGTTTTCTTTCTGATCTTAGTTATTGTTGTGGTTGACTTTCCAACTTTTTTGTATCAAAATGATGGCAACTCAAATCATGATCAAGAAGTTCGTTACAAATAATTCCCAGTCATAAACCGAACCACGTACAGGTGTTACATCTACTTGTTGTTTATTTTGATGTTTAGCCCCAGAGCTGTAAAGGTACAAAGAAGTTGAAAGCATTTGGGCATTTAGCATGTGAATTTCTCGAAATGCCAAGTCGACTGGGATGCTGATGGCCTATTCTATGATTCACAGTCGCTAATTGCAACACAATATAGCTGCTGCAGCTGTTCCTATTAGTTATGTGGGATTTAAATGCTGGTTCGATACCATGAAATATTGATATATTAGTAGATTTTCGGCCAACAACATCTCTACGTTGTTATTGAAAAGTATAATTTAATTTTTAGAATTGAACCCTTAGGTAAAGCTTACAAGCATACATTTAGTTACTGTGGTGATATGCATGAAGATCTCCATAGGTAGAAGGTAGGGGTATTTCTAAGGAGCACGTGCGCTCGTTGTTTGGCCGCAGTTGAACAATGTATCGATGAGTTGCAAGTAGGAAAACCATATTTACTTTTGAGTCTTTTGCATACAAGTTTTCGATTTTGTAAATGGTTAAATTGACATTGACCAAGCATTGTTCGCTTACCCCTTTACACCAAGCGTACTTCATTCACTCTCTGATTGGTTCTCTCATACTATCAACTCTGTATTATAGCCCCTCACTCATACACAGACACAGCACAGATACACACAACACATAACACACAGCACACAACACACAACACACACTCACACACACATGGGGAGTATAAAAGTTAAAACCCTCTACTAATAGTTATGTCGCATTTCGCAGTACTGTTTTCATTTTATCATTTGGTTTCTACAAGTGTCTGTTATGTTAATCTGTCATCCACTGGCTACCATGTGTCTATGCAAGTATTCTGAAATATGGCGTTAAATACACTTGCTGTGGTATGTCTAACTTTTCTTTCTGTGCCATATGGCATTGAAGCCAAACTTCCAGTATGGCTTTTGTCTACATGAATATTTTCCTTCGTCTGGTGTGGAATATGTGCGATGAACGAAGTGTTCGCATGGTATAATTCAAGGCAGAAAGTAACTGCCGTGGTAATTCGCAAAGAGTACGCATGGGTAGAGAATCGTCTTGTATAACAATCGATTTACAGCGTAAAATTACCGTACCTACATTATGGGAAATCCTCAGATTAAAGATAAAGCGATCAAATATGTCGTCAAAATCCTTATGATTTGCAATGGACGGCTGGCTTTCATGTAGCTGAATTTGTTTCAAACCTGTGTACGACGACGCCGCACTGATACACTGATACATGTTTCATGCAGAAAACACGAAGAGAAACTCACCAGATCTCATGACTCTCTTGAATAGCGATTTCTTATCAACCGTTCCTTCTCTTTCCCTTTCCATTTGTTTTCTTCTCTGTTCATCAGCTCTGTTTGATCTATTGCCAAACAGACGTGACCTAATGCCGCGTTTTTCGGCCATTGTCGATGAAGCCGGCAGTTTTTCGCACTTCTTGTCGGTAATTCAGCAGGACCTTACAGCTGTGATGTCGACAGTAGGACTCTTCCACATAGAAATTCTTCGCAATATCTCTGCTGCGCTCGTTATCTAGCAGTTTTTTCAATTTAGAATGCAGATGTTTTCTTCCTTCTTTATTTCTCCTCGCGACTAATGAATGGTGGCCGTTTTGATCGTTCTAATCACAGCTCGGCTACCTCAGTTTGATCAAACTGTCAGCTCGGGGCACATTCGTATACTCACTGTATTACAAGCAAACTCTAGAAATCCTTCAGCTAGAACTATTCTATCAATAGTCTTCCTCCAACATGCAGGCATGTAGCTGGAGCGTTGGTTGATTTGTAGGAAATACACGCAGGCCTGCAGAAATTTCCTTAAAGCACACGTATATGCAATCTGTTGTATTGGTTTTGGAAACACCGCAGCGGAATGTAAAGCTGGACGATACGAGGGCCTTTGAAACGTTACATGCAACAGCAGCAGCAGGTTGAAGACTGAAATTTCAAAGTGAGTAGCCTGTATTGTAAGAGATCAGGGCGTTTGAATAGAAAGTGACGTGAGAAAAAACAGCTGCCAGCATATGCAGTCCGATAATCCTTATGATTACATCTGCTAGCCCAATTAATTACTAAGAATATTCAAGGGTATTAACGATGTCAGGCTTTCTATCTAATTTCTTATTTTCCTGTTTGTTTGCTTATGTGATTAGATGCTCTTCTAGCATTTTCTCAATAATAATCGATTGCCTTATGTCATTTTTCATGTGATCTCCTTCAACTAAAGAAGACTGTTTTTGAAAAATGTTATAAGAAACCGCTGTTGAGAACCACAGATTGTATGAAATGGCTAAATTAAGACCTTCAAATTCGGTTTTTCAATTAGGCTTTTTCGTAAGTTTGATGACAAACAAGCCCTTTGGTTCAGAACTAGCGTTAGAATCATCTATGGTTGTAATAATCTACCTCATGCCTTTGCTCAAAATATTTGTCAATCAATCCTTTTAGTGTTTGGTACAACGTAATTCTTTGAAGCTTCTATGAAATTTCTGAAATCCACTACATTAAACTGTTGAATATGCGCATCGGGCGCTTATTTTTGGGGCTGGAGGATGGGCTCTTATTCGGTAGTGGGCGCTTATTCGGTGCGAGGCACTTATTTGGTAGTGTACGGTATTTCAGTATGACACTTTTTCTCTGGTTTGTTCTGTTAGATTAATCTCCAATACAGTATTCCGATTCATATCAAACTAAAGATAGTAATACTTGGAAAAAGTGGGATTTATTGACTCACGTTCTGCTACATAGCCGTAAAATAGTCATGTTCTCTCTATGGTTATGCAAACTTCAGTTTCATTTTCAATGTAAAAGTTTCTGGAAATTTCTAACTATCGCTAATTCCTTTCGGCTTAAAACCCCGCAAGATGCTCACGCGATAGTCAACTCTACGTTTTGGAATGAGACATGTGCAGAATAAACAAAATGAGGCTGGATTTTTGATACGATTCATTATCGTGGTATAGTAGTCTCGAAATGACAATTGGAAGTGATCTAATGCACTGGATACTTTTCAGCACCCTCAGCCTCGTTCCTCTCTTGACTCTGCTCATGCCTACTACTTACATCTATTAAGTGAAACTGCTTTATCTTGGGCAGCAAAGACAGAGCAAAACAAATGATCAAATAAGTATAGAATTCTCTGTAGTATGCTTTGTTATTGAATCTAATAAACATTTAATCTATAATGAAAAATGCTATAAATACATCAGCTAAAAAATGTACGCAATGCAAATATGCCGACAAGCTTCCAACCTGCACAATGTTGTAGTATTGTAAAGACATTGGAAAAACCTTCCGAGTGATGTGTCACTCAAGTATCGTTCTAGAGTTCACTCAAGTATTCAGGCAAGAGGAAAATGACTTTGTACCATTAGATACCTGGGCCGTGATTTATTGAAGTCTATTAGAGGTAATGGAGAAATGGTTTGGTCTACAGTTCACATCTTTACCCGCACAACTTTAGCGCTATTATACTTTAAGTCAAATTGATAGCGTCAAAGCAAAACGAAAAGGGCTACTCATATGGAATACTATGAAGTACTGGTTATGAAAACTAAGACAGCGAACTGCAAAGGAGAATGATAAAATCCTCGCTGAGCCTACATATGACCAAAATTACCTCTATGTTGCCCAACTTAGAATCCTCTAGGAGCATGACATAACAAGGAGCACTACCACGACATAGGTAGTTACTGGCGGCATATTGTTAAGAAAATTATTTCTAGGAAAATTGCACAATAACACCTGAACGCCTTGCAGAGAAAACATATCAGTTTTGACAAATTTAATCGGTTGATAAAATATAAAAACCAAAGTGTCCTCAAGTGTGGTAAATATTATATGCAGGCATTTGTTCGTTAACTTTAGGACATTTGTTGTCGATCTTAGAGCTCAACCATGTTTTCCTTAAAGCAGACACATGTTTTCCTAACTTTGTAAAATAATTGTAACTTCCATATTTGACTTGGCTCTTTATAGAAAAATACTGCTGCGCAATGGTCATAAATAACCTAAACTCACAATGTTCCATCTCATTGCACTACAGAAACTTCTTTCTATCCAGCAATTTTCTACAAAGCGCACAGCATCAATAGATTTCGTTGGTTTATAGCTTCTATACACAAATACCAACTCGCAAAACGTGCACGTAATTATTAGGTCAATGAAAAATACTGGTAGATAGGTGGACACTCGCACTGCAAAGAGGATAATGCTATGAAAGGAAGGATCGTACGAGTCTATATGAACAAGGCTGCCTGGACGTTTTCTTGCAAATGTTGTACTATTTACATCATTTAAAGGGATAAAATGAGAGATGCAATTAAGATGATCTGAACCTCTTTGGTACCTTTGAAGTCTCGTCATCTCCAATAACAGTGAAATAGACGAAGGGGAAGAGCGACGAGACGAGGATGGCAATTAACAATAGTGAATACACGTTAGTGTTGACAGTTCCATGCACGTATCCTAATTCCCGTAAGTGTAATTCGGCCGGTATAAAGGCAGGGTTCAGGTCCAATGCGCTTCGAAAATGTGCAGTAGCCTGCTCTAGATCACCTCGGCTTTTTAGTATCTCTCCCATGGTGAAGTGCTGCAGCCAAGAGTTACGATCAGGTGGCTGGAGGTCCAGAGATATTTGCGTAAGCACAATTGCATCATCGAGGTACTGTAGGTTATGTAGCACACGGGCTAGATTCAGCAGCACGTCCGAATTCGATGGAGCTATAGCCAAGGCACTTCGAAAGCATTCGATTGATTGATTGGTGTCGCCTCTTATTCGTAGGAAATTCCCTATTTGGTTGTAGAGCACTACTTTGTTCTCACCCTAAAAGCATAAAACAGATGTTATCTGTATTTGATGCTATGTAAGCAAGACGGCGAATTTTCATGCGAATGAGCTACTTATTATAGACAAGGATCAAAGGCTTCTGATTCTAGAGTATAACTCTTGATGTACGGCCATGGACAAAGATGACATGATCTTATCTTTTGTACGTCTGTCTGATACATCAAAAGTGATATATAGCAGCAAAATTTGACGCCTAAACTCCAATCTCATTATTTGTTCTTCCTACCAAATTATCAGAAAAAAAACATGGATATTGCCCATTGTATGTTGAATTTTAGCAGCCAATTAGATCATGGTATACCAGTAGCATACTCACTTGAATTAGAGCTTCCTTGAGACTGTTTTCAATATCTTCAAGGTTAGGATCATCAAACTCATTCTGCTTGAATATAAGAGCAACCTCAGGCTCAGGAAAAGAAGGACTTTTCCGCCGATTGGCAATGCCTGGTAGATAGTCAAATTTTGTTTCAGAAACAGGTGGTCCACAGTTTATACCTGGCTTGTAAGCACCCATTGCGGTGTTATCAGTTGAATTCATTCTAAATAAGGAAACATTTACTTAAATGTGTATATATAACAAAGAAACTAAGAGTGCAGTAAAATATGTAAACACCAACAACAAATAAATTAATAGTTCTACTAGATTGAAATTAAATAGAAAAATACATAACATCCTTGAACATACAAAAATAATAGACAATGCAAACCAGGGAGAAGAACTGATTGACCAGCCACAGGAATTGACCTTGTCACCAGGCTTGAGCAACACACATAACTCCCCTAGAGAAAGATTCAGCAAAGAGGAAGCCTGACACAACCATAACATATTTGAAGTCAATTTGGTCATTTGATATTTGCAACAACAACCATTTGTTCTCCAGTGCTACTTACTACCAACACTACAACTTACTTACAATCTTCACAGTTGCAGTCAATCCACCGTCTCTAAACATTACACATGTCTATAACAACTGAGCACTTTATCGCTCTGTACCTCTTGGAAAGCAGTCACATATAAACATTGCAGTTTGTATAATAAATATTCTCTCCGTATAATTTATAATCTACCAATACAAACAAATAACTAAACTACAAAGATAAAAATGTTACAGAAAAGTTAATACCATATACATATACAAGGGAAATAAATTGCACGCAGGGAATTCTTAAAGGTGGACTAAACAATGTTGCATCAATAAAACTGTACAGTGGACTAATTTGGAGTGAAGGGTCTTGCTGCTCTGGAAGGTAGTCACTAATTAGAGAGGTTGGAGAGTCACTACCTACCACCCATCTAGCTGCAGCAGTGCACAATATCTCTTGCAGTTCACAATTTTCCTTTTCAGCTGTGTGTCAGGCTGCTGCATGTGGGAGTGCAATGTCTCATAAGCAGGCTTGGGAATAACCATAGATATATTTAGTGAGCTGCTTCAGCCCCTAATCATTACATACATATTTTTCATTTTTTGGTACTGCTGTCTTTTCTTGCATTTTCCACTAAATCTGAAACAGGCTGTTCTCATACTATGTAGTAAATAATTTACTGCAATTTTGCCTACTACCTCACTGCAAGCAAATTGCTGCTCACGATTCAACAATCTCCTATCAGTTCATGGTCAAATGTCTGGCTACATATTTTATGACTGTTTATATTATAGAGAAAAGATGGGATACCAGTTTTAGACAATTAGGCAAGGAATATCTTAAACAAACAGATCAAAGTGCCATTCTGATAGACTATCTACGTTTACACTGCAAATGATAAGCTCATAATCTGTAAATATTCTCTTTAACATATGTATGGATGTAGAGCAATTTCTCCCATGGTTTCTATTGCAGAAGAATCCTTACTTAGCATTCCCCAGCTATGACCTCAATTTACTGTTCAGGTCTATGTCAAATGTGCGTGTATGCAAGTAGAGGCTATCTGAGTTTGGACAGTAGTGAACACTTACTATGCATTAAGATAAATATAATGTCACTCCCTCTTAATTCCACAACTTCATTTCCAGCTCCCAAGTGGATCCATTAGATTTTGTTGATGTCTTTAAATGCAAACAGTAAATTGAGGTCATAGCTGGAGAATGCTGGGTAAGGATTCTTCTGTAATAGAAACCATGGGAGAAATTGCTCTACATCCATGCATATGTTAAAGAGAATATTTATAGATTATGAGCATATCATTTGCAGTGTAAATGTAGATGGTCTACCAGAATGGCACTTTGATTCATTTTTCTAAGATATTCCTTGCTGAATTGTCTAAAACTGGTATCCCATCTTTTCTCTATAATGTAAACAGTCATAAAATATGTAGATTCTGTATCAAATGATGGACATTAGCATAAATTGAAATTATACAGTCTACATATAAAATGAGGAAAATGTTTTGTCAACTTCATATATTCTTGTACCCATGAGATATGCCAAATGACTGCCAGTAAGCACAGAGAAATTGCATGTTCTATAATCTGAAAAGATGTTACATGCTGCATCATAGTTTTGGGTAATTGAATGAAATTTGTTTGGCTCCATATTTAGTAGGCGAGAATTGTTATGAAATTGCAGATGTTTGGATAAGTGAGATTCACTTGGGTCGTTTTTACATTTTTGTGAGCAGATTCAACAGCATTACTCAGTTGTCAATTAAATTCCATGATAAAATGTATTCCTACTAGCACCTTTCTTCAAACCAAAGAAAGAATAGCTTCTCATTCCAGATGAATTTGATCAAAGAATCCCAGAGGAAATAGTGCTTCAATATCAATACTATACAAAATGCAAAACTACTTGGTTTGGTAACAATGTCAAGTATTCCCAGATACACAACTTCTTAATACAGGGAAAAGTCACTAGCTGGTTTGGAAGTTTGGTTGCATTTGTCAAAATCAGCTCATTGTGTTATGATATTAAATCTGCCAGTTCACGAGTGGCTCATATCCTCCATCATTGAAGCATCACTTAACGAAACTGTGAAGATTGGTTTCTGGCTACCAGTAGGCCCACCAGACTTATAAAGATGGTGATACCGACTCCAAAATTTTACGCACAAAACTACTGGGATCGAGCACATTGTGTACAGATAGGAGTAATTTGTGTGCTAATGATTAAGAAAGATCAGTTACCACTGGCGATGCAAACGCACTATGACTATGGCAACACTGCGACACAGCTATGAAAAGAAAACCGGAAAAGAACGCGTTACTTCCTAGTTATTCGTCATAAAAATAAACGAAAATCATACCCCACACCAGCAACTGGGACATTGTATTTATTTGAAAAATTCAACAAAGTGCTTTGGTGCTTTGGCGGGTTGGCTTTAAGCAAAATATCAAAAAATGGATCTGACTCGATCATCTCTTTCTTCACTTCTCCAGGAACAACTTGCATAATTCCATCTTGCTCTCGCAAATGCCAATAAGTAGCGCAATTCAAATTGCTATCTTGGTTGAAGAGTCCAAAGGATATAACATACAAGGCAAGGGACGGTACCAAGCTGGATTTAAGCCTCATCTCTACAGCCTTTTACGACTCAGAAGCAGTGCCAGGCCTTTGAAAATATGTAACACAACAACAACAGGTATCAATAAATAATAAATCACTCAACAAGTTGTTATCATAAGCATGAAAGAGACAACGAATAGTCCGCAAATGCTTGCTATTGAGCAGGGGTGCCTGCCCTGGGGACAGGAGGGGAAGCTGCGATCTACCCTCGCCCATGAGGGGCAGTAGGGATAAGAAGTGTCCTGGAGAATAGGACGATCTGCATGCGTTTAGTCAGAGTTTCCCATATTACACAGAATCTGAAGCCAAAATCTACCCCTGTGGGAGCACCTACGCACTTTTTCCTAAGGATACAGTCTACAGGAATATCAAGGCACAAAATCGTTGAGATGTAAGAGTAATTCAAGGGTAATTCCGGGCTCAAGCTTCACCAAGGCTTAGATTTTGTGAATATTGAGGCTCTTTGAAAAATAAGGTATTTCTGTAAAAAGTGCGTACTTGTACAAGCACGGAAAGACACTTCATTGGCAAGCATCATTGCAGACTGGAAGGAACACAAATACACCATGGCACGATTTTTATAAAAAAGTTGTTTTTGGCCCAGTGTTGAAACTTTCTCGTATTTAACCTAATATTTGAAACATGATTTCACAAGTAAAATTTTTTTTAAATCAGAATGCTTGTGTACCACTACAGTGCTACGCAGGCAGACATGCATTGCACGGACATAGCACTGGGATGCATAGATCAACACAGCAGATCTATGCGATTTATATACTCGCTTTTTTATAAGAAAATCCCTTTTTTGTCTGAGCCTCAACTTTCTTAACTTTTCCCGAAATTGAGGCTGAGATTTTCTTAACTTTTATTGGAGTAAATCCGATAGAAGAGGTAACTGTTTGGTATAAAAAAGTTTGATCTTTGTTAACCAAAATTATCAAAGAAGAGCTTCGATCTGTTTAAAGGAGCTTGCAAAGAATGAGCTAATATCGATTTCTCGCAAATAAAATAGGTGAACTGTCTTGAGCCGCATGATTTTCTTAACATTTTCTTGTAAACTTTTTTCTTATAAAAAACGTGTAAGAGAGATGTTAGGCTTAAGTGGACATTGCAATTTTGAATGTCTATCAACTTATTGACTTTCTCATCGAGTATTGAACTTTGTTATATTAACCATTTTTGTTATATCAACCACTTTTTGGATATTAATAATTTTTTTCAGATTAACCACTTTTTGATATTTACCACTTTTTGATATTAACCACTTATTTGATATTAACCAATTTTTTCATATTAGCAACTTTTTTATATTAACCACTTTTTTAACATTAGCAACTTTTTGAGATTTACCACTTTTTTGATATTAACCACTTTGGAAGTAAAAAGTCAAAATGAGATGCATCACTTCGAACACCTAGTAAAGTTTTGATAGGCGCTAAGCGAGTTTATGAATACGGTAAATACTGTATTTGCATTAGGACAGTTTAGTCCTATGATTCAAGCAAAAATAAGACTAGTACTATTGGATATTGATTTATGGTATTTCTTATAAACGCATTGCCTCCAGTCAATGTCCAAAATTCATGGTGGGGGGAGATTCGGGATATTTTCAGCCAGTCAAAGTGACTTATGGTGTTGTTATTAATCAATGGTAAATTCATTTCATATGAAGGGTCCTTATTCATTAGTCAAATGTAATCAATCAGCATTCAATCGAAGCCACAAGACGCAATTGTTTAGATTTAATTTACGCTAGTTTCTCCTATAAATATTAATTAGCTTCAGCAGCTACACTCAGAAGCGTTGCATCGAAAAAGACTGTACAGCAGTATTTGTTGTGAATAGAACCTTGTCTGCCTACTAGCCAGAAATACTGCGGCATGTATCGCACAAGTTTTTTAAGGAGCTCCTGTACAAGGAATTTGAGTCTGAGAATGCCCTAGGAAATAAGGAATTAAAGGAACTGCCCAGGTTCAGATGAAAAACCAAGCAATTTTGTTTAAGATAACATACTTAATACAGCACAAATTCACAAAGATGTTTTGTCACCTTTATTGTGACGAAATTAGTTCCATGCAATATATGTCTTGTAAAGATAAAATATCAAAGCTGTCATTTTGGTTATAGCACGATATCATAACACATGTTGTTGAAAAACTGGATAGCTCTAACGTATCGACTGTTTTAGAATTCTAGTGACAATGATAATTATAAGGAGCTTTGATCATGATTTCGGTGAGATGAATAAGGGATTCCTCCCTCTGCTCAGGCATAAGGTTTCTATGGGTTTTCTTATGAATTTCGCCAGTTCTCATTAATCGTTTAGCACATAGATGATAAAGGCGCCTTTTACAAAATATCTGTATTCATTCGTTTATTTTAGATAAAACCTTTTTCTAGATTATGCATCGAAGACCAGTGCCCATGTTAGTGTGATCTTGGCGAAACTTTAAAGTCTTGTAAAACGAGTGTGGTCTAAGAATCTAGTAGCGTGGTAAGTTTTTGTTTATGTTGAATTTTATTTCAACTTGTTTGAATAATCCTTAATAGAAATCCTGTGAAGCATTTCATGTTGTACCAGAAAAAGCATTCAACACCATTTGACAAAGGCACCAAGGAACGGATGGGAATGCCTGTAAGTCTGGATATTTACAGGGGGTGGTCAACATAAAATTCGTACGGAGCGAGGCCAAAGTTTATCCTAGCATAGTGTGATATTGGGAATGTTTCCTAACATAGGCATTGTCCAAGACAGGTTTGTTATTGTTTATTGCACTGCAGATTTTGATTTCATATCTCTGAGTTTTAGACGCTCTTAATGTTCATATCATCCAAAATTAACCAAAGTAGCATTTAATCTCCATATCGAGCTACAATAGTCGCCAGATGCCCTATGACACTTTGTACTTTTGGTATTTGCAATGAATTTTCATCAATTCTCTTCCCCTTAAACGCAGAGTCCAGAAAATGTCCCAGCCTTCCTCTGGTTGTAAAGCCTTTATCATAAACCTTCCTCTATTAGGAAAATTAAAACTAGCCAAAGTTCTCGAACTCTGCATTGTGCATGTCTCGAAAAATTGTATGGTAGAAGGGCTATGTCTTTCACAGTCGATATCATAACTGAAAACTTTGCCGAAACCGGATTGTTGGTGCAAATTACCAGACCTTCCTGAAATACGACATAGAACGCAAGATCTTCCTCCGGCTCAGAGCCGTGGAGCCGTAACTTTTTCTGGACTCTCTTAAACAATGTTAGGTTTGGGAGAAGTACATGTGATGCTGGGAAAATTTGCGTACAGCCAACTTCAAGTGTCCAATAGACGAACCAAGATTGTTCTAGTGGGAAGGGGAGTGCGGGTATGTTGCAACGACAATAACATGTAAAGTACTCTAGTTTTTTTATCTGCTTTTTGTAAGTGTCCCAAGGGCTTTTGGGTGAGTCTTGTACCACGAAGCATAGACCACTGAACATATCAAAGACCTACTTTTTAAAGAGATGAACGGTGACTTTTGTTTCCAGGACGTCGTTGGTAAGGTATTGGATGCAACAGCATAGCCGCCAAATTTTTAAGAGGCTGATCAAGCCTATTTTCTCCCAACCTAATTGACCAATCATCATGCAGGATTCTTACCGCACAGCTACGGTTAGGACCATTTTGCACACTGATTGGTCAGCTAGGTTGGGAGAAAACAAACATGACTAGAGTTCTCAAACATTTGGCGGCTATGCTGGATGCAACACAAAGATTGTGTACGAACCATTCATACGACTCGTCATTTTGATTATAATATCTGATTAACCGCGGAAGAAGTCTTAATGACAAAACAATAGTTCAATTGCACAATAAATAAATCTGGTATGGCTCAGGGCTTCTTTCATATCAAGGGGAAAATATGACACAGTCTACCTACCGATTTAATAGCTAAACATTTTGTTGCTTGATTTCAAGTGAACCTGCATTGATTAACGCTTTAAATCTTTAACCCAGTCTTACTGAAATACAATCACTACGAGAAGTACTTTTTGGCCTAGCTGAGCGGCACCCCCATCCCCCCCTGAAAACAATGTTGATTGTTAGTAGCTCTACATACAGTACATAAGTCATATTGCTTGTAGAGAACGTTCAGATAGTAGAACTTTCAATTCAACAATGTTTTTGGGTGAAAGTGGAAGGCCGTTCTTGTTTGACGGGAATTTCATCGTTGTCGTACAAAAAAGTTCCGCAGTCATATGGCGTTCTAAGGACTTTTGACAGCGACTGTAGTTTCTGCTGCTGCTGCATTAATATCTAATCCACATATTTTAGTTTTTAGGAAGCGATTTCTTCATTAACAACAGTAAACCTGTGCTAATGAAGAAATCAATCTTTCAGAGTATAAATGTATTTTATCATTTTCCTCTTCCACACGAATTGTAGTTGAAATTAGGAGGAAAATACTAGATATACACAAGTCGCAGCGCTATTGCTTAGAAATGATTTCTATGGTAGTGATGAAAATTGGTGACCACCATAGACCATTATCGATCGTACGCCAAACAGCGAACACAGCAGTTAGGTAGTAGATGAAATATAAAGCATGTAGAACCAGCAAAGTAGATATCATTGAACTTTACTTGTTTCCTATTGATATAGGCAGATGCGACAAGTACGTCCTTATATTACCTCTATCAGCCGAAATTAAAGGCGCTGTATGTTGAAATAGTGTCTTTTCACCAAAACCACATCTGTACAAAGTATTTGGGGTAGCCCAACTGTTAACTGCGAGGAGGATTACAAATTTCTACCGACTTATACCCAATAAGCATTACATCTCAGTTAGGTCATCATTAAAGTACAAATGCAGGGCAGGGAGAAAATAATCCTCGTCCATGCTCAAGGTGTAGAATTCTTCGCTTTCATCGGCTACACCATTTGCTTCAAGTGTTTTCGCCATATTAAGATTTTTTCCATTGTACTTCCAAGTATAGCTGGCTGCGTGTGCGTTGTACACCAAGTACCTGTCCAATATTTCTGACAAGATTTCTTCGGAGCAGACCTGAAAGTAACATGTTTTTGTCACTGGAATGGGAAGAAGATTAAATAATATCTTGTTTTTACCTCTAAGGTTATCAAATTAGTGCAGATGTTTAGTTAGTTTGAATGAATATTCTGAGCACTCGACAAATAACTTGTGTTGGTAGTACCGCTTCGCTATGATTTGGATGGTCAATTGTTGTTTCTTTCTTCGGTTTGAAAATACGACTTGAGTTTGTTTTATATAATGCTCCGTATGCAATTTTTCGTGATAAATATTAGGCTACGTTCGCATTGCTCCGTTGTCTTTTTATTTTGATTCGTTTTTACTCCCATAAGAGGAGCTGTTTTTCCTCCCTAGTCACTCTACTCTGTTTTCAGAGTCTACTCTACCCTGTTCACAAAAGGAATATTATCAATTTATGTTCAAGCTTTTATCTAGTTTTGAAAACGCAACCGTAAAGGCCTTTTTTATATCGGTGTTGTGAAAATCATTTTCAAATTCCTCCGTTTCTGTTGCTCGCAGTACAATGGCGGGTGTTTGTTTAGCTCCATTTTGACCCAACTCCGTTTCTGCCATCGTTGCCACTTAGGTCCATTTCTGGGATGGAGTAATGTGAACGCAAAGCCAAATACGGAGCTAAGCGTATCCTTTTCTATCAGAACACGCATCAGTGTGAGCTGGCTCTTGGGTGCTGATTGATCGTTCAAATTTTACCTGGCAAAGACCTTGGAGATTTCCATTGGTAGCTCTTTAGGAATAGGAGAGATAAAGCGATTTGACCCCTTCAAGACTAACAATTTCCCCGTTTTGCAACCAGAGTTGTTTGCAACACGAACACCTGCAGATCATGAAGACCACAAGATGTCCTTACTCAACGTAATCGCGAATGAAACTGAGGAAATGTTCTTGAGGCAACGAATTTATAAACAAAGCTGTACTAAAACTACTGGGTCATACGCCAAATGGCAGGGGTTTATCTACTTTCGCAACTGTCTGTATTCTTTCAAATGCATTAGAGGGCTATGCACCTTTGAGAAAAGTAGGCATCACATACACATCTAAAATAGAATTGTTTTAGTGTGTTTCAAATAAGTGTATCTTTGTTCCAACAAGAAACTCCAGCAATGCGATGTAAGAACATACTTGGTTTCATCAACTTCAATAGAAAAACATTGGTATGGAACCCTGAGTATCATCAAAAGGATATTTTATCACCCGGACATAAAAGAGGCACCTGTCTGTGGTAAAACTAGTGAACCAATGGCTTCCAGTTATGTGAGCCTAGAGTGCCTAATACATAAGTAAGGGAATCAATAATGGTGGAGCTTAGCTTTTGAACAACAGATAGTTTTCCACTTGGAGAGCCTAACAAAAAGGCATTTAGAATAAATATGACCTAAGGCATAACTTCAGTATTGCATTGTCTGAGTTTTGGTTATTCTTGTTGAATTGCAATGTCTACTAGGCATAAGAATTCAATCTAGCTTTTATTATCAATAGAATATGACTGTGGTATTCTGTATACCATAACACAAATATTCCCTTTTAATTTATTTAGAAACTTTTGCTACATTAAATGACAAATATGATATGGTACATCTAGGATCTATTGATTCAAAGAGAAAATAGAAGTATTTAAAGTCAAATAGGCAAATATAAGCATTCTTTAATACCTCCAATGTCTGTTCTTGTGATGTCAATGTGTTTATTATACGGATCTTTCTGGTCTTTTGTGATAGTAGCCCAATGCAGTATGAATCATCCTTCCACCATGGCCTTCCAAAATCATTTGCCCAATCAGTTCTTGGGCAACGAGGAGGAATATGTATGAACCTCCCCATTGGTATATAAGGGAATACACAACTGGTGACTGGGTCAATGCATGTCCTGATCTAGAAAATACCACTGACTAGCATCAGAATTATCAAAGCAGATCAATTTTTCCTTTGACGCATAGTTTGTGACTCAGTAGTTCATTATTCATAGTACCTTAGGCCGTCTAATTTATGTATCATCTGAATTTAGTGAAAAATAGTCCAGATTTTGCACACATTTTAATTTAGTAAATAGCAGCTTTGATTAATTAAGGTTAGTAGAAATGCTAGGCAAAATTAATTTTAGCACATTGTGATTTAGTGAATATTTACCATTTTAGTAAAATTGCTAGAATAATATGACACAAAAATTAAACAGTCTAAAGTATGAGTTGAATCCACTGATGAGCAGGAGAACCTGTGGCAAAAAGGAAATCCTCCCCTCCCTCCTCCCTAGTGATTATCTATCGATGTTACTGTATTGTTCAGACATTTCTGCTAGGGCATAACAAGGCTGTGTTGAGAATTTTGACTAAAGCACTAGTAATTGGAGATTCATCACCATCATCATTGAAAAACATTTAACAACAAACTTGTCGATACAAATGTATAAAAATAGATTAAGGAAGACCAGCCAAGGATTTGAGAGAAGAAATTAGGATAGGAAATCTGAACATTCAGCTACACACCATAATGCCAATTGACTTGCTGGTCTTAGCCAGAATAGAATAAATAAGTGAAGAAATGTCCATTAGTCTACCTTAAGAAGAATCAATAGGAGGTGGAATTTACATGATCAATTTTGGCAATAGTCACACTAATAAAAATATAATAGTAAAAGTATAATGTGTTGGCTTCAGAAGATAAGAGTTTTAGATGTTCATGAGACTTTTATAACAAATGGCATGGTAATGCACCAAACACTTGAAATACCATGGCAATGTGAAGCCAGGCATCTTATCTATACAGAAGATTAACTCACATCTTTCGTTTTTGTGTCAAACCAATGGGATATATCTTTACCACCAGCAGCAACTATTGGTTTTAAGAGTACATCTCCTTTGGTGAAAAGTTAAAGTCAATGTTCAGACTACATTTAAAGCATGTAAAATACTAGTTAGTATGGAAGATGCTCTGAAATGGAATGGTGAAACTATTATCCTTGCAAACGAAGCACACGGAGTCCATTGCTGCATGACAAATAGAAAAGGGTAAACTACCAAGGAGTGATACTCTGCCAATTCACATAATACAGGCTCATTGTCCATGCTGCATGAAGCTCACGCCGGAGATCTATTTAGCAATTCTTGCAGTCTATGTTAAACTTAAACCTTTTCTGAAATATTTAGATTTAACTGCTATGCTGTGCTAGTGCAATGACTCTATTGGTGTGTGACGTACATTTAGCACGTTACAACTCTGCTTATCAAAGTATGAAGAAAATAAATGCAAACCCCCATGCTTCTGACAAAGTGGTGTCAAATCGTATACTTTTCCCAGGAATGATATCCACAGATCCTTCAGTGTATTGTGAACGCTAACTTCGTTTGGAGTATAATATTTCGGTCGAGCCATTGGGATCTTTGTGCCCTTTTGCACCACGCTGCTCACGAAAACAAATTTTGCCCTTTCGATGGTTGTTTGTTACCATGGAACGCAGCCTCTTTCTAAAAATGAAAGCAGCAGCAGCAACGACAAAAATTACAAGTCCCTTGTGCAAGAAGCATGGAGGTGGAAGATGACAGTAGATTCATGGACGCGGATACCGACTTTCCTTGCAGGAAAACAATCAATGAACAAACATTGGATTCAAATGTGGACCAAACTGCGGAACACATTGAAGTTGAGGTTGGCATCAAATTGCAATAGTACCAATCGTAGGACCAAAATCTGTGAATCTCCACCTTCAGTTAATTCAGTTCAAT
Source organism: Mastigias papua (assembly GCA_964019165.1). Taxonomy (NCBI): domain Eukaryota; kingdom Metazoa; phylum Cnidaria; class Scyphozoa; order Rhizostomeae; family Mastigiidae; genus Mastigias; species Mastigias papua. The sequence goes on from OZ025285.1 coordinate 5,838,537, forward strand.
TAATTTTCACGTTAAAGATTCAACTACATACAAACATCCTTTAAGCTAAAAAGATCACAAAATAATACAACATGGCAAGTTACAGAAGATGACAAAGCTACAATAAGATTACATAGAAGATAAAAAATTTGTGTGAAGAAAACTTTTCTCAAAGGATGAGCTCTCTCAGCAGATAAACTAATTGAGGAGAGAGCACCCCCTTTGTTAGAAACCTAACGTTTGATTTAAAGTATCTTAAACATTTTGAGATTGATTAATGCACAAACAGCTAAACATATCTAAAGTTAATAATTCATAGAGAACAGGTGTAATTTTAGTTTATGGTGAAAACTCATCACTGGAGGAGATTGTTTAATGTTGAAGGGAATGTTGTTCCAAGATTTAGCACTAGTGTACCTAACAGATCTTTCACCATATTGCAAGGTGTTATGACATGTCATGAAAATTCCAAAGTTGTAAGGTTGCCTTGTATCATGTTGATGAACATCTGACAAACTTTCAACAAAGCTGTGAAAGACAAGGAGATATCATATTGACAGACTCATAGGCAATTAATAGCAACTTCAAATGAAATAAATCATATACCTTAAGAATCTTCAAGTGAGAAAAACTAGGAGAAGATGGAGAAGTAAAGTTCATGAATTCAATAGCTCTAGCAACTTTCTTTGTAAAATATACATACATACATACATTATTTTTTTTATTTAACAATGCAGGTCATCAAATTGGCAGCTTTCGCTGATGTGGACCTGTTAACTACTACATAAATTAATCTCATAAATAAAGGTTAAAAGTTTTCAATAGTTTAGATAAAATTATTTCTAATTTACATGAATAGTTTCTTAAACTTAAAAGTAGATAAAATTTGAGTCAGTATATGATATGGTGGATGCTTGTCCAAAGGAGATGCTATCTAATATTTTGCTATTGTCCGATAGCTGTCTTTTAAATGTTTCATAATTGGTTTTATATGGATGTCATAGGTAAGACCCCAGACAATGACTCCATATTGAAGAAAGGATACCTAATTGTTATTATGTATTCTCCATCCAATTGTAACGAATTAGTAAGTCATTGTGATAATCAGGAATAGGCTGATTCTGCCATTTGATTAATAATTTTGACCACAGTTTTCTATTCTTTGTTTTTGTACATAGATTTGTAGGCTGGCTTGTGATGCAAGTGGTGTTACTGGAATGGAGGGATACTTTTCCTTTGTTCTCTTAGTGTCGCTATTATTTGTTGTAATTTTGGTTGTTCTTTTCCTGCCTTTACATTTTTGAGTAGTCCTCTTTTCAAGGAACTATCCCATGACTTTTCTAGCTGGACATTCTAGCCTCCATCTTCTTTCGGCAATTTCTTTGAGCAGTGATTTGTTCCCAGTGATTTCATACATTGTTTTGGTTGCTATTGTACAAGGCCATCACATGCCAGGAACCCTTCTCAGCTGTCTTCTGTGAAAGATATTTAGGTTATTCTTATCATTCCGTTGACAGGCCCCATGTGTCTTTTACATGCACCTGGTGCCTGGGCTACTTTATTTGCAATATGATCATAGGATGGTCCTGTTAAAAATGTCACCCCCCCCCTTCCTCAGGAAGCACTCCTGATTTTCTTACACCATTGTTTCTCAGAGTCAGGGGTGATTCTGGCTTGAGAAATCAGGAGGAAATCCAACAAAGACCATCCCATGTATTGGTGTACAGGCTGATAATGCTTTGGTAAAATAACAGTTATATTCATAAACTATCTTATTCTGATGCTTTGAAGAAAATACTGAACTTTATGTTGGCAAGTTTGGGAAATACAAGTTTGCTTAGTTTGCTATTGCTTGGAATAGTGTCTACCTGATACACAACCCTGATCAGTTGCGAACAGAGAAATATTGAATTTTTGGTTCGCCAGATAGCTGGAAGCTACATATAAAGCACATCAGACATAACTGGTATCTTTTCACTGCTCATGCAATTTGCAAGATCATCATTATTCTCTTCAGCCTAAAGATTATCTTCTCCCTCATCGAACTTACTATGTTCTTTTATTAGAGACATGGCCAGTCTCAGATAAAGAGATAACTAAACTTTTGATGTGCATTTTGGAGGCACCCTCCTGCACGCTATTTTTGAGCACATGGGGTCCACTGGTAAATGTCCTGGTGTCTCCCCTGGCCACAATGACCCTGCTTCAAGGTGATAATTTTAGGTGACCTTTTTTCTGAGGTTTTAGCCACTGTGTTACTACATCTACTATCAGCATCCTGTCAACATTGCCCTCAAAGTAGCTGCTTGATCCTCAACTATTTACACACTCAACTATCACATCTTGAGTAGGAACCAGTGGTGATATAAAAAATAAGTGATTGTTTGCATTTATTCATTCAGGCTCTAAAATTGCTTGAAAGCACCATATTTGAGGTTCTAAATAATAATAAGTGTAGCACTTTGAGTAATGCTTCAATTAGTCAGTTATCAATTAGCACTTCTCCTATAAATATACATCACTACTGTGACAATATCACGGGGGCAAATATACACTAATTAGCCAATAGCCAATACAGAAAAGGGCATATTTCCTATGTGATAGACTATCCAGAAATCATAGAAACCTTTGATCATATGCCAAAAGGATGAGTAATCTATTTCAGGATGTGTTCACCCCCTGGTTCCCCTAAAATCTGCCACTGGGCTGATGTCAATTTAGACAATCAAGAAAGACAAAATCATAATTGATTCCATAGTCCAGACCTGAGGCTGAATTCTTATTGGTTAGTTTTCACCCAATTCAATTACTACTAACTAGAAGTGGTTGCAGTAGAATTGTACTGAAAGACTTGCCCTGGGGTGACCCTGTCAGTAATTTTCTGTACCATATTTAATAAAGGACTTGTTCGATCAGGTGCTAATAGAAAATTCATATTGTTGTTATCATTATACACGTTTTCTGAAATTGAAAATAATAAAAGTATTTATCATATGCATTGTTTGTTTCCATTTTAACTTTTAAAGAAAGAGTTCATTAAACATGCACATGTTATGTCTTTTCAAACAGTTTGAGTTGAGCATGACAACTCAACAAGAATCACTTCTGCTGGTGAAAGAAAACTTTACTCTGGTATTCCTTGTAGCTAAAAGGCGCTAGCATATGCTATTGGAATTGTTAGCTAGTGTCTGTTTGGTATTGTATTTGTGCATGATCATTTTGAGGGGCCTATCCAATGCGATATTTGCTTTTTGTCAGGATACCTTGTATTTTGATAGGAAGAAGAATGGCTAGAGAGTGAAGAGGATTATGATGATTGGGAAGACACTTATGGCTTTGGTAATCGTAATGGTAGACTTGGAGTGGTGCAACAGGCAGTTAAAGGTACCCAAAATAAGGCAAAAGCAACGCTTCAGCCGCAAGAAAAGCAGTTTGGAAAATATTTGAATAGGATTAATATAAATGAGTTCTCTGGTCCAGTAGGCAGTGATGGTGTTGGAAAATTCGGGAAGGGTGTGGTAAAAAGAGAAAACGAGTCGCGTTCAAAGGACAAAGCTGACAGAGCAACAGTTGAACAGGTATTGGATCCTCGTACGAAAATGATTTTATTCAAGTTGCTTAACAGAGGCTTTATCAAAAGCATAAATGGGTGTATAAGCACAGGAAAAGAAGCCAATGTTTACCATGCAACAGGCACTGAAGGAGAAGACAGAGCAGTCAAAGTCTACAAAACTTCAATATTGACGTTCAAAGACAGGGATAAGTATGTATCAGGGGAATTCAGGTTCAGACATGGCTATTGTAAGAGCAACCCAAGGAAGATGGTGAAAACGTGGGCCGAAAAGGAAATGAGAAACTTAACTAGGATGTATAATGGTGGCATACCGTGTCCTAAGCCTCACATTTTGCGGAGTCATATCCTAGTAATGGATTTTATTGGATGTGATGGGTGGCCAGCGCCGTTACTTAAAGATTGTATTATATCGGAATCCAAGGCAAGGGAACTTTATATGCAATGTATTAGGATGATGAGGGACTTGTACTGGAAGTGCAAGCTCGTGCATGCGGATTTGAGCGAATTTAATATGCTTTTCAACCAGGTTAGCGACAAGCTTTATGTCATTGATGTATCCCAGTCTGTTGAGCATGATCATCCAGCTGCACTTGCATTCCTCAGAAAGGACTGCACAAACATCAACGAGTTTTTCAGGAAACACAGAGTCTGTACCATGACTGTTAAGGAACTTTTTGAGTTTGTTACCGACCCCACTATAACTGGTGATAACATTGATGAATATTTGGATAGAATACAGCAGAAAGCCATCAACAGAACTATCAGCGACATAACCCAGCAGGACGTTGTTGATGAAGAAGTGTTTAAGAAAGCTTTCATCCCAAGAACGTTGGATGAGGTTATTGATTATGAAAGAGATGCCATGAAAGCTCAAGATGGAAATGTAAAGGATGTTTTCTACCCTATGGTGACGGGGCTCAAAGAAGACTTGACTGGTGCAAAAGACCTTCCAAATCTGTTGAATGATGGAAGTAGGCCGGAAAAAGGAGAGAAGACTGAGAATGAAGAATCACCCAGTAACCCGGTTTCTGACCAAATTTCGTCTAGTAGTGATGATAGCGATAGCGAAGATGATTGTCACAGAAAATGCAGCGAATCTAACGATGATGGTAACACGAACACTGATATATCCCGAAAAGATCACAAGAAACTTGTGAAAGAGCAAAACAGGGAAAGGAGAAAGAACAAAATGCCTAAACATGTGAAGAAAAGGAAGGAGAAGGTTGGCAAAGCAAGAAAGCCAAGACGATAGTCTGTTTGTCCTTTTGAAGTTCATTCAAAGTATAAACATATTCGAATCTTGTGTTCCTAAAAGTAAAGGTTATATATGATATTCGTAAACTAATCAGCCTATGGGTTTTGCCCTTTGTCTGACTTTCAAAGCATTCAATAGAGGTTTACGTTATTCAGCCTCATGTTGAATTTGCCTTATGATTCATCGGCCTTGAAGTGAATTTGAGAGAAACTTAAGTTAATGAACCAGATGTAGCGTTAGCTTTTGTATCATACTGCTCGTTGGAAGTGATATCAATCGGTCAATATTGAATATTTAGAGAACAACTATCTGAAAGCGTTTGAGATGGTGTTTTACTAGCGTACGTTGTGTTCACGTATGAATTCTTTTTTCACTAAACTTAATATGCTACCGTTTACTTTCCGCCACACGTTTGTGTCAAGAGCTAATTTCCCTTTGTAGCCTTGCAGTTGTTTTGAGCTAATTCCCCATGTAGCCTTGCAATTGGTTTGAGTCGAGTTACAGTACTTTGAAGGAGGTTGAAGCAGGAAGTCAACATATTAGCTGAGGTAGCTAGGAGGCATTGCATTCCGAAGAAATACTCTTTCAACTTTGATAAAGAATAATTATATAATATTTGAAGCTATGAAGCAAGGGAATCATTCTATGCACCATAGGCTTATAGAAGGTACTTATATAAAGTTTGGCTGAGCGGTTTTTAAACGGTTATTGACTGTAGGAAGCAACGACGTGACCGCACCTGCACTCATCTTGAAAACTAAAACTAAAGAGTTCACAGAAAAGCTGAACTTAAGATCCTAATCTGGGAGACAATGGTGACCCTTTTAAGGAACCCCTAGGCCAAGTGGATAGACTTGCTGTATGTGCACCGGAAGTTTTTCCAGACGGGAAAACAGCTGATGATGTCCTTTCTGGTTACGAAATATCTTTGGTGTGGAGCCTGTTTATTTCAGTCATTCATTTTACATATTTAAGGGGGCTGCCCTTCAGCTTAGCTGATTTTCAGGGGGACCTCCGTTTAAATGCTTAAAAGTTACTATAGTAAAAGCTAAAATTCTATATAGCCTAAATACAATGTACTAAAATAAATGAATTTATAACCCATTAGTAATCTACCCTTTATATACAATAAAAATTAGAAGTTTCCATCCAAGCTCATGTAAAAGAGGCTTGCTTGGTGCATCAAACCTGCTGTTCGTTACAATACATGCGGCCTGGTTTTGCAGTTTCTGGAAATGGCTAAGCTCTGTATTCCCACAAAAGCTCCAGACGGAGTAGCAATAACGAAAGGGGGTTCCACAATGCCAATATAGAGTATTTTCAAGGTATCTAGAGGAAGAAAGCTTCTTGCATGTTTCAAGCTTGCAACCCCTTTAGATACCTTAGAATACACAACGTTGATGAGTTCTTTCCAATTGAGAGTATTATTACATGTACGCCAAGATACTTAGCGTTCGGGACAGCTTCAATATTGGTACCCTGAAGTTTAATTTGAATATTTTTGTTTTGATCTGCCAGGATTTTATGCTTTTAATTTGTGGAAATGAGCATGGCATAAGTTTTCACTACATGCAAAGAAAGTTTATTTCCCTCCAACCACTTTTCTAGCTGGTAGAGATCGCTGTCAATAGCCTCATTCAACTGAGTGATTTCGTAGGACTGATTGAAAATAATGGTATCGTCAGCATACATGGAAATATTTGAGTTTCTATAGCTAGTGGGAAGTTGTTGATATAAATGAGAAACAAAAGGGGACCAAGACATGATCCCTGTGGTACCCCTGTAGTTACGCCTTGAACCTTTAAATCTACACCGCCTACTCCTACTCTGCAAAATTGTTTCGGGTAGGACAGGTAAATTTAAACCAAGATAGCTCCCCAATGCACGGTTTTTTCTTATAAGAAACAAGTATATAAGAAAAATGATGCTCAAATCAGGCAGAAATTAAGAAACAAGAAGCACAGGCTGGCTAAGTTTTAAGAGTAATCTTGAAAAATCTGTTTTTGCGAGAAAATTTTTAATTGAATTGGAAACAAAATGCAAGCAACATCCATTTCTTAAATGTTTATAATTATAATTTCAATTTATTGTCCCATAGTTGCCTTGGTGCTATAGGAGATTGCAAGAATTGTAGGAAACATTTAAGACTGAATTTGACAAAATATTAAAAAACATCCAGGCTGAAGGTTGAAAGTTTGTTTCTTACATAATAAAACGTGTAATGCATTGACTTTCGGCAGAGAGTGTTATGACTGACGATGTCATAAGCTTTTCAGGTGAATGCATACCAAATCCACTAGCTTTCCTAAATCCAATCCTTTGTACAGTCATGAATGCTTTTTAGTTGACATGTTGCAGTTGAGTGCAGACGTAGGAAGCCTGACTGATCACAAAGTTAAGCTATTTTTACTCATGTACTGGTACAACTGATCGGCAATCAACTTTTCAAGGAGCCTGGCAATCTTCGAGTGTGGAAAATTACTCGTCTCAATTGATGTATTTAGACTGGTTGCCAGAGAATTCTCAATGAAGAGTAGAGCAAGTTTTAAAAAATAATAGGATATATCGTCATTCCCAGAGTACTTTGAGGTTATTTTTTTCGCGAGCGCATCCCTGGTGTCCTGTACATTAATATTAACTTTTTGCCCATTTACGTGATAATGGTGAGATAGAGGAGGATTGCGATAGTAACAATTTTGCTGGCCAGCTCATTCCCGATAGAGCAAAAATAGCTGTTAATCACGCTAGCAATGTCTTCTTTGCAAGCTGCAATCGATGTTGCATGATTTTGATCGTTTGTTTAAAAGTTCAGTGATTGCCTTCCAAGAATCTTTTAGGTTTCCCTGGCTTGCGAAAATCTCTTCATTATAGTACTGCTTTTTTAGTTTTCTATATAAGGTATTGACCCTGCTTCTGACTTCTATAAGAGCCCATCATTATAGAGCATTTGCTCTAAAGGACTGCTTTTTTAACCTATCCCTGGCATGCATCAGATTCTTAAGATGTTTATTTATCCACGGGCAGTACTTTGCAGATACATGGATTTGCCTTACTGGGGCATGCTTGTCAATTATCACAGAGAGAACTAACCAATTATTGACAAGAATATTGATATCTGTTGTTGTGATCATTTGCCCCCAGCATACACTAGCGCCATCAGCAAGGAAGTCACCTTCTGCAAACCTTTTCATTTTTCGTGGTCCTGTTCAATAGCCCCATTAAGTTTCCTGATGCAATACACCATATAATGATCACTTAGGGATACATTTAAACCCCTGTCTCAAAAACGTTCTTTGGGTAGGTTGTTGCAATGTGGTCAATAATGGAGGCAGATCTCAGTGCAACCCTTATAGGTTCATCGATTAAATGCTTGAAACTAAATAGGTACTTTACATTACATATATATTTTGCATTACCATCTATTGGGTAAGCTCCAACTTGTTTAGAAAGCAGAATTAGTTCCTTATTTTCCCTATCCAAGGAAGAGATAGCTTTCTCAAGTTTGTTAAAGACATTTACCGGTTCGCTCGGTTGTTTATGCCAAGCAAAAAGAAGAAAAGGTTTACTCTTTAGAGTTTCAATTTCGATATATATGATTTCCAACCAATCAGTTGGGACGCCTGGCCGAACCTAATAAGAGTCGTTACAAGTTCTGTATTGACGAACTTGCCTGTAGCCAGGTACCCAGTTAGCTCCTTGGGATAAGTGAGGTCAAGCTTAGTCTCAATTAAGGCGAGGATATGTATTCCTAAGCCAATTAGGAGATGTTTTATCTCATCAAAATGGCCACGAAGACCATTTACGTTCAGGAACTCAATCGCCAAGCTCATTTTTAGGTGCCATGTGCTGATGACACCGATTATCCGTTTGTAACAGAAGGAGAGACTACAGAAGCCATCATGGATGAAGAAACTAGTGATAATACTGGAAATGATGTTAATGGTGCTGATCAAGAAGCATTGCTATACGATCGGTATATAATATGTTTTATAGATTAGAAGAGACAGTGAGGTTTATGATGGTATGTAGTAAATTAGTTATAATAGTCTTTGATATTTCACTGGAGACTTCGAAATACGGCTCTACGTGAATACATGGTGTTCAGCAAACATGGAGAAATTCAATGAAATCTGAATAAATTCACTGCATTTGTTGAACATGATTTGACAGCAAAATATAAACAAATTGGCATTATAACCTTTTTCGGTGAAGCACCTCTTATTGATCTTCCAATCTTTGTTTTCCCTTGAATATTGGTTTGTTGTTATTTTTGTTTGCATTGAAAAACTCCCGATAGCTCCATCATTCGATCATTCGAACCGTTTTGATTGGTTCTCGGAAGGCTCAAGTTATTAAGAGTTTACTATAGTTTTATTGGAAAGAACTCTTTTAGGTACTCGTTCGACACAATGGACTTTGACCTCTAGCGCCATGTTAGAGCTGTTGGGAACTCTCCTAAGGTAAAAGCCTGCATTCGTGCCAACCCATGTGCAAGCCAGAATGGTTGTTAGATAAAATCTGTGGATGGAGTTGCTACTTAAAAACTCAATATAGAGTTACTGTTAACGAAAATCAGTGCATTTACTTGCATTGTTTTATTGACTACCACTGAGGAGGCGAAGGCAGGTGATTGCTTGTTTTGGTTGTGTAGACCTCAGTGCAAAATGGCGGACAATCTGAAAGCAAAGCAGGAACAGAGTGGTTCCGGTAATGCGTTTAGAATCCACATCGTTGCAGATTCTTTGGCAAAATGCAGTGAAGGAGACCTTCTTATTGACGATTATATAATTGCATATGAGGAATTGTGTATTTTTTTCAATTTGCTTGGTTCTGTTTTTGGTTTCATCACTTCCGACGTTAAGGAGAAAATAGAAATCTTGCGAAATTTCCGAAATGGCCACAGTGAAAAACATAAATATGAGACTGTAGATGGAATGATGAGGCATGAGATAGAAGTCCATAAGAAAACAAACCAAGCATTACTGGGGTCAAGAACCCTGCTGAGGCTGCATAGAGCCTTGTCATTCACGATGCTCTTCATGGAAAAGTTGTCCGTAAGCGGCGACCACGAAAAAGCCTCAACAATTGCATCAAGCGCGTATTCCGAGACCCTATCAAAGTATCATCCTTGGCTGATAAGAAAAGCGGCAAACTTAGCTATGTACACTCTGCCGTCCCGAGGTGATATGCTTGTTCTTGTAGCTTCTGGCGAACCTGATGAGCGAGAAGTGCAAAAGATGTTGAAAACTTGTGTAGTTGCAATTAGACTTGTATATGACTCAGTTGAAGCCTTGTATACTAAATATGATCTCCATGGGCTTCCATAGTTGCGTTGGCTATTGTTGCAACTTAGCCATGACTTTTCCTGGTACCTAGTTTGGAATCTACAGATTGGTTTTTGATGCTGTTTGATATACGTTTGAATTATGGGACTTTATAGTTCGTGTGCATTTGGAGGATAGTTTGAACCAAAAGATGTTTGAAATAACTGCAGTCCCATTTTGTGAACTGCATTCAAGCAAGCAAACAGTTTTATCCTTTGCATTGTAGTTTTGAGACTTTGATAAGTTGGCCTCTAAGCATTTGTTGTTGGTGACATTTGTTACAAATTTTCAACGGAATGGGTACTTTTCAAGCATGCAACTAGGAATCTTTAAAGGCAGGAGCCTAATCAACTAAAAGGGTACACAAAGCATTTTCTGAAGAGAATGTATCTTGGAATAGAATTTTTTCAGATTTAGAAGCAAGAGAAATTGTGCTGGAAGTTTCATGATTGCCTTACTTTTATGTGTAGCAAGGACTATAAGCATGTCTGTGTAGCAGAAATGCAACTTGTAGTTTCTAATTTCTCCAGGGAAAAGAGTGCATTTACTTTTATGAGGAAAGGGCAGGTGTCTAGACCCTCAGGACCTGCCCTGTAGTTGCATGCCTGAATTTAACTGTATAGCAGCCACGTTGAAAATCACATTATCTTCCCACACCATTAATGTTTCAGTCACACTGCAGTTTACTGATACTATATCTGGAACACTGTAGCACTATCGCAATGTAATGAAATTTAAGACTGATAAACACAATCCTACAGATGAGGAAATAGATGTTAATAATGATTTGTTTATTATGCAATCTAGAGTATTTCATAGAACTATTATTGAATATACTTTGCCAAATGTGAAATGAATCAATTTCAATTGAATTGTTAGCAATTGGCAAAGGCTACCCTGTTGTATACACCTGGGTGCATTTGTGGTTTCACCATATTGTGCTGTGCAGTAGAAAAGAATTGAAGCATTGCTAGAGTATACTTTCAATGGTAATTTAAGGCAGTTTTTGGTACTAGTTTTACAATAAAATGTATAGCAACTTGCAATATATAGATATATAGATATAATGAAAAAGTAATTAGAAACAGAGGCATTGTGTCCTAATATAATATATGTATTGGTTAGTTTTTAAAAATTTTTCTTGGATATCCAGTTCATGAATGCTATCTTGCTAGCTATTAGGTTCTTTTTCAAAAACAGGATTTCCTTTGTTCCTTTTTCTTTTCCTGAAACTTCCTTCTCTGAACCTAGATATTTCTGTCCTTTTGTCCCTCCATTTAGTGAGGAACTGCTTGAAACAGAATAAAATTCAGCTGAAAAGTGCTTGATAATGCTGTTTCAACTAGTAGTACCTCATTAACTATATCAGTAAAAACTATAGACTTCCCTTGTTATTAGAAGCTAGTATCACAAAAATAATGAGTGTAAAAAGTGTAAAACTTCAAGGAAACATTATTTAGCATACTGATAGCACTTTTTCACCAGACATTCACTAGTCAAAATATGAAGCATTTGAAAGCAACCAAAACATACTCTATTCAAAATTTTTGTAAGTTCTGTTATTTTTAGGCCCCCTTGGAAATCAGCTCTGCTGTAGGGCAACCCTTTGTACGAAGTATGAGATATATGACATAGAGATAGTGCACCCTGCACTTGGGGTAAGTCCTGCCCAGGGTATGAGCTACAGCACCTCCATGTTAGTATTGCAAGCTAATAGCACACCAGGACACTAGCTATGCACTGATACTGGTCAACTAAATTTGAGTGTTAGTTTCTATGCTGTTGTTGATGTTGTTCGTCATTTCATAAATGTTTATGCATGCATGGCGGATGCTTCGCACTTTGCAGTACTGTATGAGCAAGCGTAAAGCAAACTCTGTCGGAAGTTGATGGACAATAACTGAAGGTAGGAAGGCGATCAACAACTTTAATGATGTATTTTGTCTCGATTCAGTCCCTAGCCGTAAGGTAGCAACTTTGAAAAAATCTTAATCTGTACTTATCCTCGTGACTGTTACCGATATCATATTCACACTGCAGAGTTTGGCAATTGCACACTCGAGATTTTGTCTCATATGCTACTGCACACCTAGATATTAGTGTTGTAGGGTGTTGAAAGGCGATAGAGCGTGGTTTCATCGGTTAATTTGAATATTTTCTAGCTATCATATCGATAATAATGATGTAAAATTGCTCTGACGTGGATGCTGTACGATACATACAGAATCTCTTAAAGTGAAAAAGAACAAAAAATAATAAACTATTTTTCCTTTCTAAGCCAAAAATCAAGTGCACACTTCAAGTGTTGGAGACTTGCCTACTATGAATCAGTGCTGAAACTACAACAAATTGAGGACATTTGTCCGTGAATAATCTATGCACAATATTCATTATTGGTTCACTGCACAGTATAGACCTGTAGATAAATAAAATAACTAGAGTGCATTCCATGTACTTAGGCCTGAAGATCTTCGGCATGCATAAGGTCTTAAATATCATTTCATTTTTTCATTTTCATCAATCCATTCTATACACTGGATGAAACGTAACTGCTATACAACTAAATACAACTACAATAATTGACAATTTAACAGAATAGTAGTTAAAAGAGACAAAAAATTACATGCTGCTTATAGCATAGAGAGTGACTAAGGAGGAGCTCAAGTTAAACTAATCGAAAAATACTTAAAAAGAAACAGTAGTCATGCAAAACAACAGCAGCATATATGAAACAGACAATCCTTCATCAAATTTACTAGATAAGCATGGGAGTCCACACAGTAGATCTGTTCAAGTGTTTCAGAAACTGATCAGAATGGAATACTTTAGGTATTTTTTCGAATTTTAGGTGCCTTACAGTAGGCATTTTTGCCTATGCAAAGGGTCAGCTTATTCATGGTCTGTTGTGGTATTTGGGATTTAGCTTAAAATTGTTTTTCTGGTAATTTTCATAGTATTCATTAGTAGGATTTTTAGATTATAAATTAAATTGTATATATTTAAGTTTATTTTGTTAGTTCATTCAAGTATGATTTTATTTTGTAGGAGGGCCCTTTGAAAACTGTCAATTTTGCTGAATTACTACCCTCCTCATTAGATGGATATATGAAATATATAAGAAAGCATAAAGCTTAGCATCTTATAATCAGCCATTTATCAATTGATCTTTTCTGTGCAAGGGATCTGGCCATGTCTTGGAATCAAAGTCTTCAAAATGGCCTGCAGAACAATAATGGATCTAGTAGTGATGAGAGCTCTTCAATTGGAAGCAGCTCAAATTTACAATCTCTTTGCTATTTACTGCTAAATAATGGAAATTTGCAGGATTTGATGAAACAGCAACAACTTCTTCAAGCAGATAGGGTATGTCATTTTCTCATGCAGTATATTCTTTATTACTTTTAAGATACCAATACTAGAATTTTGAAAACTATGTCTCAATATGCAACTTTAATGGAAAATGTGGTATATTTGTGTTGTTTAGTTAAATTTCCATACTTTTCCAAGCTGCTTAATTCAGAGATTTTCAATACAGGCAATACATGTTATTATGTTTTCATATAAGAGGGCAAATTTAATCACTTCTTTGTATATGGAATGCGATTTAAGGTGGCCTGGATAGGGAAATATGAAGAGACAATACTGAAGATTCTCCTGGAAAGAAATAATGCTTGACCAATCCTACAAGAGAAGTAGTGGTGAAACTTTAGTGCTTCTTTTAGGGAACATGAAGCATAGATAGCCTATTAGAGGTTATGACATGCATGACATTCATGATCAAAGGGCATTTTATGCCTGAAAAATTGGAAGCCAAGTCAGACAGCTAAGGCAATGCCTCCACTTGTGTTTTACAATATGATACGATATAATATAAAATATAAGTATAAAGTACAATATAAGGTACAATATAAAATACAATATAAATATGATATAATTTACTGAAAGAAACTGTAGCAAACTGGTGATGTACCAACAGGACCCCCATGTAAAATTACAACTTTTTAGGCATTTACAATTATCTTTCATGAGCAAATATACACTCAATTACATGGATCATTGATTATTTCTGGGGGGGGGGTAGGTATTCTCTTATAGTGACATAGGAGAACCCAGCAATGGTTGAGTCCAATGCAAGAGAGAATTTTGAAATTTTACCCTCTTGAATGGCTTAAAATACTCTCCCAGATGAAAACTTGACAGAGTAGATTTGCCTAACAATTACTAAAAAATACCTGAGTTACCAGCAAAGTTTTAAGTTGCTATATGCCATCAGATTTTCTGTAGCCTGTAATGCAGTTGGACTTTCACTAGGGTTTTCAAATGTGCAAAATAGCAGAATCAGTTTTGCATCATGGTTTATCACTACCATATAGTCATTCTTCATTCAATGGAAAACAGTCTTCCCCCTCTGGCACTTTTTGCAGAGTTAAGTTGGCTGGTTGGAACATTCCTGTACAGACAACATTATTAGGCCAATAGCTTCAAAATATGATGATTTCTTTCTGCAGAATAGCAGCTCGTAGTTCAAAACTCATATCACTGGGCAATTCACCTTTGTGCAAAGAACTTGATCATGCACTTCTTGGTGCTTCATTGCCTTGAGAAGTGCAGTTTCCTAAAACACATTGACTGAAAGTTTACTTTTAGTGCTTCCCATAGTTTTAACTTCTATGCTTGAATAACTAATAAAGCTGTAACTCTGTTTCTTCTTTTCAACAAGCTGTAATGCATTGTCTGCTTTTGTCAAGGAAGATATTTGAGGGGTTTAATGACTTAAGCAAAGGCTTGTCTGGGGTTTGTGTTAGCTTTCTTTTTAGCAGAACTGGTTAGCAGCCAGATTTATCAAGATAAGTTTTTGAGATAGCTAATTTGTAATCAGCTGCAATTCTGACATTGAGGATTCTGATCCTCTTTTAATTTTAGTGCTTTTTCCATTTAGAGAAGCCAGGTTAAGTACACTACCTCTCCAAGTTACAGGCTGATGTTAGATATCATTGAGCATATTGATTTTTATAAATGAAGCAACACATGCTGTCATTGTCTTCAAACAATGATTTTTAAATGGGGCAATTCTTCTTTCCGTGCTGTTTTGCTGAGAGTACACATTTCTTTCCATGATATGGTCTCCTGATTACATTACTCTTTCCTTGAAACAAGATTCTTGCTTTCCCTTTAACTCTTTTGGCTGCTACTGGACTTTTGCTGTCAGTCAGTCTCCTTTACCTCAATTTCTGTTTGCTTTCATCAAACTGTTTGACTGACTTACTTATTAAGCTGCCTTCTTTCATTGAAAGTTCAGCTCTGCTCTTTTTATTCATTGAAAGTTCAGTCAACATATTAGCAAGCATCTAACTACCAGATTTCCTATTTTGAATTTTATCCAAGGGAGTTAAGGGCATATGAGTTAATATAAGAAGATGTTGAAATCTCCCGATTCTTGCTTATTTACTATGCTCTGTGAAATTTTGCTTAGATTTTGAAAATGCTATTATAAAGAACAGCCCCCCTTGCTCTGTCGCCCATGGTTTACAGAGGGTTGTTACAGCTCCATATGGTTAGACAACAATCAACATGAGAAATTGTCTCCATCCTGGATGTTTTTCTTTTTCATTCAGTCAGAGTGTTTGCAGCCCCTAAAATGTGAAGCCCTGCTGTGTGCCTATGAAATACTTCCTATCATCAAAAGCTGTAATTTTGATAGAAAGCCATTGGTTATACTTGTTTATGAGCAGCAGATTGTCTTTTTGTATTACGCGTTTCGTAACTTCTCCAACAAAACGCCGTGAACAATAACTATTCTAATGTCATTGTTTTGAATTTTCTTTGAGTCCATGGAGTTTTATTTTATAATAAAAACAATAACGGACCATTCTCATTTTATGCCCAGCAATTCAGTTTGACATTTTTCTTTCCTTCAACTAGGCTTTGTCATTTTTCCTGGTTCATGTACTGTTTTAGTCTGTTTATTTATTATTATTAGTCTATTCTATGGGTTTGAAGTGTACAGAGTTTTATTTGAATAAGGAGATTTCCTTTAGCTGTATGCAATAAATTTTCTTGCTGGCTTTCAATCACTTTCTTACAATAGCAAACTGGTTTTGACAAAGTGTATTTACCTAGTCCTTTTCGTTAGTAAAATCTGACTCGTGTGGCAATTAATTCAAGATCATTGTATTATACATTTCTCGACATACTTCTTCTTGGGGAAAGTCTGCTCCTGGCTGTGAATGGTCAGAATGAATAGCAACCCTAGGGAACTGGTTGGTTTCCCCTCTTTCCTGTTTATTCTTTCTCTAGAATCTTTTCTAGAAAGTTGGAAATTTAGGTGATGATTATGGTCACATATGAATTAAAAGCCATGGCCTTTCAAATTGAAAACATCACAGCAACATCTCAAGACACGTTTTTGCGCGTGCGATGGGTAACACATGCAACTAGATTTACTCATATAGTGTGGTTCATGGTTCTGGCAGGGATGCCATGACGGCATAAACTGTTTATCTTTAATGGATTTATACTGCTCTTCTTTAGACAATGCTTTGAAAATTCGCCATTTTTATCAATGGAGGTTTTGCAAAAACTCTCAATAAAGGGGATAGCTATCAGATTGAAATTTCAGCCGAGCTTCGTGCTTTGTCATCGTGATCAGCACGGTTACCGGCATTATTTTCTTGTTGTCAGCTATTTTGTCGGTTCATGTGAGGGAATGGCCTGGCTTGCCGCTACTGTTCAGAGCTATGCTTCCACCGATGTGTTATGACTTTAAATGTATGTAGCGCAGCATGTAACAACTGTGACATGCATTTAATAATAGTTGAGCAAGAAGCCCGATTAGACGGGATGAGCGATTCAAACCTAGGCTAAATGTAGCAACCGAATAGACTCGAAACTGCCTCGGGATTTGAAATTTCTTTGCACAGATTCCCGCGAAACATTTTAGTAGTTCTTGTCCTTCAATTCATTTCCTTGAACTCAGTCCCTAATTGGCTTTATATTTTCGATTTTGTGGGCTCATAATACGACCTACAGGATGTTTGAGTTTGGAAATAACACGTAGTTGTATTTATCTATCAACATGGCAAACTACACTGCAAAGGAAAACAAGGCATGTCCTGTCGTGACTCTTGTAGTTTGCTAAGCATTCAATGAAAATGGCACTTTTGTTGTCAGTTTTCCACTGAAATTGTTCTACAATGCTTTCGAACTCTTTGCTATCTTTGGCAAACTTCGTTTTGCTCTGTTTTTACAAGTAACGTATATTCACAATGAGCCTGAGCAGTTTAAGTTTCCGCCCGCGCTTGAGTCATTGCCATTGCAGGACCAGTCCCAGCCTCTTGGGCTAGACTTGGATACTCTGCTTGCCTTACTGAAGAAGACCTGAAATTCTAGCATGAACTATAAATTTTGTGATCCTCTGATTCCTAATTCCTTATTCTAATTCCGCTGATTTCCTTCATGGGATCTAGTTTAACTTGCTAGAACAGATGACTTAAGCCAAGAAGAGTACAGCTCCGATCTAATTGGTTTACATTAGATCCCGCTTTGGTGTTACTTTGACCAGGATTTTTGACCTGGTAGAGTAGACCTACACAGGATTTTTCCTTTTCAGTAATGGAACCGCTATTATTTGTTTCCTGTAATGGAACAGTATGTTGTTTAGTTAAAGATATTCAAAAAATGCACTAGTTTTATTAGTTTACCCAAAGGCAAGGTAATTTGCCATTTTAGATTTCAAATCTGGCGCAGGTACCCGAGCAAAGCCCAGAGTTGTCTGAGCAGCAAAAGATACAACAATCGCAGGAAGAGAGACAAAGTGAAAACCAGCAGCAGCAACAGCTGCAACAACAACAGCAGCAGCTGCAGCAGCAGCTTCAACAACAGCAGCAACTACAGCATCAGCAACAACAGCAAGAACAACAGCAGCAACAGCAACAACAATTGCAGCAGCAGTTGGTTGAGGAGAATACACTGGAAAATGGTAGTGCACAAGAATTGAGGTATAGAAAGACTATGAGTGCACTAGAGAAATCTGGGCTGCTTGATTTGACTTTGAAAATCTCAGAGCTTATAAAGCAGAACGAAGCTTTGCAGAAGGATATAGACACCCTAGAGCATATTGTTGAGACTACATATATGGTAGTCATGGGGGATCGACCCTGAATTGAATAGCCATCAGGGCAGCATAGCTACCAAATGCTTGAGAAATCTTTCCATTTCTCTCCCAACGTAGTTGACCAATCATCATGCAGGATTCTGACCACACATGCTAGGCTAGGCCCATTTTGCACGATGATTGGTCAATTAGATGAGGTTGGAAGAAAACAGACCTTACAGGACTCTCAAACATCTGGTGGCTATGTTCATCAGGCTATGATTAAGCCACACTTTAGAAACCTAAGTGAATTGGAGTATAACTCCATGTGTTTTCTATTATGTGAATTTCTACTTTGCATATTAATTTGCCCTTGTACAATTCTTTGGGAAATTCTACAGGAAGTTACACTATAAAATATCTTTAGATGACATTTTGTTGACAGTATAAATTCATTGAAAATCAACGTTAAATATTGATCATAATGACTGCACAAGCAGCAGTAGACTATCTAATGTTACTATAACTACTAACTTATTTTCCTATGTTACTGAATTTGTTTTTGAATGTAATTTGTTATCAGTGTACACTGCGCTATTCTTAGGGCAACGGTGTCGAATCTGTCTGGAATTCACCACTTTGTGAAAATATTGTTTTATCTAGGGACTGGCAACCTCCGGCCCGCATGCAAATTCTAAGAAGCCTGCTTACCTTACGAGTTTGGCTAAAAATGATATTTTCGGTTATACGTTAGTTCAGCCCATTTCGGTCCGGCGAGTTCGATCAAGAACCCAGGCTTCATAGGTATGCCCCCGCCCCATGGAAAAAGGTTGCCCATTTCTGGTTTAATCGATAGTATGAGCAGCCTTTTGCTGTAGGCAGCACCTAAGATAGATTTGTATCTATACGACAAAGTTGGCCGCTTTTATTAAGGATTTTCTTCTTTGGTTTCGCTATTATTTCCTTCAATTTGCTTAGCATATTGATGCAGCTGTAATAAATCCCAATTTTCAGTCAAGTTTGAACATCATTTAACAATAATCCATTATTCTTTTCGCTCGTTTGACGTTGAATTTGAACACCATTGATGCATGATCAAAAGTGTTTACTATCTCGAGAAGTTTTGCTTCTTTCTGCTTGTTGCGGTGGTTACAGTTTGAACTTCAACGGCCGTGGAATCGCAGCTGAAATCATAGTTTGTAAACATTTATTGTCTTTAGCTTTCTACAGTTGCCTCAGTTCATCATAAAAGGCTTATGTCAGGCAATGGGAATAGTTGCTTGCTCTGTTTCGCTCGCAGTGCTTAGCTTCCCTGGCTGCGTAAGTAGAAGGATGAATGTTTCCGAGTCGTTTTCGCTTGATGAACGTTTCAGAACTCAAATAATGGTATTCCTCGTACTTGATTCTATCGTTGCCTTATCTACTATTGTTGGAAATAGCATATTTATGATGATTTTGGCATTAAAACATTCATTACATACACCGCCGAATATTCTTCTCGGAGCTTTATGCCTCAGTGATCTACTCGTTGGTACAGTTGTACAGCCATTATACTTATCAGAGTTTTCATGCAAACTTGCTGGAGTTTCTATTGATGCACTCTTGACTTTGAAGACCATACTGACGTGGTTTTGTGTCGGCCTATCTTATCAGCATATCTTTCTTATTAGTCTGGATCGATATGCTGCGCTGTGCCATCCATTTTTGTATCATTCGTACGCAACATGCAGGCTTCATGTTCGAATCTGCTTATTGACATCGATTATCCCATTGTCTGTTACCACGACAAGCATAATTCTTCTTGTCACACATAACCTAACCATTCGAAACTACATTTTATCTGGCTTGCTGTTGGTCTCGTTTGTTGCTGTGGCCTTTGCTAATTGGAGAATTTTTGTTGTCTTACTTTATCGAAAGCGAAAGGTTGTAGTAGTTGGAGAGATAGCAGGAGAGAATAGAAGACACGAGACTTCCAAGGGCAGACAAGAGAGGAACAAAACTTACGTCATTGTTATCGTCCTTGTCCTATTTTTCATTTGCTATCTGCCCCTGTTTATTCAGTTCATTTTGAAGTTTTGGCAGGAAGAAGTATTTACATCCTTTGCGAGGTTTCAAGCGTTCGATCTATGGACTGATTTTTTCATGCTGCTCAACAGTGCAGTCAATCCACTTGTGTACTATGTTCGAATGAAAGAGATGCGCAAAGCTGCGTTCGATATCCTATGCAGACGCCGTTGCAATGCAGTGAACCAAGAATACGTCAACACGCAAACCTACTAAACTGCTATTAGGGATATTGTGTAATACTGTTGATCTGACTTTGAAATGGCTCCTACTATCTTTCTAGCCATCCGTCCGTCTGTCTGTCTGTCTGTCTGTCTGTCTGTCTGTCTGTCTGTCTGTATAGTTGTCTATCTGTCAAACCTAGGTAATTCGGAAGTCCAACAAAGAGTATCACAAAAAAAAGAGACAAGATTTCGTCTTATACAAGCGTGCTTTTTCTATCTTGTCTCATTCACCAACTGTTCTCTATCTTACAATTTGACACACAATTACAGCTATTCTTCCGTTCTGTGACGAGGGTTATGAGTCAAAGCTCATATCACACGCAATACTATCATGACAAAGGGTAAAAGTTACTAAATGTCATCAGCTAAAAGTTGGTACATCTCACATATCTGCCCGCCAGCCTACCTGTCTGTCTGTCTGTCTGTCTGTCTGTCTGTCTGTCTGTCTGTCTGTCTGTCTGTCTGTCTGTCTGTCTGTCATCACTGATCAATCGATGATCGAATATCAAAGTTTTTTGCATCGTTCTTATGGACATGATGTCTGCTATCACAGATTGAAGCATCCAAACCTACCAAGAAGAGAGATCACTCCGATAGGAACGATGCAAGCAAATTGCTGACCTCCCATCATCGATTGATTGTAACGAAAAGTATTATGAGAAAAAAGAACCGCGAACAGATACAGCTTTTGGATCTTGGTGATTTACTTCTACAGCTATCTCATATAGTCTACATAGTCTTGAGTACCGAATAACCCGGGAGGTGGGAATAAACAAAGTTGGGAAATGTTTTGAAGATTAATAATTGGGGAGGGGGGCGGAAAGTATAAGACATGAACATTTCGAGGAACAACTTAGGAAGACTGACTGATCATGAAGTGTCTATAAAAGGAAAGATAAAGAAAACTATATTGTAATCGGATATTAAATAACTCCCATGTTGGTCACTAAGTAAATGAAAGCAGTCTCTGGGAAGAAACACAATCTCACTGATAAAACCCTCAAAAGTAATGAGTGGGTGGGGGGTGGAATGAATGCGTGGAGGAGTCGGAAAAAACTCGAATACTAACAATCAGGGGGGAGGCGGTTATTGGGTACTTAAGAGTAGAACGCATATACTTATAGCATGAACTGACTTGTTCATGCTATAGGCATATGCACAATATACATTGTACCTTTTAAATAGGGCTTACTATCAAACTTTTTAAATATACAAATAAAGGATCTTCATATACATCTTCTTTTTATTAAATGTCCAATATATTTCAATCAGCATGTAGAATCTCCAAGATAAACTCACCTTAAACTGCTTCATGAACTAGTAGAACCTTTTCGCTCTAAATGGCAAAAGCCATTTTACCAAGCATTCACTTCGAATGCTAGGCCTGAAACTTTCTCACCGTGAGTATCGTGCTTCTGTATTTTTAAAAATGCTTCATTTTGCTGCAATTTAGTATTCCTACTGTAAACAGTTAGTGCGCATACTCAGTTAGTGCGCATACTTTTCAAAGCACTGCTGCCAAATGGTGTGAATTTTCCACTGAAAAACATCAATATTGTTTCACAGTTTGTTCTACTTCAAAACATATATATATATATATATATATATATATATATATATATATATATATATATATATATATATATATATATATATATATATATATATATATATATATATATATATATATATATATATATATATATATATATATATATATATATATATATATATATATATATATATATATATATATAGGCTACTGAGTTATATATATATATATATATATATATATATATATATATATATATATATATATATATATATATATATATATATATATATATATATATATATATATATATATATATATATATATATATATGTATGTATGTATGTATGTATGTATGTATATTTGTTTTTTTCTATGTATGTAAGTATATGTAATGCACATTGTATAGTTGCAATTGATTGTTGAAAGTAGAAATTGAATTCAACATGAACGTGAGCCAGCAACTAGGAGAGCGAGACTTTCTGGACAAAATCTAGAATCTTAGAAAGCTGCCCCTTTCGTATCAATAAAGTTCTTGCATTTTCAATTTTGTGCATGAAACTTCATACAATGTACTCAGATTCAAATATACAGTTTAAACGATTGGGCCAGGTTGTTGAAGGAAAAGCATGGCCAGGTTAGTGAAAGAAACGGATTTGATGAGGTCTTATATTTGCCCAGCTTTCTCAAGATGTGTCCTCATGGATAAAGTAAAGAATGTGGTAAGTCTCATCTAGTTTGATACCATTTAGCCCCTCGGACTTCTTGACACAATTTTTTAATCGTCTTGACTATTTCTTTGCAACTCTTTTATTATTCCTTATGTTTTAAGCCCTTGGCCACAAGCCAACTGCAGTGCTAGTTAATTACTACATATACTTACTACACTACACTAGATAATTACACTAGATAATTACTACAGATACTTTACCTTAGAGAGCGGTCACTAATTCTTCCAGGGGAGGTAGTAGAAGATATCTGTGAGGGGAGCAAAATTCTGCACACTCAGAGGGAGGGGAATGAAAAATAAAGAGCATTTTAAAAGAAGCAGTATGGAGTTTCTTCTGAAATCCTGGAGTAGGGACCAAAAGTTTTACATAAATCTGAGAGGGGGACGAAAATTTCATCAAATGTACGAGAATGTCTTCCACCCCTCCCGACAGGTAATAAATGGCCCATCCCTTACTTTCAGAAAAACTAAATGCCATTTAATCAGGGGGTCTGCCAAAATAGGAAAATGCCCTGATATTTCCACCCTGTTTTCCCTGATATAGATCATGAGCAAATGATGTACTCTGCTCACCATAGTGGAAGCCTGTCTACGTAGGCCTTAGCCTACTTTAGCATACAAGTGAGCTTTAGCTTCGTCATAAAAAAAGAAAACCAAAGTCTTATAATACTGCAAAATATAATTAAATAGTTCTCAATAGGACTGATCCTTTCAAGCTATTTTCAATGCCCCGTGACTTCACCCTTTCTGGGTATTCCAACTTGAATCCATATTTTGTCTACATAGGCCCTTAGTTTGCAATTAATAATCGCATAATTTTAGTGCTAGTTTTTAAGCATATTAGGAAACCAATTTATTAAAGTAGAGACAAACAATTTCCGTGATATTTTGTCTGATTGCATTCAGAACAAGTGGAATTTCCTTTTTTCCCTGATTTGGTAGACACCCTGTAAATTGTAGCTCAGATAGGTCCCTCACTTGGTATCAACATCTAGCAACCTTTATCAAAGAGCTTAACCCCAAGTGTTCATATTAAGCAATCCATTAAGTAAAACACCAGTTAATTCATCTTTTCAACTACTATTTTGAATAGCACCACTAGCTCCCCGTGACGCTCCCATTATGATAAATAGGAACATTTAGTTTTGTCTTAAAAGTGTGCAAACACTACCATGGCAAATCTTTCATGAGGTACGCATAACCAAAATTTAATTGGAGAAATTTTTTAAAACAAGGCATTTCCTTCTTCAGAAGGGAAATATATATTAGAATCAAATGTATCAGATGAGAATACATCTAAAATAAAGACAACTTCTTCATTCATTCAGTGATAAATATATCTGTAATTCAAGACAAATATACTGAATATAATGTTTATTCATCAGCTTCATCTTCTTCTGCATCTTCATTGTTGATCTGGAAGTACCTCAGCTCATAAGAAGATTGGTTGGCAGCCACAACTCTGAGCCAATCACGAAGGTTATTCTTCTTCAGGTACTTCTTTGTTAGATACTTCAGGTACCTAATAACAATAACTGCTTTGTAAACTATCAAGTACAAATATCCTGAACATAATTGGCAAATTTTATCAGCAAGAGATCAGTTTATGGGTGATGTATGTTGACATCAAATTGTGGAGACCTCAGTACTAGAAGTTGTTACATCATCTCTCTTGCAATAATGGTGGGAGGTGTTTGCCTTGCGCCAAAATCTAATGCATGATAAACTCATTTCAGAAGGTCAATGAAAGTAAAAGAAAGCCAATGCTGGAAAATAGAAATGTTTCTTTTACAAGAACCATGACATATCTCACTGAGATACTGGTCGCAGATGTCTATACCTATATATGCATTAAATCAACCTAGAGCTCAATGTTAAACATCAGCTTACATTTGCAAATTCTCCCCCATGTTGCAGGCATTTGACAGTTTGTCACCATATAGCCCCAAATGTGGGCAAAAGAACACAACCTGCAGATCATATCATATCAGAAAATATTACACAGCAAAAAATATCTTGACAGCTGTATCTGTGACTTTTTCTTCAGTTGAAGACCAATGATAATGACTAAACATGAAACCTGACTGACCTTTTGGAGAATGGCCTTTCTGAGACAAGAGTAACTTTGTTCTTTGCACGTTCAAGAGAAATAGCATCGCCAAAGTTGTTTGTCTTCCCATCAACTTTGATGCGAGATTGCAAGAATGTTTCCTGTTGTCAACAACCAAAAGAATACTTAGGGAAGGTGGCCCTAAGTTTTGCCATTAGGGAAGAGGGCCCTAAGGCAGAAAGCTTCTTAGATGCGTGAAGTAACAATTAATATAACCAAAAACAATCATGATCAGAATAATACATATCAAAACCTACAGTAAAAATGAATAGTGGGTGAAGTGGGCAAGTTGAAAAATGTCAGACAGAACAGAGGTTTCTTTATTTTGTTAGAAAACCACATGGTATCTTCAACATCAATTTATCAGTATCTTAACTAGCTAATCATACTTCCTTCAGAAATAAAAAGTAATTGTTACATTTAAAATAAATCTGTTGAATTAAAGCAACAGCTGCAGTCTTCAAAAGACACTTTCCATTAACAGCATGCCACATGATACACATCTAAACCATCCCCAAAACCTGAATTCCCTCTACAATAAAGTGTAGGGCCTACTCACTTAATACAAGCACAGTACAACACCAAAAAGCAATACTTCACGGTATGCACATTCAAGTGTGAACATTCAAATTCATGGAAAGGTAGAAGCAACAACAATTACTAGATCATCGACTTTCATGATGCCATCTTCCACAGGATGAGTACAATCAATTGTGAACTTTAATGTAGCTTTCTTCTTCTGCTGCTTCTTTGATTTCTACAAAGTGTAAGAGCTTCGTAAGCATTTATTAGTAAGAGTTCGGTGGGCAATTATTTGGTGTCTGAATTGTATTTTGAAGAATATATTTAGGGATGTTGCTGTTGCAATAGGGCTGTATGAACCTGATCTTTCAGCTGTAATTAGAAATGTCTGATTAAGTTGTAGTTTTTGTTGCATATGTGCAACTCCAATTCAAAAAAAGGTCGTACAGAGCAAGCTAGTGTCTTCTGCGAAAAGGCCTAGGGGCATAGCAATAAAACTATTCTTACATGCTTCCGACTCGTATACACTGAAAAACTACTTTTTGAGTTGTCCCTATTAGCTCTGATTGTCTGCAGACGGTTCAAACCTTCTACCTACGGCCTATACAACAAAACCACCATATTTCTAACACTATCATATCCAACCTCTCATACCCAAACAAACGGTCGAATTGGCAACATATGCAGACTCAAGGTAGAAGATCACTACAGTACTTGCAATTTTGTCTGAATTAAATTGCAAACAATCAACGCCCGGACGTGATGTTCTTAGATGAGGGTTAGGACTCACCGGTGCCATCTTTCTTTCGGCTACGTAAAGGGAGAGAATTAGTTAACACGAGGTTACTGTAATGTAGGAAAGGGACCTAGGTACTAATCTACGATACCTTACAGAATCCATCATCCCACTGATCATCATCCATCAAACCACTACGAAGGAGAAGCAAGCAGAAGCAAAACCAGCACGGCCTCGGTGGGGTAGGGCTGGGAGGATTTAGTTTCTACCTTTTGTCAGCAAGCGATTTTGTTAGCCTTGTTCAAGCACTTTTATTTACTTTCTAGCTCCCACTTTTTATTTTGTTGTTGCATGCCTGTTACAGAGCTACATACCATACAGTAAATTTCCAATTAGTTCCCTGGGGGATTATCTATTCTTGTTGCTCTCTGGTTGGGGGCTCATTCGAGGGGGGGCATATAGAGCTACCTGAAACGTGCTACGTAAAAAGCTCATTTTCAAAGTTCCCCCTGTCCACAATATTACAAGAAAAGTTTAAATTTATGCATTAGTCTTGATCAAAGTTTATATCATAATCTCGGGTGGAAGCTTATTCGAAGGGGGGCCCCTATTAACACTTCGAAGTTCGATCAAAGGGATCACCCTATGATGAGGGTGGTCCCATTTTACAGTTCAGAAACAACATGCTTACTGCTTATCAATATTAGTGCTGTCAGTAATTTATGCGTTAGCCACTGGGAAATGGTGGAAGGACGATTTTGTGTCCTGTCCTGGCCTTGGTACGGCGACCGAAAAATTTGAGGATCAAGCTTTCAAAGAGAGCTGCTGAAGACTGTTGCCTCATTGTGAATGAATTTTTCACACGATAGAGGTTGTCTTGTACTTGAACAATGGCGGCGATTCACGTTGGTAGAAGCGAGGAAGAAGTTGGAGAGAAAATAGATAGATGTCTCGCCGATGGGCTTGTTAAAACAGGTTATTCTTTTTCCTTTTCCACCATAACTTGGTTTTAATTATGTAGATCAATCACCATGGACATTCTATATATGGAGTTTATTGATAAAAGTGGTTACATCATCAGATGACCCGACTGCAGAGTTTGGCCTCTCGCCGAGATCTAGAGTGTGCACGAGCAAACTGTTAAGTGTGGAAGTATACACTTGAACTTAAGTGTGTGCTTGGCAGTTTCGTTTGAAAAGTAGAATAATTTTGGCAATTTTCTGTACTTTATGGTCAATATCATAGAATATTTTGCAATGCAATTACCTTCAGCCAGCTCTTAAAACCACACCATGTCACGCCTTTCAAAATCTTGCTACACCCATTTCAGGGTGTGCAGCACCATTTTGGAGTAAAAATCTGCAGTCAGGTCAGATGAAGAGTGAACATGAAATCATGCCAACCTTGATCCAGATGGTTTTGTTTGCTCTCCGAGGAAAATGAAGTAGAGGGCAATAGCAGATAACCAAATTGAAAGATAGACTATAGAAGAAATGATAAATGTTTGTGCCAGTAGAGTTTGCTGAAGATAGAGAATGTATCCATTGCATGCAAGAGAGTTATACATAACAGTCCATAATTGGAGATTTTTTGACTGCCAATTAGACATAATAATTCCAAGGCATTGTGGATCAAAAGACATGCACAATTAAGCATTAATAACACTTTATTATTTATTGATTTTAGGTGCTGGAGCAGCTATTGGTGTTGTTTTCTCAGTTCTATTTTTCAAAAGTAAGTGTTTTAAATATTGGCCAGTTTGGTTTTCATTCATGGGTGAGATTCTAATTTCCCTAGGTAGTTGTATTTTATTCATGATCTTTGTCAGTGGCTTTGGAGTTTGCTGCAATTTACACTGATTATACATCACTTCCATAGGCACTATTGGTAGATGATTAACTGACCAACACATGTACTCTTGAGTCTCAAATAAACATCCCCCCTGCTTATTAATTTGAAAAGTAATGTGAGAGTATCATGATTTTCATTTTGCTTGCAGGTTGGATGATTTGTGAAACCCTAGCTATTATAAGTTGAGAAATTTTCCATCCAATTTGTTTGTCATTTATTCCACCCCCTCCCCCCTCATTTGTTAAGTTTTCAAGAAATTTTCAACCACCTCTATTATTCCAGCCTCAATCCATTTGGTAACTTAAGAGTAATCAGTGTTATATTTACTATAGGTTGTAATTCACAATGATCTTTAGTGGTCCTAAGCCTTTGATGTACCAGAAGAGACCCTCAGAGGCAATTGAGAGAATAGGCTTTGCATTATTTGATATGGAAAATGATTTAATAAGCTGAAATTGCCCTGTTAACAGATTACTTAATGCCTTACTGCTAGATATTTCTGTGTTTTCTTTATTGGGCCCATAGTTTCACCTATAATGTTTACTGTGATTGCTGCTTTAATGTCAACCCTGTTATAGCATAGTGACAGAATGCTGAGAGAAGTCCAGTATATGATCAACATAGAATGCATCCTTGTAATGATGGACAGCAGTATGTTTGTTGCATTTAGATATCATAGAGTGCATAGAGCAAAAAGATTATATTCAAAAGTAGGTTAGTTGTGGAAAATAATATAGCTCAAGCATAGTTCAACAAGCCCAACAACAGTGACAGAAGTTGTGGGGGGTGGGGGGGGGGCAAACACCCCAAGCAAAAACTTGTCAGCAAATCTGAGATTTCATACCGCAAATGAAAACAATTTATGTATGAGAGCTTGGAACTCTTTTTGAAAAATCATTGTACTTATGTAGGATGGGCACCTGTACTGGACCTGGGAGAAGATGCAAAATGTTTTGTCATTTCATTCAGTGTTTTTGCACCCCCCCCCTTTTGCATCCCCCTCCCAGACAAATTTCTCAATTTCTACTGGTAGCTAATAAGATGCTAGATATCAGAGGAAAGAATGTTGTATAAGTAGAAGTAAATCAAGTAGATTTAGTGGTGAAAAGTAGTTGACCATATGACTATAAGTCTGCCTACTAAAGTGAAATGCCAATGAAAAATGTATTAAGCTGCAATTAGAGGTGCCCTTGTACCAAAATTCTCCTCATGGCATTTGGGTGGTATTTAGTGATAAAAATTTTGCATTCATAGGTGGAAACCATCATGTGAAAATTAGTATTTGTTTCTATATAGGATGAGGAGAGCATCATTGTGTTATTCATTATGTGTGCACATTATTTCTAGGAAAAGGATGGCCACTTGCATTTGGAGTAGGTACAGGTGCAGGCATGGCAATATCAAACTGTCAGCATGAATTTAGAAGAATGTTGCCAAGTGTATCAATAGTAAGTCACATAAATTAATAAGGCAATATTGCTATAGTAATTATTATTATATTACACTGTATGTGTGGCATATGCTTATTTTTGGATGAAATGTCAGATCTTCCAACCTCTGCAATTTCAAAACCTTGAGATTTCAAAATATAAACTTGAATGCACCTTGGGAGGAAGATTCTAAACCATATGGGTCATAGCATATTTTTGAAAATACTACTTTTTATTGCTTCGTTCAACATCAATGAGCTCTGTCTATGAGACAAATACTGTAAGAAAAGCATACAAGAGAAAACCTGTTTATACATACAGTGAGGCCTGCTGCCCTATTGGTATGAAAGCATAGGGTCTGAAGTACAGTAAAAAGGTAAAGGTGAGTCCCATGTACGATTCCGTACGTTGGGGGAGTGCCCGTTAGAGAGGACACTTATCCTGAGCCGTCGGCATAGTGAGGTAGGGTGGCCAGTTCCTTTCCTCGCCGCCTTTAACTTCCCTAGTGTTGCCACCAGGTACCCATTTGCTGCTGGGTGAACAGTGAGCGAGCATCCCAACTATGATCCGAGGGTTCGGCTCGAACCATTGATGTTTCGCACAGCAGTCAAGCGCTCTAACCACTTGGCCACTCGCCCATCTGAAGTACAGTACTTCATCTATTATCTGGCCATTACTGGACACAACTTTTCTAAAAGGGGGTTGGATAATCCAAAAAGGCTGATTAGGCAAAAGTGCACTTTTGGACATCATGCACAAGAGAAAAGCTAACATAATTAGAAAGTGTTCTTATCATGCACTATTAGAATTGTTATTGACCATTATATTCATGAAATGTATATTAAGGTATAAAAAGGAATAGCTCCAAAAAGGCACATCCTATTCATCAAACTTGTCCAGCATTGCCTTTCTCAAGGTTTTGGTGATTTTCATGAACTTTGAAATTCCCACCTTGTACTTTATATTTATTCATTATTTCTGCAACACTTTTTGTGGACCATTTCACAAACTTTCAACTTATCATCAGTTGTTAAAGCTACTCTGTTTTGCTTAGTATCCAAAGAAGATGAAGACGAACTAGTTGCCTAAGTAATTATCATTCTGCATCCCATGAAAAGACTAGTAAGAAATGACTCCCTGAAGGAAACATTTATAGATAACACTTTTAATTAAAAGTTTGGCACCAGGATCAGGGCCAGATAATTGATGGATGGTCAATCAACATCCTATTAAAGTATTAGGGAGTCAGTTTTTGATGTCAATGTATCCTACATCCTATGTTTGGAGAAAAAGAGAATAGTACTACCAATAAACTACTGAGAAAGATTATCAAAACCCTGATGTTTATTATTTTTATTATGAGCTACCTAGTGTGACAAGGTTTATTGCTACATTTAGTAGAATTATCATTAGAATATTTCCCTTTTTAGTATTGTCTGTCTCTATCTGTTCTCCCATTATGCCCATTTGAGGGCCTGAGCTGATACTGGGGTCAATGATTACCTGCAAATTGTTTAGAAGGAGCAATTGAGTTGGGTATACTCAATCCACTCAGTCACCCCAACAGTCACTTAGCAGAACTGCAGCCAGAAGCTATTGAGCCAGATTTTCACTTAAGGGGCATAGTTGGACAGTTTGCCACAGGTCATCAATATCTGCCCAAATTCTGAATCTCTGCAAAACTAATTACTATAAACTTATGGGCAGTGTTTCTCTGTGCCCACTCACCATGACAAAGAGGTCTCTAACTGTGGGCTAGCTTATAAGTATCATCAGCTGCATCATCATTATCAGCAGCACCATCAGCACCATCAGCACCATCAGCACCATCAGCACCATCAGCACCATCAGCACCATCAGCATCTTTCTTATCATCATCAGCAGCTTCATGATCATTATCATCATCATTTTGAATCAATTCTGGTTGATGAATATTGTGATTGTGCTGAAGTAGCTCATCTAAGATATCTCCTTATTTTTTAACAGGCAAAGGTTGAGAGTAGTGATCAGGATGATAAACAAATTACTGCCCTGGAAGTTCCTGAAGAACAACTGCCTGAGAGCTCCTGAAGGAAGTCTGCCTGAGAATTCTTGATAATATGAGGTTATTTCTGATTTTATATGCTAATTTTGAGCATCCTTCTTGAACAGAAACCTAAACTTATTTATCAAAACAGGTGCAGTGATGGTATTCCCCTAGATTGAAAGTGATTCTTTGACTATCAACTATCAACCTTGGGAGTCACTTGCTTTTCAGTTATGGTGTTTTTTGTCATAAATTACTGTATGTCAACAATGTTAATCAAACATCCTTTGAGGAAACCCACATAAATATTTGCACGGTCAATGTTATGTACATTTCTAGACAGTTTAGAAAGCCTCCCAAGGTTTGTGAGGAAATGATATTTAAGTAGTAAAACACTGTCTACCACTAATTATGCAAGTTTGATTAGTTGCATCTTGATAATCTTTTTGCAGATCACTTGTGGGCTGCATTCTTCATTCTTGAGCTTTCTGCTTCATCAATTTTTGTTGCTGGATTGAAGTGACTGTGACTGTAAGAACAGTGCCTTTTTCTAAATGTCTACTAGATTAGTGTACAATTTTAGGTCAGACCAATATGTTGCATTGAATGTATATTAAACAAGTTGACACCCTTCTTTGTTGTTACCTCAAAGTCTAAAAACCAACTATTGTTGTGGACAGATTTCTTGAGTTATGGATTGGATAGGATTACCTCTATTCCTATAGTCTTGATTTATTGGTATCTTTTCAAAGTAATGTACTTTAATTTTTCAAGTTTATGAAGCAACAAGTTTTTATTCATGGTGTGAGATGCATACTAATACCATGTTTGACAAGATGCAAGTCAGATTTAGGTGCTACCATGGTGAGTTGTTGCTTGGAAAAGTCCTTGTGAAATCTTAGGCAAGGAATTTGTCTGATGCTATAGAAATTTTGGTTGTAGAGACAAGTTGTTAGTATATGTAGCATTGCTCCTTTGAGGTTAGTTAGTATGTGTATGCTGGATCTACCTCTTTGCACCTTTCAGGCATTGTTTAGTCTTTCATATTCTGGTGATATTCAGACAAGAATGTACTTTTGCTCTATAGTAAACATTGTTTCTACTTCTTCTGCCCTTTTCAAATGTTTAGTACACAAAGTCTATTTCATAGCTTGATAGATGGAGCTTGTAGCAGACCTTGTTAGAAAAATGTTATTAATGGAACAAAAGTGGAATGCATTCAGAACAAGTTAATTCACTAGGGAGAATTTCATACTTCAAATAATCTTAGTATCAGTTGTTTAGTAACATTTGCATTTTTGATATAAACATGAACAGTGGAGCCAGGAGGTGAGGGGCTGTAGCTCTCTACCTTTTCTAGCAAATGTACTTTAGTATAACCTTTCAAAAATCCAAAAATAAAGTCTTATGTTTTGATTATTAACTGTTGGAGCTGTTAGCAATGACTTTGATGCTAGTCATCAATATTAGGCAAAATATTCCTTCCATGCACTATAAAGCAAAACTGATGCTTTTAGGACATTCCTCATCCCCATTTAGTGCCTCTGTTTCCCAGTTTTTTTTTCTCCAGCAGAGGCAACCCCCTATCAGAAATATTGCCCCACTGCCAGTGATGAAGTATGCAATTTTATTCAATTTTTAGCTGTATTTCCATTGGATTAAACCCCTGATTTTGTTCTATAAAACTGATAGTTGCCTCAGTATTACCAATCTTAGGCAATCACATTAAAATACACCGTTGTTGATCTACTTGAGAGACACGAGTTTTCGTTGAGTATTTTCTGCAAAATGTGAGTTTTAGTTGAACATTTCGATTTCATTTACTTCATTATAATATAGGACATAATCCATCCATCCCCTTGAAAAAGTGAGTGAAGACAAGGGAGACTCAAAATTTAATATTTCTTAGAAAATTGAGATTAAGAAAAATTTTCCAGATAATTTAAGTACAAGCTGTGCAGTTAGCAGAAAACTTGAATGCCACTGTGCACAGCATCTTTTGAACAAAGTAGATTCACCAAGTTTTTTCAAGCAATTTCGATATACACCTTATGGTATATGTGGGTGCAAGAGCTCTCTATATCGTAATGCCAGGTTTACCTTCCCCGCCTGATTACCACTTGAGCGTTATAGATTGCTTGAAGTCAGCGTTTTCAAAGCTTATAAACAAGTATGCTGTTTATCACACTCCTAACTTCTGGATAACCTTGAAAACGGAACTTTTATATTTACGTGAGGGTAATTCTATTTTTATGTGTAAATAGGAAGATTTTGTGATGTTTGCGCGGAAGGTAAATTGTAGGACTTTGTGTTTTGACGTCATAGCCACGCATGCATGCATTTTTTAGAATGCCAGTATCTCGTATGTGCCGAGGTTACATTTTGTATGGACGTCAAAGCTGTCTTTTACGTTGTACGTTGTTTTTGTTAACTAGTGGTATTTTGAGCATAGGGTGAAACTGCGTAGCATTCGTTCTGAAGCTAAAAGCTAAGAAAGTGTGGTGGCGCTGTAGTTCTGTTTGACAATCGGAGTGTAGCCGGTTTCGTTCCACCCCGGTATGCTATCAATGTGTAGAAGGGGCAGTAGACTGCCATTACAGGGGGAGGGCAAAAACTTTGAAGGCAGAAATAAAGGACGATAATGTAGAGCATACGAGGCGATGCAAGGAGTGCGAGAAGTGTGGAGGAAAGAAGAATAGATACTGAATACACAGCTTCGGCCCTCCCCCTGTAATGGCTTTTTTAATATGTCATGTGGTGTTAATAGGTAGATCCCCCTTCGGTTATATCCATGGTGACCCCATTATTATGTAGGCAATTTAAGCAGACCCTGTGTCATTGTAAGTTTAGTACTGATGAAGACTTTAATCGTAACGTATACTCGAAAGACAAGTGTACTTTTGGTTTCTTCCTTCTGTATATATAAATATATATAGATATATATATATGTTATAATATATGTTTGGTTGAGCGTCGACAGGTATGGAATAGTCATCTCGTAGGGTATAGTGGCCCAAGGACTTCAAGTTCCATTACATACTTGCTTGATTACTTATTTATCCTCTTTCTTACTTGTTTCCATACTTTTTGGTGAGAGAGTTTATATTCTCAATAGTCCTGTGTTTTTTCTTTCTTGCCATAATTTTGGTGTGCTGAGTCGAAGTTGTTGTGATGTGATGTTTGCTTTGATATTTTACATTCATCTTTTTATCATAAGGTTTAAGACAGATTATCTCATTTTTTGTGCAGAGATTTGAGACTAATTTGAGACCCCTTACACGTATGAAGCTAACTGACTTGCGTATATACTTGTTTGAGTATCCATTTACATACTTACCTACTGAGTAAATGAAAACAAAATATTAGAAGGATGGCAATTAAGTGCAGTGTATAGTTGGGACGTAGTATAGGTTTCAATACTGCAGTATGGTGCCCAATATGTGCAATTAAATTGTAATGTATAATAGAGGGTATCAAACCATCAATGAAAGCGGACGCAAAATACGCTCTCAGGTTCTTTGTAGAGAGGGGTATTGTTAACAGTCTGTGCCTGATTTTCTCTAAAATCCAACAAGCGGACGGGGGTTAGGGCTCACAATGTTGTAAAGTCTAGAATTTTTGCAAGAGCTATGATTTACTTGACAAGCATTACAGCAATTTGGTAATCGTTTAAGTTCTCTTCTGTTAGAAGTTCTTTATTATTGTTACTATTATTATTAGTATTCTAGTGGACCTTGTTTGTCTCATAAGGCACCTATCGCAAATCAGCTCATATGATATTGTTAAATTAGAATATGTTTTTCGAATTGATGGTGTCACGTAGTGGATTTACAAGGATGCTCCCATTTGCGCAATGTTGAATAGGATCAGAGATATTCGGCAAATTATTAATAGGCGAAATAATAAAGTCCAGAGGTTCCGAAGAGTGTACCAATGTCATAAAGCGTCGTCTGTTTATTACGCACATGAGAGTAGTACCCTATGACGACATACATCGTGGTACAATGCCATGTTGCGTGCGTAGCGCAGCTAGTCTTCGCAGCAAAACATGTCAACGAGATTCAAGCCTGCTGAACCGCACGATGGATGGACAATAAGAGGGTAGCCACAATGTATAAATAAGGTACGCCCTTGATGGCATTTCAGATCAAGTTTATTTTCATCATTGCAAGAAAGACAAGGAACCACTGCCTGACTGCAAGCAAAGCTAAAAGTCAATAGGAAGAGTTTGTATCAGGTACTCTCTTGAATATATTTTGATTATGAGGCCACTGTGTTTCACAACGCATATTCGTTACTGCAACAGCCAACCATTATATTTTCATTGTGTACAATCCAAAGCCATGTCCAAAGCGTAGCTCAAGGATTGTTCACTTCCGGTGCCTTTTTCTCCACCAGCAGTCTGCAGCTTATGACGACTTGTTACAGCGAAACATCACTGAGGTCTTTCATTGCTTTTGAGAGTTACTTCATATATAAGTGCTTATGTGGAAACGGTTTATCAAGAACTTAGATGTAGAAGGCTTATGCATCTAAGGCATACGTGTCAACTCAAGGCCCGCGGGCTAAGTGTGGCCCACGTCGTCATTTTATGTGGCTCGCGAGAGTTTGTGTGATTCTGATTGTGTCGTTGACTTGAATACTTAACATATAGAGACAGTTATCTAGCAAAATAATAAGGCATCTTTTCAATTCATCTAGCCCTTTAAGGCCAACCTTACTGCTGATGTGGCCCTCAGTGAAATCGAGTTTGTCACCCCTGATCTAAGGAACTTTTACTACACGATTTTATATAAATATAACCAAATGAGTCAGCAAAAGTCTGGATTCTTTATCATATGACAAATGTTCCTAATTCTGTTATAATGACGACAATATCAACAGCGACGACTCGATAGTAACTTTCACTGACGGTGACTCTAATACAGCATTACCTGTAAATATCAAGGACTTTGATCATTACAAATAATCAAGAATCACGAAGCCACACCCGCATAGATAGCTTGTAGCCCCTGCAGCAAATGGTTGATAGACAGGGTTTCCATTGAAACTTGCATAAAATGTAATCAGAAGAGATACAAATCTAAAGAACTGTCGGAACTAGGCCATGTGCTTGGCTCCTTTACACAAAATCTCGTATACTTTAATATATATATATATATATATATATATATATATATATATATATATATATATATATATATATATATATATATATATATATATATATATATATATATATATATATATATATATATATATATATATATATATATATATATATATGTAGCCAAAGATACTGGAAGGGAGTCTTTTCCAGTATCTTTGCTATAGCCAACGCCTTTCAATACGATACATCAAATAGATACAGCCAAATTTTCAGTAGCTAGTTACCGTTTCTATTTTAAAGGCATTAGAAGTGCGTCATTTTATACCTACTTATTGCAAAAACATAATGTGCATTGTCTTTGCATGAATATCTCTATTATTGCAGAAACGTCAGTATGAGGCTGGTCTGCATTACGAGTTTACTCGCGCTTTCTTTCGTGGTGCTCTTCATTGGCAGAGAGGCTAATGGGAGCTATATTGCTCCAGATGATGATGATCCAGAATCATTTTACTGGAAGGACATGGAGGGTGATGTGGAAGAGCACCATCGTGTGGCACGCAGCCCATTGTGGGGGAGACGATTTAGAGTTAAAATCAAGGTACCAAACCCTGTAAGGAAAGCTGGGCACGCTATAAGTAAGTCTGTTCGCAAGGTCGCACAAAATATCGGTGGTGGCGTTGGGAAAACTTTAAAAACTGTCAAAGATGGTATTGATAAATTGCCATCAAAAGCAAAGGAAGAAATAAAGAAGGCAGCTGTGAATTTGCACAAAGCTATCAAAAAGGCAAAGGAACAAATCAAACCAGTATTCCAGAAGGTTGATGTCGCTGCAAAATTACCTGCGGTGCTTACTGTAGATCTGCTACGGAAATTACACTCTCTCAATCACAAAGATGTGGATGTAAAAGATGATGTTGGTCCAACGCCTTCGGAGGAGCCTTCTCGCCCGGACTGTGATGCTTCTTGCAAGCTTATGAAAAAGTTAACGGATGGAGCTGACTTTTTCAAGCAGTCATTTTGCACATTTTACAGTGTGAAAAGGAATCACATAGACTTTCTCAATGACCGAAATTTGAATTCAACCATTGAAAAAAATATCAATCTTGCTAGAAGTGATTCATACAGATTGTACCAGGGGATAGCGAGCGCCTACAACAAGTTGGCTAAGGGCTGGAACTATACAGTGCTGGAGATTGAGACAAAGAGAAAGGTTAGCAAGGACTGCTTTGCAGGGCGATTCATGTCATGCGAATCAACAAGGTTCTATGAAAAACTCCTTAACTTGAAATGTCTCATACCATGTCAGGGATTCGATGGGTGTGAATTGGAAGATAAACGTCTCATGGAAGCAGTTGACCAGGCCTATGCAGCTTATCGTAAATGGATCGTATTGATCGGAAAAATGCTTGAAAAACTACGTTTTACGTATTGAGTAACCTGGTAAGCTTGGACTTTTCATTTTAATTCAGTAGACTAAAAGCTGCTTAAAGAAAAGGTAAGCAAGAAGCTTGTAAAAGTAGGATTTAGGCTAATCGCCGTTAAACTTACTTTCTTGTCTATGCAAGTGCGGTGCATACTTGAATAAAGTAGAAGTTAGATACACAGCTTTACTTTGGCAGAATTTCTTACAATGTTGTGGAGTAGAACTCATTTAACTGCTATTTCTATTCCTTACATTTCTCTGGTTGTGTTAAATGTATGCTTTCTGAAGCCTTTATCATGATCATTTTACTAAGTTTGCTTTTGTGATTAAATTATGTGCATACAGTTGTGAGGATTTGAATGGAAAGAATCATCTCAGTTGAAATAGGACACACCGTTCCTGTAATAAGTAAGAAGGCAATAGTAAAAAGGTGAAGGCAAATCCAAAGGAAAGTTCCTAGTCCCATATTCCAAAGCGCCTACGCATCCCCACTTATGAATTGCGTACCCGAGAGTACGAACTGATCACATAGTACGTACAGGTACAATCGCTGCTACTGGTCGTTTTAATTCATTTGTTGTTAGATAATACATAGTTATTGAATGATTGATGCTTATATAAAGCTGAAAAAAGCTTAACATGTCTCTATCATCTAGCAATCAGGAGCAGAATAATCATTATGTTAATTCATTTGTTCGTCTAAATTCGTTCATTTGTCGTCTTAATTCATTTATTTGTTGTTACAGTTTTAGACCAAAGTATGCTTCTATCCTAGAGTTTCAGAACGAGTAAAGAGGGACAGGTTTTGCTGTATTAGATTTCACAATCAACATTATATTTCAGTAAAATGAAGCTCAACGGCCATACATGAATTTTTATCTTATCCTAACATAGGTGGGGTTCTCTATACTACTAATGAGTAATTCATATCTTCACGTATCAGAAAATGCTCTAGTCTAATGTCCCCTACCTCTCCCTTTGGCTTCGTGCCTCTCCCATGCAGTCGTTGACAATATGTTGCCACGTTTGGCCGTCGTTATAGTTTAAATGGGCCTCAATATCCAGCACATTGCTTTTCCTTTTCTCCACTCATTTGCTGTAGACGATCCTAAGCAGCATATGTCGTAAATTACAGTTATAAAAGGTAATTGTCAAGATGTATAGTTTGATATCGTTCAAGCTGCAATGTGCTGCAATGAGCTGCAATGAGCTGCTATGAGCTGCAAGTTTTGCTTTTGATGTTTATACTGTAACAAGTCCTGTCCTGTTTCATGATTGTGGTTTCATACCATGTTTTAATATCTCGTCAATGCACCTTACCATCAGTTATCATCCAAGTTCTTACCACTGAAGATGCTGCCATTCGATCACGCGTTGTAACTATGTCCCCCCATATTTTAGGCCTTTGACATTTGTTTGTATTTCTGGTGATATCCTTTTAAACTTTTCCGTCGACCGGTAGAAGAAGTGACTTTTGCTCTGGGGCTAAAGAGAGTGGGACCTAGTGTGAAGGAGGCTAAGTAGAAAAATCAACAAGAGCTAGGCTATATAATGGTTTACAAACGATGCTGTTTACCATGATTAGAAAGTTTCGAGTCAGAGCTAGATAGAGAGAGTGCCAACTCTATAGCACATGAAATTAGAAAGAAGACATGAAATGATCTGATTATTTTGACAATACATATGCATTTTTGACTTCACACCACTTTTGGGATGCAGTACTGAGGGGGTGGGCTATAAAGAGGGAACATTTTTGAAACAATGAACTATTTTGGACGAGGTCTATTGGAGAGAGAACTTACGCGTGAGTATGAGAGCTAAATAGAGCTTTTCAGTTAGGTATCGATTACTGGGAAGCCATGACGACACTCCCTTATGAAGGCCTTTAAATGGGACATGTACGAGCGTGCAGGCACAGACCCAGCTTAGTTCTTGCGATCGATTTGCCATGCACGCAAGCTTCATCAAAATGTACTTAGAAGTGTGAAAGTAAGCTCTCACAAATAAATGCTCGACTGTTAAATTAATACACGATGCAATGATTTCATTGTTATAGAAATGAATTTTCTTATCAGGTGCAGTCTGATCTGGGTGGCAAAATGGCACTTTCTACCCGGGCCCTTTGATATTGTATCAATATGTGCCTTCCTTCAGTAGGTGGTGCTACCACGTTTGAATAAACTTTTCCTTCACATGTTTAGAATTCTGACTAGTTATAATAGCCAGGCACGGCGTTACCAAACAACTAATCGAGGCTACACATAGAAAGTGGGCTACAAACAATAAATTGCTTGATAAATGCTAAAAAAAATCACTGGCTGGCAAAAATGGGGGGGGGGGTTGAATCCCCCAGCCCCTACCGACGCCGTGCCTGATAACTTTCTTTTAACTAAAAAACCCTTCTCTTCACGCGCGCGATTTGTAATGACTGCCTCTTTTATGTTTACCAACGATCTCGTTTTCATCTGAAATTTAAACTTCCAATTTCCAATGGCGGCAAAACAGGACGTTTCAAGTGATGGCAAAAGCCACGATCTTCCCTTCAATGACTCAGGAGTACAACTTCCTTCATACACCATAACTTTTGGTCAGCTTCAGGATTTGGTTAGAACTCAAACATCCTTGGCTACAAGACTCATGTATGCGGTGAGCATTTTTCCTTGTAAGGTTAGCCTATCTATGGAAGGTCAGGAAGGAAGCGTTTCATGACCAAACTTCCGCCGCCCAGGACCGAGTACAGAAGCTATGGAATTTTTTAGCATACACGTTAGTGGGGAAGTTCACTTAGATTTCCCCACTAGTTGGTCCATGGTTCCCCACTAGCAAGTGTCCTTTTGATTGAAATTGTTTTAGATATTGAATTTGACTATACTCCATATTCTGCTCTTGTGTGAATTTATGTTTACTTCCTCCTTTTCTCGTTACTTTATATCATTATCTGTTTAACGCTCTTGTACTGCAAAAGCATGGTAGTGAAATCCACAGGATAAATACCTATGTTAATGACCATGTATGTCCCCTTGTTAGTGCTACACATGTTCATGAATTCCCCTTCAGTGAAAATTCCTTGGAAGACCCCCTGTGCAGAAGTGTAACTCTCTGCAGAATATATGACCTACATCGTAAATTATTTGTCATTAAATATCTCTTGATGCCTTCATTCACATGTTACTCGACTGCTACATGTACATGTATACCGTAGAGCTTAGCAAGTGTACACCCAAGGCTGTACCTTGCAAATGATACTGAGCACAAGGAATGGGCAAGGCAGGATGTTCAAAGGTGTTATATGGCACTGTATATTGATTAATTTGAACTTCATTGCAAATACTTTCCAGCTATCATAATGATGGTATTGAAGTAAAATTGCCCTAACTTGTGTGTTGTTTGATACAAAAGTTTTTAATTTTCATATTTGTATCACATTTACAATGCACACATCCACACCACTACATTTCCTCATGCATACTTAAGATCAAGTTGACAAAAGACCATACTCTTCAGTCCATTCTATTGGTTTGTGCACTGGAGATGCTATTGCAAATGCTGTTTTCCTCAAACTTCATGGCATTTCTACAAGGATGTATTGCAATATA
This sequence comes from Mastigias papua, assembly GCA_964019165.1. Lineage (NCBI taxonomy): Eukaryota > Metazoa > Cnidaria > Scyphozoa > Rhizostomeae > Mastigiidae > Mastigias > Mastigias papua. The sequence continues at coordinate 5,880,135 of OZ025285.1, forward strand.
TATGTTTTGCCATTGACATGCACTTTTCTCCTGAAAATCTGTAGTAATCCTCTTGACCTATTGGTGCCCATCCCTGATTTAGTTCCATGTGTCCCATTCACCTTACATTCAAAGTACCACACATCTGCAAGTATTGAAGTGAATTGAGAAAAGATAATTGATCAGGAGGAAAACATACATTTTATTTCGAGATGGAGAGATGTATTTTTCCAAGCACCAGCCTTAAAGTATGAAGGGCGAATGTTATGATTCTTTCATAAATCATCTTCATCTAATAGTGTGCACAATCTTATTTGCATGTGATTGCACATACTTAATAATTGAAATGGTTGAAATGTATGTTATTTTCTTAAAAAATAGTCCTCAACTTTACTGTTGTCTTGCAATAAAGTTGTTATGAAACTTATTTTTGATGTGCTTTTTATAGAAGGAAGTTAAAAAGCACAGGAATAATTGTTTGTAGTTTTTGATTGCATTTATATGTATTCAGACTTTTTGTGACAAAATTGTCATGAAGGCAGTCAGTTCATCATCCATGCAAATCAGCCTAGGAGTGTGATTGGTCAATATCAGGTTTTGCTTTGTTGGCATCCCCCAGAAGCACCTCCCCAAGAAGTATAATTCAATAACAGGTTGATGTATTATAAACAATTGTTCTTGGCAAAACCTAGTTATGTTGATGTGCATGATTACCACTTCTCGTCTACTTTACACCTAACCATGATGGCATTTGATCATGAGCACATTGCACAGACAGGTTTAAAAATGTGAACCAACTTCCTTGAGTCTTTGTGTGGGAGGTCTTTTTGATGATAAGTGCATTCACATCTTGATAAGTGGCTATGTTCTCTCTCTTTAAAAACGAGTGCTGAGTCATAATTGTTGCGAGTGAATTCAGGATTTTGTGAGGCTGGTCAATTGCCCATGCAAATATGTCTATGAGGACATTCATGAGGGGAAGGACGATCACCTGTGTAAAATGAAAGGTCTGATGTATTGAAGGTTATGTTCCAGCAACAATCTGCATCACTCAAAATCTGCAACAAGACCAAAAACAGTGGACCAGGATATAGCAGGGGATCACTGTATTCACTACATGTACAGTGCTCCATAAGACAAAGTCTTCTAGCACAATGCCAAAGTCCCCTTCTAAAATGCCCAGAAAGTGATTTATGTTGATATACTGGGCTTATTTACATTTACTGCTGGCCAGTTTCTGCCTGGTCTACTACTCTACTTTGGCATACTGTTGGATTTTTCTATGTTCAGAGGGTGGCCTAGTTTTGAAGAAGGATAGCATGCTTTGTCAGCCATTTTAATTGATTTTAACCTTCATTTCATCATCATCTGAGTGAAAAGTAGTATATCATAAATATTTCTTGAAAGTCACAATGAAATCCTGTTGTTGTTCTTAGTTTACATGGGATTTTTAATCTCAGAGCCTTAACTGGACTTATAAGAAATTGTAGTGTAAAATTCAAGATGTCATTTGGGTATGTGTTTATAAACAGGATAAAAGTAGAGAGTTAAGTTCTGGTCCTATATACCATTCTACAGGTTTTGGATTGCTTTTAGAGGGTATATATGCCTAGTCCTTGGTTTTGTGAGGTAGATCAAATGAATGATTCTTATATCCTTTTACATCTATAGTCATTTGGCTGATAGCCCCCTCAAGTATAAAAGAAATCTGACTAAGTGCTGAAAAATCAAATCAGAAAGCCCTTGTTGTGCACTGAGAAGTTAGACTCTTGGCATTGCAAATATACTGATAAATGGAAGCTATTGCTGTCCAAATCTAATGGTGCTCCTACTATTGTTTCTTCTATTGTCAACAGTGTAAAATACCATGTCAGTTATCTACAATACACAAAATAGCCTGCTTGGACATAGGATTTGACCTTACCCAATTTTATGATGTCAATAATGCAGGTTGTGTTAATGGTAGCTATTGAACTGATTAGAGCCTAGGCTCTTTGGCCTCTGTTCACAGATTTCGTCTTACTATGACTGTCCTGATCATTGTGAGTATGGACAACTGGCTAAGTATTGCTCTGTGAATGGCTCAACCAGCTCATAGTCCAAAGTTTATAGGTGGATTCTACAACCTTGTGGCATGGTACCTTAGCCAATAGTCATGCAACCAGAGGTGGATGCATAGTACTCCTTTCATCTATAAAAACACAGTATCTAAGTTTTTAATCAAAATATAATCCTGGCCTGTGCAGAATCTTGATTTTTGAAACAAGCTTCGAGGTTCTTTTTTAATATTTTCATGGATCGGGCAATTTTGATGTCATGACCATATTGATTCCAAATTGTCACTCTTCTATGTCAAAGGATACATTGCCCTTTTGCTGTTTTAGTTTATAATGGAATCCTAAACTCTATTTCAGTGCTTCTTAAGCTTTAATTTCAAGACTTAAGTCTTGCTTGAAAAGGTTAGGTAGTGGGTATAGTATACTTAACTATTCTCAGTACCATGCCACCATGTTAGGTATTGATTCCCATCTTCCATGGAAATACTGACCTGTTTTTAATTGTTCCTTTACTATCCTTTCACTTGTGATATATTCCCTTTTATGACAGAAAACAGTAGTGTAGTTAAAGGTTCTTTTTACAACAATACCGTGAAAACAATAGCTTCATCATTATGCTGAAAAGTTATCCTACATATATATTTGTTTTATTATTATTGCATATCATTATCACCGGTATCATGTTGTTTTAATATTTATCTTTCAAGACAAGGACAATTATAAAATGTCAGCATTTGTAATACTGATATTCTTCGGCAAATCCAATACTAATTATGACAAAAACGATATGACTGCTCCGTGATATTGAGACGACCAATGTAATTAGCGACAAGGTCTATTTTGATGACACCGGTATATTTAGACGGTTCGACTCGGACTTTAGTCGTTATCGGTGTGATCAAATGGAAAATTTTACGTGAATTTAAATCGCCGGGGGATTCAAAGTTACATGATATATGATAACGTAGAAGGAAGCAAAATTTTTATCTTGGAATTAAAATTTTTGTTTATTCTTTTACAGCTTGAAAAGCAGAAGGACAATGTGAGTAAGGGAGAATTTGAAGATATCAAACACAATCTTGAGGTATGTATTGCCACTAAGTGACAAAATATTCAGTTGTACTTTCGATCTGTTTTTCTCGCTTTATTTACTGATCGCTCTCATTTTCAATATCTTGACACACCAGTCACCCAATAATTTTGCAAGTGTAAGGATTTCAATGAAACGAATTTTATTTCTATTTTGGTGAATTACATGAAGAGGTAATGTATATCAATGTTACCCTGATGATATGGAAACAAACTGGTGGTTTTTGGGACCATGGAGTCAGATAAAAGTTTTCTTAGTCCATTGCGTGTTATAGTAATATTTGTCCATGTTTACTATTACTTTTGTGTCCAAAGGAAGAGACACGCCAGCATATGCAAACGAAGTCCAAACTCAGGAACAGAGAGAAGGAATTGGAATTCGCTCTTGCTGAGGTTGCAATGCTTACCAAAGAGCTTGAGAATGAGAAAGAGAAATATAAGAGAACGTAAGTGTGAGACAGTGTAGATGCACCTTTTGTAGAGTTGATTTCGACACATATGGTCTTTAGAGTGATTGCTTGGGCTGAAGCATACCAGAAAAATATATTCTAAATCCCAATTTTCGGCTAAGGGCAGTTTTACGTCAGTTGCACCTTCGCTGGACATTTTATTGATATCTTTCGTTGAATTGCAGTTATGGTGTTTAGATTTACTCCAAGTCTGACGTAAATAAGCACACATTCTTTATGATTATCAAAAGGCGAACTGAAAGCAGAGTTAATCGATTTTGTATGTTTGCTGATTGCCATCCGTGAAAAGAGTCTCTGTATGTTAATGAATTCACTGCAAGGTACCTCCTCCTATTGAGACAAAATACTTCCTGCTTTTTGTTTTTAAGACATGTTGTGATTTCCTGTTATAGGTAGCAAGATAGTACGTTCTTCTATATCTTTTACAACAATTCTATTCTCTGCAAAATGCCCAGAGATGAAAGGAAATAGAACTCTATAGTTGTGCTCGCAGCAATGGAGCTAGGGATATCTATCTCGTAGTTTCCGAGCATGTCAGTGGGTGACATGTTTTCAAAGATCATATGGGTTTTTGGTCTGAAACTGGGAATTCAACATAGACGAGCGGTGTACTTTTGATTGTCCGTTGCCAGCAGATCAATGGAGCCACATGACATGGTTGTAGTAAGGTCGCTTTAGAGATAGAAGTAGGGGTCAGGTGTGGGGATTAGGTGTGGAATTGGGTGTGAGAGATAAGGTATAGGTGGTTAGGGATAATCTATTCTACGGAGACTGTTTACACTAATGCTTCTCTTGGGCCTTGTTTAAACGCAATACTTATAATGTGCCGAACGTAAGTAAGTTAAGTAAATTCAGGTAACAGTGCTTAGCTGCTTAGACGATGTGACTTTCTTGTGCTTAAGTCAAGAGTTTATTTCGGCGCATGAGAGATGCAGCTTTTATACCAGGCCTTACCCATAGGAATTCATAACGTTTGCACCTGCGAGTGCTTTGGTTTTATTTATTCCATATATAAAGTCTCATATTGGTCATTAATCTACTGAACATGCGTCATCGCACTGAGGTTGCTTACCTCTTGGAATGCCATTTTTGTTATTTAGTTATACCAAGCTGAAGAAATCAGAGGAAATCAGAACCACTGAAAATAATGCTCTACTTGAGAAATGTACAGGTTTGTAGTTCGTTTTATCTTTTCATCACTACTCAAAATCATATTTCCATTGTTGTTTTATATAGACCAGTTTCTTAACGGAAGCATGTAGTAATTCTTATATTGCTAACTGAACCAAACTGGACTAAGTTTTACTTTTTTGCAAAGAAAATCATTTGCTGATAGCGCCGACGGTTGAAAGGTATCATTAACTAGGCTAATAATAGCTACTGAATTTGCAAAGCGCGCACAGAAGAAAATCAAATCCGGCTTCTGTGCATTTACAACCTTTCAAAAACCACTTATCTTTGTGTAAAGTGGAATGTGTTGGACACAAGATCATTTGTTTTTGATTCTATCATTCGGAAAAAGGTCTTTGAAAGCTGAGGAACTGTGTTGTAGCCGGAGGTGACTCAGACGTGTTGCATTTATGACTGTTTGAAAATTTTATCTCATGCATAAGACAAGTCTAGCACACTTATTTGTGAAGCAGATAAAAGATTTTAACACAGTCATCATGTGTCTTGCGTGCGTATCTTCAAAATTTTGCGATGGATATCTGTTTGCTCTGCAGTATCCCCTCTCCGGAGGTTACGAAACACCATCTAATGTTGTTTTATGCCATGTACTAAATCATTACTTGTTTTTGCCGTTGTATTTGCATTTAGTTTATTGCTAGAATAACTTTTTGATACTTGAACTAGTAGTGTGCAGTGTTAAGCACACCATGGCCTAGTATAGACCTGATCATTGCACGATCCATAGGCCACATGCGGGCATTTGGTCGACTCTGACCTGCCCATGAAAGGTTAATTGGAAGTTAAAAATAAAAATATTGCGTATTGTCATCTCATGCAAGGACTACAGCTGCTTTTATTTTGAATTTGCATTTTATTCACGTACATTAAAGATACAAATCAATATAATATAGAAATGAGTTCAGCCTTGTAGCTTGGCCCTCCAAAATATTGTCTATTTCTCATGTAGCCCTATAAAAAGTAATTGCCCACCCCCTGACCTAATGTAAGAGTCTTCTTCTCATGTGCGAGACGCTGTGGGATCGGCTAAGGATTGAGTAATCTAGAAATGCTGAAAAGGGCACATTCTGCCTCCTTCATTAGCATTCTAAGAAGCAAGTATTGGGATTATTTACTATATATTTGTTTAAAAATTGTTTAGACAAAGTACTGTACAACCTGCTTGACTACTATCTTACAATATTACAACGAAAATTTACTTAATTAAAGTAGAACTTTCGCTTATTTTTGAATAATGCTGATCTTTCAGGGGTTTGTGTTTTATCTTTGAGTACAGCCCTGTGAATATGTTTTAAGCCGTTTTTTTGATAATATGTAAGTTCGGTAACTAATTAAACATACGGAACTACAAGTGGACTTGCTTCCCACTGTAGCTATTGTTTCTGTGCTTGGCTATTTGGCATTCGGCAGATAAGATGGTGGCAGATAGCTCCTATTCACCTGTAATGCAAAGAGGATGCCTTGACTTTGATGTATGGGTGACTATGTTGATGATGCCATAAAGTTCTAGTGCAGAAGGAAGCAGGAGGAACGAAAACACTTTGATATCTATTGATTTCGTTCTAAATTTAAAGAAACATCTAAAGGATAGGATTGTATTCAATGTCGTTTGACACCGAATATCTCTAGAGTGTTTGAACGAATACTCGATAATTTTCCTCTTTTACTGTTGAATCTACTTGCAATGAGGGTTAATTATTCATTTTGCATTTCTTTAGAAATTACACAGGTGTGCGGAGTGCAAGATGACATATTGACCGTAAAAGACAAAAAGATACGCGACTTAAAAGAGAAATTAGCGGAGCAGAGCAAGCATCGAAAGTTGGCTGAAAATGAAAGTAAACTCCGACTGCAGCAAGAAAGGTATTTAATCGGACATAACTATGCCAATCCAGATAAGTCAGAAAGAAATAGAAGTGGCAATAGACTTAGAGGTAAGCTAAGGTAGAGCACGTAGTACCCGATCGAGTTACCTTAATTGGTACTGAATAATATATAGACCTTGTGAAGCAGTATGCCACAATTCTTGTTGAACTTACAGTTGAAATAAAAGTGTGTCCGCGCTTCATTCATTGGCGTGTACATAATCCTACTTTGGAACAAACAATGGGAAATTGTATGAATCATAGCAGTAGTATTACATCCTTTGAGCCACTTTACATCTTTCATTATTTGCTTAGCTACCTCTTTTTTCCTATGCGATTGCCTATTCTTCAAATCATTTGCCATTATTTTAATGGAAGTTTAATTACCTATCATTCAAATCACTCTGCATCATTCATTATTTGATTGACTCTATTGTATATGTATGATTACCTATCGTTCATATCCCTTTGCATCATTCATTATTTGATCAACTCTCATACCGGTATGATTACCTATGACGCACTCTACATCATTCTTTGCTTGAGTGATTCTTTTGCACTAGCGCGATTACGTATCCTTCATGCCATATTGCACCATTTTAATACTGGTCAGCGTGATAGCCAATCATTCGATTCGTTGTGCCTCATTCACTGTTCGATTTGATTTTCACTACCATTTTGATTACCTACCATTCAAATCACTTTGCATCATTCATATACGCATTTCTGTCTTCATGCAAACCGTTTTGTGTAAGGAATCATTAAAAGCTATTTAACACAGAGTCATATCATTGTCAGATGTGTTGCTTACAATCAAGGCTCATTAGTATGCACCAGCACTCGAGCCCCGCTTGCAGGCACAAGATGATACACTCGGAATTTTCTCGGACACTATTAATCCAAATCTACCTATTGATTGTGTTTTACTTACACATGTCAGTGTCAAAGCACTTACTGCAGCTGGGGACCCAGTAAAAGAAAAATTTGCAAGTTATCTGCATCTAATCATCTAGAAAAGAAAGAAAACATTAGTATTAAAATATATCGAATAAATTTTGTTCGCTTATTTCCTATTTGATAGGAATGATTTCCTTTTGGCCTACTACTGCTTCAGTTGTGTTTTGCTGGGACTTACCTTTCTTTGTTCATTAACCCACTGTCAATCTTTGCAGTAACTTGTGGAACATTCTTGAAGTGTAAGACGACTGACTTTGTCGCATACTGCGTTTATTTGCATACTATAAGTTTGGCAACCTTTTAGGAAGGTGGGCCAAATCCGTCAAATCTGTTCGTCAAGTTGGCCAAAGGTAAACTAAACCAAGCAAAACTTGCATTAGTCAGAACCTAATATATCTGAACTATTCTACACTACAAACAAGTTATTGTTATTATTTATTTCTATTCATTTAAAATTGGCTAAAGTAGATAGCTACTAGGCTAATTCTGGCCTACACGATAATACACGAATATAACGAATAGAACGAATAAAACGAATAAAACGAAGTCGTGCATCTAAAGATACAGAAAAATGATAGTAGAAAGGGATAGAATTGTGGATATTCATATTGGCAAGTGTAGAATCATAGAGAGCCAAAATGATGAATATGGTGCTTTGCAAAGTCTGTAATCGCAGTTGACAAAGAATGGGGCAATCCACTCCCGGACCACAAAAATTTCCCTGTCAAGCTTCTTCTTTCCTCTAGACTCTTGAATTGTTAGGAATTATGCAATATGCCGTACCAGTTGGAAAGCTTAAATCTCTGTCAAACGAATGCAAGATTTCTTCGAGCAGGAATTCAGGGCGCTTCTCGGTGAAATGTTGCATTCGTTTCACCAGGACCTTAAGCAATCACAAGATTTACATCCACAAACAAGTACACCTTGCTGTATGGACTGGCCTTTCAGTGTTATTTTTATCGATAGATTTGCATTCGTTGTTTGATCTGTTCATTGCATTAATAGCTCATTAGAAAATGTTGATTGAAAATTGTTCAATGGACCATAGGATTACTGTTTAATGCCCTTGCAGTTAGAATTGAATAAACACGATAATATTATAACGTTTGATATCCGTTACAGTTAACCTAAACACCTACACCCGGAAAGTAACTGTAGGAAAGTGATTTCCTTTCGGATTTCCAGACAATGATTCTTTCATGCTTCCTTACGTGAATTACTATGGTGATGAATCGTGGCATTCTCATTTGTGTATTTTCGAACTGTCTTCATAGTGCTTTGGTTTTCTAAGCTGTCAGATATGTTTTGCATATTATGATACATTGGTGACGATGTTTCGTGATCTTTTAATCTTGTCAAAACCAGTGTTGAAATGTATTTGCAACAATGACACATAAGCACTTTGTTATAGGAATATAGCCTACAAGGATAGCAAGGCTTAAAATCGCTGAAATTTAGGCCATTTTTACATGGGAAGTTTAGAACGGTTCTATTTGGAACCGTCCTGCCTAGGTACAGATAGGCTTCCCGTTTTTCACGATGCAAACTGGGCCTAATTTCTAAATGGACCCGTTTGGGTACGGCTAGCAGTTCTGTTTGGAACGGTTTGATAAGTTCCCGTGTAAACACAAGGCCTATCCGTACCTATTTGGGCACGGTTGCATTTGGAACCGATCCCGTGTAAACGGTTCCTTAAAAATAACGTACGAATAATGCGAGGCTGAAGCTTCAACAAGTGTTAGATATTCTGCATTTGAGTTATCTTTAGAAAGCAGACCACATGTGACTTTAACTTATCACGTCTTGGAGTCAGAATGCCACCATGGACTCAGCAGCTATTTGGAGAATGCCAGGCTTTATAGTCTATAGGAGTATTAATGCTCAAAATCGTTAAGATTTTAGAACAATTTAAGAATAGTCGTAGGCTCAAAAAATTTCTTAGGAATATTAGGGCTAAGCGAAAAATTATGCATTCTTATCAAAAAATGCAAACACATTTTTTTGTAGGGAGCTTTTTCGCCGAGCACTGAAATTTTCTTAGCTTTTTCATGATTTACTACTGAAGCTTTCGTGTGACTTTCTTACCGAGAGTCTTCGTGTTTGTGTAGTACTTATAGCTCATTCACGTTTTTTTGCCTGCGGGCACATATCAGGACATCAGGTGGTTACTTATGGTCAGATGTAGATAACTTGCAGACCTGTCTTTTTCTGGGTTTTCAGCTGCGCTAAATGCTGTTACAATAACATATATAAGAAGTAACAATCAAATTATAGATTTGGATAGATATTGATAGAAATGTATGCATGTTAAAACAAAATATGACGGGCTGGAGTGAAATAAATGGACTTTCAAATGAATATCAACTTGTCAACATTCTTAGGCCCCCAAAATCCTATACTGAGCTTCATTAACTTTTTGAGCAGCTGTGCACTGCTTTCTTATTAGTCACTGTCTTATACAAGGAAAGTATAATCGAGCGTTTCAATATTCTTACAGACTGATATCTATATCTGTAGCCAGGTTTTCTAGAAATGACTCCGTAAGTGGAGTGCCAACTTTAGTAATAAGTTTACGAACACATGATCTTGTCAGTGAAACGGATCCATTTAAATGGCTGTGTATAGCCTGATTTCATTAACACTTTCATTACTATATCACTGCAGCAACAGTCCTGACGAACTTTATTATAATACCAAGAGAGAGGTTTCCAGAACGTGTCAGTTCTGTAAGCTTCTAAGGAGAAGAGATTAATAATTTTTTAATGGCTGTGTTCAGTCTGATTTCATTACCATTACCATTATGATCTCATTGATACACCAGGCCTGAAGAAATTTAAAGCAATACTAAAGGAGAGATTTCGAAAACGTTTGACTTCTGTAAGCTTCCAAGATGAGACTTTTTACGGAGTAGTATTAGTTGTCCTCTGTTTTTTATTGTTGGAACGAAGTTGTTGGAGTTTTACTGCTAGATAGTAGATAATTTAAGAAAGTTAACGTGCAAGAAATGGCAATTCTTTAAAGTTGTAAATGTATTTATATCACTGGAAAAATCAAAGTTGTCCTATGCTGCACACAGACTGGAGGTTTGGAATTGAAAATGCAAAGCAGCTCGGCTCTTCGTTTCCAGTATGCATCTGGTTGTTGCGTGCCTTCTGCGAACTCAGGTCCGCATTTTTGCGCAGTGGCCTATTGGGACACTTTTACTACTAAAAACTACGGGTAAAGTGATTAAGTAATGCCGTTGTTTTGGCAAAAGGTTCTTGCTATTTTGGTACATGAAAAACATGAATGATTACGGTCATTCTCCTGAAAAGGAGCTTTGGAGGCATGCGCATCACAGATTCTACAATTCGTCGTGTTTCGTCAACTTGATTCGATGTTTTTGAACTTTATGACCCAGCCTTGGCCCAATAGTAATCCGTGAAACCAGGCAGTACCCATGGGTCATTCTGTGGCGTGAAATCATTGACATTTAACCGTTGCGAATAGAAGTGTGGTTGGAACATGATCAATCAATCCTTCGCCATGTTGATTTGGGAGATTGTCATGTCAGTTACCTAACTGCTGGTACCTTTATTTGCCAATTCGTTATTCTACCAGGATGTGGGTTCAGCTACTTAGCTGTTCATACCGTTAGAATTGTTAATGGTATTGCTTTAGATAGAGAGGAGACTGAAAAAAGCAGTTATACTTTACTTTATAACTGTGTTTTATCCCAGAGAAGGTCCTTTGGTACTAAGGAATATGTAGTCAACATTTCAACGAAGTATAACAAGAGTTAACGATGTGATAGATGGTACTCTGCTGCGTTGTCACCTTGTTAAACTAAAGTACTCTAGTTTTACCACCGTGTCGCATGACAAATGTGTTCAAAAGTTGTGGTGCTTGGGTTTCAACGCGTTGAAACATTGTTGGCTACAGTTGTCATATCACAAATGTGTTTTGCCAACATACTGTTCAATTAAAACCTACTGTATTCATGATGTGTGTTTCAAAACGTTATTTTCTTCATCTTCACGTACTCAAAGAATTCCTATATATTGTACTTTTAAAATGCGTACGTGCATACCTATGTGTAAAAATATATATATTCATATACATATACATATACATATATATATATATATATATATGTATATATATATATATATATATATATATATATATATATATATATATATATATATATATATATATATATATATATATATATATATATATATATATATATATATATATATATATATATATATATATATATATATATATATATATATATATATATATATAATGTAATGTAGTAGTTGTTCTTTAGAGATCAAGGAAGGAACTTAATAAGGAATTTATGACAGGATTTGTAGAAAAAGTCAATCCTCAAATAATTACCACATAAAAAAACATTGTATCCAAACGTGGAGCGTTGAGGCCCCTTGTACACTATACCGGATAGCTATCGTCGCGTGGCATCACGGAATGATCTCTGTCGGATAGGGCGATCGTTTACATTATATTGGATAGCTCTAAGAAGTGCCCGCAGACCCCGCAGAAAATTGCGTGGATTCTTTGATTTGGCGCCAGATCATTCATTCATGCATCCTGCACATCTACTGAGTCGTTACCAAAATCTTTAAGGGACTCTATCCTTTTTCTGCTTTGACATGCTCCTTGCAGTAGTGGACACCATTCTTCTTCTGAGTTTCCTTTTTTGCAGCATAGAATGATAGCACAGCGACCGAAAACAAAACCAGTTCAGTTACAGTACACCATAGAAGCAGTGTAATATGCACAAGAACGTATTCATCGTCAAAGTTGGATCCATTTTGAAAAATTATAGTGATTCAAATTTGGCGCCAAGTCAGATTCTCCCCTTGAACTCGAGGTTCCAGCGCGAAATGTAGCGGATTTCACCATTTACAGCACTCCACAACCATACCGGAGTGCTTTTCATATCACCTACGGAGCGAAGTGATTTCCTCTCTCATTTCAGGAGCGTCTCGTACTTGATGGCTGTGGCATGGTGTAAATGGTTCCCACTATCCGATACTAAAATCGCGGCGCGACGATAGCCATCCGGTATAGTGTAAACGGCGCCTCACATAATATCTGGTTCATATCGAAGGGAGTGCAGTTCTATGTCAGAGATTTTACGCGCAAGTGGAGCTATGGACCTGTGAATTTTTAGTCATAGAATATGAGAAGAAGCATCGTAAAACCGCAAAAGAGGGCATGTAGAGCCTGTGCAAGAATTACACACGAAGAGCTTCTGACATCTGTTGTTAGTGTTAAATGTATGAATAAAATCTCAAGTGTTTATGAGAGAGCTTAGAGCTTTCTTTTCCAGAAAGAGAGTGCATTTTTCATAGCTCGCTTGGGTACACGTTTCTTTTGTACAAGAAAGTTGTTTGTGGAAGGAATGTTTGAGCCTGTGTAACACTATAGCCATAGTGTTACACAGACAGACAAGCACTCCACAGAAAAGTACTGAAACACTGAAATCAATATTAGAAATCTATAAAAATTAGATAAAAGAGATTATCTGCTTCCATGAATATTGGAATCTGAAATGTATATAATCGTATATAAGTGAAAAGTCTGTTGGTACTACAGAACTTCACTATAGCACGAAAAAGCGGGAACATTGCTTTAGCATACTACTTTAGCTAAAGCAATGTTCCCGCTTTTTCGTGCTATAGTGAAATCTTATATAACTTCATATGCTTCAAAAATCCATTATTAAATTTTCTAAACTTTTCGAGCATTCGAGTGTTACTTTGATATAAACCACTTTCTTACGCCCAATATCAGACTTATGCTCTGAGGCCAGAAGTTGGCAGTTAAGGCGTGGTCTAGGCGTGGTTTGGGAATTCTCTCAAAACCTTGCATTGATAGCCATACATTTTGGTAATGATGCAAACATTTGATGTCAAAAAATCCTTGAAATATACTTATGAAACACAATTATCTTATAATTTCTTTAAAGGCCAGATAACATTTCAAACATTGAATACAACGAAATATACGAACCTATGACTATATACATATATGACTACTAAAGCAAACCAATGATTAAGAAAATATATTACATTATTCATGTGACTTCTAAAGCTTAAATATTTTTGGGTAGATAGACTAAATTGCACGAGAATGCTTTGTTTTCTGAACGTTATATTTACGCTTCGACTTCTGTAATAGTTCACTATAAAATGTATGTGACAATAGTCTTTGGTTATTGTAATATGAAATGCCAGCTAAAACTACTTTGAGAGCAATATGGATCTGTATCTTCAGCTATTAAGTGGAGAACCAAGTTTGATCATTGCAATTGCATTGGGCTTGAAGACCTGCAAGAAATGCCGGGAGTCGAAAAATAGCCGCACGACCTTATTCATACTATGCTTTATTTAGAGAAAATTTTTGTGATGTTGGAAATTAGATTTTTGTTTTTCATATAGTTTTGGGGCATGAATTTGCCCAGAAATGTCATCAGTAAAATGTGACGTTGTGGGACGGATAAAATTAATTGACTTCACGTTATCCCGTCAATTTTACAAGCGTGTCGAAGAGTATTGGTTGCGCTATCAGAAACTACGCCCACTTCTTGAATGCCACACCCATTTCATCGGCAGAGTTCTATGTCACGCTCCACCAGGGCAGTATCTTCATGGCGGCCTTGATGCCACATATCACACTATACGAGCGGGCTATCAAAAAATTACATATCTGATTCGCTTACTTGGTATTCTTGTCCTGTGACCTTAAAATTCCTAGCCCTTCACCTAGACTACTACATCAAAACTATTCAGCTGTACTGTCTATGTGTTTATTTCACATGGTGCACTTTTTACAAATCGGTTTTTGTCGTCTGAAGAGACTTCGAAGGAGTATATCTTTAGAGTAGTCAAGTTTTGTATTTTCAATGTTTGAGAAATTCATTCGTATTTAGATTCTCTTCTATGGTTCACTACGCTTGGGCCACCAAATTACAAATGGGGTCTTCAGACCGTTGTAAACGCCATTTCTCGGCTATTTTTAGTCGGATTGGACCGAGCCTGACTTTGCGCCTTGATGGGCCAAAAATCGTCATCATATTTAAATTGTTGCACTGACAACTGGGCGGAGAGCATGCGGCAAACTATTTGTATTGAAAGCTTGATGGGATGTGAGAAAGCATACCAGGCGTGAGGCAAGTGTGAGACTGGCACGAGATGTGAGCAGAAAATGAGCGAGTTTCACACGCAATACATACGAGCTAGCAGCTTTGCCTCTTTTTGGTATTTTGGCTTTTAAAATGCCTTCAGTTGTATCCTATTACTCAAGAAACGACATGAGGTATGCAAATTCTCGACTTATGCATGTTTTTCTGTAAGAGAGAATTTTGCGCCCAGCACTGACACTTTATTGACTTTTGCATGAGTCCTGAACTAAAAGTTTCTTATGACTTTCTTATTGTGCATTTTCGAGTGTGTGTAAAACTACCGTGTTTCATAAACAAAGAGGCACTACACAAACATAACACTGAAATACGTAGAATTTTATAGAAAATCTATGCATATTAAACATTACAGATGATGGGTTTGCTTAAAACTTGGAATTTCAATTCTGTATCAACTTTCATAGGTCTCCAAAATCCAGAACTGATATTTCTTAACTGTTTGGATTTCTGGATGGACATAAACTCTGTTCATCTCGAAAACAGCCCAAGCAGATCAGAATCAACAGTTGCAATCTCTTCTAAACAAAAATCAAACAAATTACGACTTAGAAAACCGTGTCACACCCCCCATTTCTGCAGAACCCGTCGGTAATTTTTTCGGCTTGTCGGTAAAAGTTGTATTAACGACCGTGGTTTGTCTGTAATTATGCTAACTTTGCTAATTTTTCCGATTTTTTGTACCTTATTGAGTTTCTTTTTCTTTGTGGAGTATTGTCATCAGAGTGACAACACCTTTGCATTGTCGAACACAATTCATCCAAATTTTAGTCTACGAGACGTCCTTTTAGGCATCCAAGAGCATAAAAGGTAAAATGTTTTCTATCACATCGGACCCAACCATGGTAAGTTCTCCATCGTCACTGAACCAGCTCATCTGCTCCCTGTCACCCTGACTCTGGGATATTCAGTTCAAATGACCTTTGATTCAGCGAGCCCCCATTAGTGTACAGAGGGGTTCATCAATGGACACAACTCATGGTTATTAGGTCGTATCAAAGAAATATCGTCTATAACTCAGAAGGAATCATGATTTGATATATATCCTACCCCGTGATTAGTTGTGGAAAGGAGGCTCTAACATGCATGCAACTTTCCTTTGAGCTAGAAATGCTCCCTAGATGATTACTCTCTAGCACGCTACTGCCGTTGACCATGGTTTCCGTTTATGAAAGAAACATTGATGAAGAAAATTTTCGGGAACATTTGCTCTTATCTCCCCCCCCCCCCCTAAGAACACCTCCTACTGCTCCACTAGGCCTTGTTCAAACCAGTCGCTAAATTTATTTCGCTAAACAACCCCCCCCCCCCTCAAAAGTCCTTTTGAACGCCACGGCACAAAAGCTGTTGACAAACAAAGTCACTACCTGTCGTCTATAGTATGCTAGAGCTGCCAAGCTTGGCGTTCATGCGCTCATTGGAAAGGAGGCTACACCCTCGCTCAATGCGCTCAACAAAGTCTTTCAGTTTGACAGAGGAGGCTTGGTTTCCCCATTGAACTATATATAAAAGACTGGAACGAGAACTCTATTGTTCTGCGCTAGTCAGAAGTGTGCCCAGATTCCATGACAATGGGCGCAGCCATTGTACGTACGTACGTACAATGAGTTTCTAGTGCAGCACGTACATGGATGTAAACAAAATGGATTTCAAGAAAGTTATGGAATCGTTCAAAGAGTGTTACTTCATCCCATAACAAGATGATACTAGTAAGTATCATTGTGCCTTATTGTCATCTTTGTGGCTCAATTTTCTCTTGGCAAGGAATACTACCTATTGACCTCCATGTAAACATGCGCTACAAATGCCCAGCGTTCGTACCACTCAAATCTGAATATACGTATCTAATTTAAATATGAAAGTATCAGTACGTGCCAATACCTCTAAATGCAGTGTATGTAAGTTATTGATTTTTGAATAAGATTAATTTTGTTAGTTGATGTCGTTGGCTTCCTTTACCGGCCTCAATGACTTTGTCACCGTATGATTTCCCAAATGTGAACAGCCTTATTTTGAAGTATTTGTCTGCGACACATTTTGTTAGCCACCTTTCATGATTTTCCTCAAAGACTATCTCATTTAACCCTGGTGGGTGTGAGTCAAAAAGTTCTTCACTCATACTATTCTCTCCCCAAAAGTATTCCACAACATTCATTATCATTACTTTGCGTATTTGTTTTTTCCCGGTAATATCCTTATAGTCTTCCTTACAGACATGAAGTTTGAATACTTTTTCTGCACACTTAACAATTCTGAATGTAGAGACTGAGGGGATTGTCAGACCGCCATTGTTAATGAAAGATGTAAATGCTGCTGGTCCATTCACTTCATCATATCCAAGACAGTAGATGTGATCTGGTCTATTTCTGTCTAGTGTACCAAGTAAGCATTGTTTGCAAAATTGGCAGTTGATATCTTTGATCATCTTTGCAACAATGAAACCGGATATATAGTACAATATGTTCTCAATGAATTCTGTATGTTGCATGCAATCAATCTGGTTTAAAATGGTTGCAATTTCTGGTTCAGATTGGATTTCACAAACCTGTTGAGCCCTCTCTGCACTAAAGGTGGAGTTCTTAAAAACTGGAATAATTGTATTTTGTTCAAATACCTGGCAATTAGCATTTTGTGATGCAGTTATTCTATTTCTCAATAGAAGCTTACGGAATGCATATTTCAGCTGCAGAACATTTGGGTTATTGTTCCATCCACCCTTGCTCCTGATGCAAGAAAAAAGCAGCTCTATATGATCCTGGGAGAATTTGTAAGTTAATAAATACTTAAATGGATTGTCTTCTCGCTTCAATAAATAAGTGGCAAGCTCTAATGTTGACTTTATTGTTGCAACAAAACCAATGACAAATGTTTTCCGTCTATGATTTTTAAGTAACTGACCACTGGGTGCTTTTAGGGAGAGAAGATACTGAGCTGTTCTCTCAAGTACAGCAGTCCATCTAGCTTCTGTTGCTAGCCGTAGTGGCTGTTTAAACCCATGTGCTATTGGGTTTCTTGAATTTAAGATGTCAAATACCCTGTCTATGAATCGTATAAACTTGACTGTGGGTCCACATGATTTGAATTTATCCATATGCAGACCATCTCTTGGGAATTCAAAAGCATCTGCTACTGAGCTACTAAGTGCTTGGGCTGCTAAGGAGACTTTCATTCTGTTCTTTTGGTAATTTATGTGTTTTGACCCTAACCTATTTTTCAATTTAAGCCCTTCTTTGTCTTGCAGAGCATGCAAATCTTTAAAATACTTCCATTCAATTTTCTCCCCACTAGAGTCAGCAAGGTATGAAAGGTCTGCAAGAGAGTTCCTTGCAAGCTTGAGCATGTGGCAAGGATCAAAAATTGAACAAACATTATAATTCATTGTTGGATGTTTAAATGTTGTTTTAACAGAATCATATGTTGCAGTATCGAAGTTGCAGCCAAGTTGCTGGAACATGTTCATGTTGGTGACTGTTCCATCACATGTCACACAAACAACTCTCAAGCCAATCTCAGCTGCTTTTGTCAATGCAATCCTTACCATTTGCATTTGTACATTGGCACTAATTTTATTGATCAAAAAGTAACCAATTGGGCATTTCCAGTGACCCTGCAAACCAGTAAGCAAGAATACAAGAGCCTCTGTGGCAGGCTGCTCATCTGGCTCAACAATAGCAGCTCCATATTTAACAAACCCCACATAATGATCTGTTTGTGGATCATATAAGATTTGTTTTCTAATTGCCATTCCATCTAAGATCAGACAACAGTCTTGCTTTTCTGGACAGCCTTTAGTAAATTCTGAGAGTGATTGGAATACCTCTTCAAAAAAGCCAGGTTCACATTGAAAAGTTGAAGACCATCGTCTAATCATTGATGGATGTGGCAAACTTAATGTACCTCTTACAAAGTTGTATGCCTTTGGAGAGTAGAAGTATAGTGTTGTTGCAAATTCTTTCACTGTATCATTATATCGCCTACCTTTCTCCTGTCTGCCTGTGTTTTGTAAAGTGTTGTTAAATACTGACAACTGCACATTGTCAAAATTATCATGTAGCAATGAAGCCTCATCTCTGGCTATCATTAGTTTTCTTTCAATTTCATTGATTAACTGCTTCAGGGTCTTAATTTTAGTGTTTCTCCTTCTTACTTTCTGTTGTAGAGTTTTTATTTTCCTCTGCAACATAATATTTTTTGAAATGAGCATATTGTTCTTAATTAATTCTTGATTTTTATTATTGTTACTCTCCTTTCCTAAATCACAATGAGATCTGGCATAGTTATGAATTCGCATGATTTTTGTTGGAGAACTTGATGGGCTTGGTTGCTTCCGCTTGATTCCTGGACGAATAAAGGGTTTTTCCTTTGGTTGCAAATGCAGTGGATGACCTTTAAAAATCGTTGGAACTGCTTCAGGCTTCAACTGACAACGGGAATTTCTCCCAGGTGGAAAAACATAGTCAGATAGTTCAAAATGTTCACTGCATATAAAGCTATATGGAGTTGCAACCCATCTCTTTCCATTTTTATCAGCACGTTTAACTGCTGCTTGCCACTTTTCTAGTTTTTCTTTCTCATTCAAAGGGAACCTGAAGGAAATTGATGGGTTAGCAAGTGTTTTGAAACATATATGTTTATAATACTTTTTATAAGGAGCATGAAAGTTGCCTATACGGCCCTGGGGAGAAAATAGTCATCACATCAGTTCGTTGTGCTCGTAACACACTTAAGAGAAAAATACAAGTTTCTGAACAGATCGTATACTGTACGCAAAAATGACTGACATAACATCAGCGTTTTGATTTTGGTTGACTTCTATTATTAATATTTTGGTCTACTTCCTTTTAATGTTCTACATTTTGCAGCGCAAGAATGTTGCGTTTGGGCCTAAATGTGAAAAACAACATTGCACAAAAGTTAAACAAATTACCTATGAAATGCAATATGAGCTCTCTCTGGAGATCCTTCCTCACAACTCGCATGATTCCCTCCTTCGCTCGATACTTTCCCCTTATTTCTATTAGATATCTGCTTGTTTGTACAACCGAAGGCTACACAGCTGATAGGCATGTTTAAGCATTTCCCGCCAAAAGCAGTACGTACAGCTAAAGGCTCCGTGCGGCCATTTTTGGACACAGTTCAGAACAATAGAGTTCTCGTTCCAGTCTTTTATATATAGTTCAATGGGTTTCCCTTAGTCCTCCTCCACAGCACCCTACACTGCACCTTACAACTGAATTCTATGTTCAGCGTTCTCAATATTTTAGTAGAGAGTTGGCTCTCAAAATTGTAACATTGACCTAAAGTAGATCAATGCGCACTACTTTTCACTGCTACTTGATTCCTCTCGCGTTTCATTACGGAATGAGACACCTGGGCTTTCTAATTCCGCGGCTGCCCACAGAGGCTGTAAACCCGTAATCTTTCAAAGGAAGAGATGATTGATCATTTTCGCGATTATGAGAGTTCCCCGCCTCCTTCTTATGTTATCGCGCGAATCGTTCTATTGTCTAGTGTCATTGATGTACAAGTCATTCATGGCTTTGTGTCGGCATACGAATGTAGTAGGAATCCCAGCCAAACAAGACAGTCGCGTAGTGGTACAGTAAAACGTGCCATCCTTGACAGCTCACATAAAAGATCGGTAAGTATGCAATTTTAAAGCCAAAAGGTCGATCTTTTTTATCTCTTTGTTTTTTTTTCCACAATTGCATTCTGGTACACGTATTTCCTACTACTAGTCCGATTTCATTGTAGCAACCTGTTGTTATTACAATTTTCTTGTACTCAAGTCACAACTGGATAGACTTGGGATTTGAGTTTATCTGCTTATTGGATCTATAACTTAAAGAACTTGACTCGTGATGCCAGCACCGTTAAAGCTTTCTCGCACCTACGATATCCCAGTTAGAATGAGCTAATTGAGCGATCCTAGTGTTCTCTGCCCATGGTTGGTAGCCTTGGTCCTATACGGTAGGAATCCATCCAGTTGACACCCAGGCATGTAGAACTTCGTAAAGGCTATAGTTGATAAAGAGCAGCATTTTTGCGTATGTTCAAGCGAAACAGCCGATTGAGGGTGGCATACTGAACGGAGTAGGCCGTGGCTGGATGAGTGAGTCATTCCTTCACTTGTAGACGCAGTGGGATTTAACTAGTGTGTTCTCTACGTATTGCATCCGTCTAATCTGGACTTATATGAAAATGTAAAGATAACAGTTGTTCGTCTATACCTAGGCTAGTTTCCTTAAGGTAGAATTGAAGGCAAGTAATTTGTTTGTTGACAGTGATTATGCCAGTTATTTATTCCTAACCAACAAAACATCGAGAAGAGGCATGATGTACGAGGTTTTACGCCAGTGCCTCGATGTACACGATTGGCCTTACGTAGAATGTGTTTTTCATTCGATGATGTCAAACATAGACTGACTTACCCATCGCGTTTCCATCAAAGATACTCCTATCCGCGACTTGCGAGGAAGTGACGAGCACATGGTCACATACCAACAATGTTCCGCCTCTTTGGTGTTGTTGACAGTAAGTGCTCCTGTTATCTGAAGTATCGTTGAAAACTTATGTCGAGCGTCCTGCAACTTATTCGCAATCAATGGGACGGAGTTTACCTAATGCCACATAATACCTACATTGTATCAAATCACTTTTTCATCCGCTTCAGAATGTGCTCCAAGCAGGTGGTTTTACACTGTACCGGACAGCTTTCATGCCGTACAGGTACAACAGCGCTCCGCTTTCGTTGCAGGCATGAAAGTATTAGCCGAAGAAATTGTGTATCGGTTTTGTATTGCGCGAATGTACACTGGACACTGTTCTGATACAACTGTTGTAGCGGATTGAAATGTGACCGGATTGAAATGTGACCGGATGCAGTGATCGGATACAGTGTAAACGGCCCCTCGCTCCTTGTTTGTTTTGTGTTAGTTAGATTTACTTGATGTTGCAGCTATCGGCTGTTAATTTTGACCTTGACTCATGAGAAAACACCAATCAGTGACATTGATACAGGTCTCTATGAAGATAGCAGAAAAACCATGATCTACGCGACATCGTCATCTTCCACTTCCACGGATTCTACCTCCCTGCGGTGATCGCAGCTCGTTTCTTACCGTCGTTTGTCTACCCGGAAACAAATTTACTGACCTATCGAGGCCCATTCCTGCATGGGGTTTTGGGGTGTGAAACCCCCTGGATAAAAGTTCACAGGGCACATCGCTGCGAAACGCTTCGTCGCTAGGCACAATCTCTTCGTGGTTTATACCGCACTTTTGCGATTTCACACCAGTCGGGAAACCAACTGGGCCACATTCCTTCAGAAAGTTTTCTCGGAACGGCCCTGTATCGCTTTTGTTTTACTAAACACGGGGCTGTCACACGCGGCAAAATTATTTTTCCTGCAATATTTACATGGGGTGAGACACATTGGGATGCAAGAATAGGTTTACTGTGACACGGTAGGAATCCGACTAACGGAGAATGCCACTAGCGATTATCCTACGCAGCCAATCATGATTACCGGAAGTATTTCTCTGTTCTGTGAAAGAGGAAGTTATTCATTTGTGTTGTATCGTGTTTTCAGACGTAGTTTAACATTAGTATTTAATCGAGGAAAGGACAACAATCATTCTGCAGGCAAAAATCTTTTTTTCCATTCACTACACCTCATAGGACTGGTGCACAACCAGTTGGTATGCTTGCTTGTGTATGCTGTATATCTGTGTATTGGAGTATATATGTATATTGTTTAGTAGTAAAGTAACACTCTTGCTAAGAATGCATTGAGAAAGTTTTGACAATGAAGTATACTGTATGTTTATAATACATAGTTTTAACCTGAGCCTCATGATTCTTAAATAACGCCAAAAGTGAGCCTGAGAGGTCTTACACACTTTTTATTAGACTATAGTTTATAAGAATATCAAGGCTCAAACTCTATGAGATTTAAGAGTAATTTGAGAGAAATGCAAGGCTCAAGCTTTATCAAGGCTTAGATTGGTTGCTTGTTTGAGTTTTCTTTAGAAAACAAAAGAGTGTGAGCTTCACTTATCGGGTCTCTTAATAGCACTACACAATGCGACTCAGCGCTCTTTAGGGAATGCCAGTTACACACTTTTCATCATAAGAGTATATCCTATACGAGTATTAATGCTCAAAATCACTAAAATTTAAGGATAACTTAAGAATAATCTTAGGCTCGAAATCAAAAACGCTAATGATATTGAGGCTCAGCGAAAAATTCGGTATTCTTATGAGAAAGTGTGTTCATGATTCATATTATATCTTTGTTATAGTCAGCCTCAGTGGTTGTTAGACTGCCGACTTTTAATAATCCTCGTCAATGATCAACTTGAAAGCTAGAACGGATTGATGCCCTTTCGTTTGGGTTCGATCGACACATCACGTTCCAATATCTATATGAATAAATAAACATATACAGATATCATATTTAAATTATCACAGATATCATCTCATATTCTTAAATAACTGATGATCTTGTACCTGGCGTAATTCTTACGTAATTCTTAATTTTGTAACGACTTTCAGCCACGTGATTGTTATAAAAGGAATTCCTATAGGAAGAACAGTGTAGCTGTTAAGAAACTTTCAATACTGATTCAAAAGAAGCCTCTCATAAGAATTGCCTGTATGCTTTATCTGTCAGAATCTAATTCTTTATTGCATTCCTTTCTCACTGATTGGTTGAATTGTCAGAATCGTTGGAATCTTTGTAGGTATTGGTTGATTTTACTTATTAATACCGTTGTCATGGTTTCAGGTTTATCAAAACCTCTTCGTAATTATTTGTTCTCCAGAAACAAGGACTGAATTCCAATCGTAGAAAGGTCGTGTATATTGCTATAAGTTTAGTAACCACAACTTTTTTATGAATGGCTCATCTGTTCTGTAGCCAAAAGTTTATCAGAAAGCAACAGAATCAGTTCATTTCAAAGAAACTGTTAATCAAGCTCTGCCACTGAACATTTAATTGCCTTCTAGACACCAAAGTTACGTATTGGAACGTTTTCTGTTATTCGGAGAGAAAGCTCTTTGTTTTCGTTCGTATCTTTTCTTTACTGAATTTATTTGCGGTGTTCATTCATGAAAACTTATCGTCTTGTTGGATCGTGTCAAACTGTATGGAACTCGCACAATTTACAGAGAAGTATTGTGCAGTGAAGTTCATGGCACTTACAGCGTGTTTTCTTCTGTAAGGAAGTGCTGCCCTCTATCAGGAACCAACATGAAGAAGACCGAAATTTTTATGCAGATTGTACTAGAACTACTGCAGATAAATTCACTGAGGAACTTGTCAATTTCGAAAATTTTTATCACTGCAAACAATCGAGAGTTAGGAAGCCAAAATCGTATAGTTCATGTGTTGCCCTTGTAGAATGTGTTTCATAGTGGGGTTCCAGTTGAAGTGTACAGTGTTAATCGTATTCTGTCTTAATACTTTACACGTACTATGTCAATGGTACTAAAGATATAGGTAAAATTAAGGAACTGGTAAGGAAGTTTTATTACTGAAAAGTGGTGGAAACAGTTTAGAGAACGAGAAACTATACGAACTTACCACTGAGACAGGTTCTTCCTCTTGGGTTTATGCAGAACGTAGCTGCTTGTAATATGGCTGTTCCCAGCTTCTTCCCAAAACCAACCTTGTATTTTATACATGTTTCGTTCGCATGATTTGGGTTGTCTAAATTTAGGTTTGGTCTATGGATCCGCTTGTATATTGCCATAAAGATGACACTCTATGGTAATGCCCGGGCTACATTCATAGGTTTTTCTTTAGGTAAAGACACATTTTAACATGTTGAGAGCTACGTTTTGCATTTGCAAATATTGGGGAGGGGAGCATGAGTCTTATTTATATCCCACTGCCTTTTTGAGTTGATGGCTGCAGTTTAGTGCACTTGGGTCTTCTACCACAAACGACATTTAATTGCAAATATATTTCCATAATAGCCAGTTTGTGCAGTCTTGGAAATACTTCTGTGTATCAAGAGTTCCTTTGCTTGGGATTGCAATTGCGCTATCAGTAGCAATCACTAGTCTGTCAATAGCAATCACTAGTCTATCAATAGCAATCACTAGTCTATCAATAGCAATCGCTAGTCTATCGATAGCAATCACTAATCTATCACTTGCAATCGCTAGTCTATCAATAGCAATTACCAGTCAATTTTCATTCAGTTAATTATGTTGAGGGCTGGTCTTGCTCACATTGAAAGTGAAAAGGGCGTGGCTAGA
This sequence comes from Mastigias papua, assembly GCA_964019165.1. Lineage (NCBI taxonomy): Eukaryota > Metazoa > Cnidaria > Scyphozoa > Rhizostomeae > Mastigiidae > Mastigias > Mastigias papua. Next base: position 5,905,216 of record OZ025285.1, read on the forward strand.
AAGCATGTCTTACAGTCTCTGCCCAATACCACTATTTTGAACAAAATGTGCATTGACTGATAGTTGGTTATAATTTGGTGTGGTTTTGCTTCACTTTACTTCATGAGCTACGCATTGCTTGTATTCTGGTTCGGTCGCAGTCCTTAGTTTTTGACTTTAAGTTAGGTAGATCTGGCTTCTAATCTCTACGCACATTCGGTGTCAGTGAGTAAATTAGTCAATCATTTTACTCAGCCAGTTGATCGGTCAATTGGGAATTTTTTGGAGAGTTTTCTCTGCCAGCCTGCGGGCTTGTTGTGGATTTGCAGTTTTTTGTTGGCCATAATTCAAAAATACTTCGTGTCAATTGCATTACATGCTTGTTCACTTATTCATATCGGAAAAGGTCAAAGTTGCCTAATTGATTGTCGATCAGCAGAAGCGAATTATGAACAGATTTTAGTTTATGGACAACCTAGTCCAATTGAACACCTTAGCCTTAGCTGATATAAATATTAACTCATTCCTTTATTCCTTCAGTGCCGATATTGGATTTGGATAATCTTATGAGAAAAGAGCAATTTGAACATGGCGATGTCCTTGCTGAATCTGATGGTGCTGCCCCTTTGTGTTTTGTACATCATCTCGGCAGGTATGTGTGATTGATAAATACTCTTTGGTATGTCCCATGGGCAAGCAACGGTAGCACACACGTATTCATAGTTTTTAAAGGAAACATTGCAATTGCAGTCTCAATGTATAGTATGTTTGATAGGTTTGACTAGAATGTGCAGATCACCTGTCTGACTGCATTGCAATAAGGTGCCAAGTTAGTTATCAGGAGTAAAACGTTTTTCCGCTTTCACATGTTACCCGTGTTTAGAACTATATCACTGAAGAATATCTATACTGTACTGGTTAAGTCTTCCTTGATTGACGGTTGACGGACCAAAATAGGAATTTTTATTCTTACTGTTTTATGTAATTTTACCTGTAGTATTTTCAAAAATATTGCAATTAAAGTATTTCTATTGTAATTAAAGTTTTTAGGTGGAGGGTAGCTTGTAAATCAGCTACAGCTGAAGGGCATACATCCTGAAATGAATTAAAATGACTTGAAAGTGAAGTCAAATGACTTAATGATGATAATGAGTTTGTCGTATCAGAAATGAAACAATTATGATTATTAGCACGATTTTGAGGATCAGAAAGTTTATTATAGTGCAAAAATATTCTTTTTGCTATTTTTGTGTTATTATAACTGTTGTCATTATTATTTTTACATTCTGAAATTCTTCTTCACATGCTCGCAGGCTGTACGAGCTACCTTGATCGCGGACGCATTACATGGCGTCACGACACTGTTCTACAATATATTATTCAGTTTTTCAAAACTATTTCTGACCTTCCTGGCTATCTTAGTCCATCTATGATTTCAGGAGATGACTTCAGACCTGATCTCATATTGCTTTTGCCTTCAAATTCTCTTTAAGTTCTTGAACTATTGGTTACGAGTCCAATCTTTCCTCTTACTCGATTGGAAAGGAGCTAAAGTACTTACTGTTGCTTATAGGCATAAATTCTCGATATAGGGAAGTCCATTTCGTGAATCTATGTATGGGAGCACTCGGTGTCGTGAACAGATCCTCGACTTCTTTCCTGGATATGATCAAGGAACTTGATTTTGATGAAAATACAAGGAAATTTATTATAGAACGATTAGTGTGCATAATAATACAATCGACCTATTACATATTCTGTTGCAGAAATAAAGAATGGCCTAAACCAGAACTGTTAACTTTTTAGATCTACTTTTTGCTTTGTGTTCACTATGAGTTAATAGTACATCTTCTGTAGAGGTGTACATTTGTATGGTTATTGTTTTCATGAAATAAGAAGTTTCAAAAGAAACATTATCTTGCTAACTGCTGAATTCGTTGTGTAAGGTATGGAAAGACGTAGATTTGCTGGGGAGAATCTAGGGTTTGGGTTTGATATGTGAAAACATTTCCTAGATGTTGCCTCTTACGTTTATGGGGCACTCGATCCACAATTGCTGGGGGTGCTGAGCACGTTTATACCTTTCTTGTCTTTTGCCTGCATTTTAGCTGTGTAGTTTGTGCGGCGTTTTCCAATGATGAAACCGTCGATTTGCTCTACTTGTTAGCAGGGAGTTTTGTTATAGTAGTTGATCATTTTAGCCTGACATGTTTTAACTATTGTCAGTTTTGATGAGGTTGATAATAATGATACTGATGATGATCGTGGTGATGATGATGGTGATGATGATGATGATGGTGATGATGATGATGATGGTGATGATGATGATGGTGATGATGATGTTGTTGTTGATGATGATGATGAATTGTTGAATGAAACTGTATTGTTGAATTAGCTGGATATTGGGACGTGCTGTTTGTAGTTTCCCTTTGGTATTGCAGTCTTTATGTCAATTTGAAACATGTTCAATAGTATTAGCACAACTGTGCCACATCATATGACCTTTAATGAGGTCTCATTGTGAAATTCAAGTCTTCTGTTAGAGGCCAGTATGTGACGTCATGGAATACATATTTTTAAATATTTGGTTATTGGCTATGAATTCTGAGAAAGTAGTTTACAGTGGACCTTAGTGACAAGTTTCAATTTGAGCTGATCTCTGTGTGCGCTCTGTCTACGTCTAAAGAGTACTGTTTCGTCTTTGGCAAATAATATGCCATCAATGGGTCATCTCTCATCTCTTTGCTAGCCCAGGCGATCAGATTTACAGCCACATGCCCATGCTATAAAGTTCTTTGAATGAAAATGGTAAAATGCACACATCCTTTGAAAAATGCTTTGACGACACCATAACTTTTCTACTCCTTGTACTGTAGTTTCCAACAGTTTGAGACTGCGGTATTATCTTTTATGACGTTTACAGACGTGGTATCCAAATACCTATGGAGTACATGTTTTTATTTTTTTAAGAAAGTTGCTCTCGCTCGGTACCGAAACTTTCACAGCCTTCTCATGATTTCACTCGAGATTATGTGACACGGAAAGACAGGGACTACATATCCACACATACAATGATGAGCCTACTTGAAAATTAGAATTTCAAATGTTAATCAACTTATAATCAACACAGCCATCCTCCTGCTTCTCGAAGAGGGCCCCATTTTCATCTTATGGCTAATATTAATACAAGGATCTTCTATAGCTGCTCTTCCCATCATTACCAAGGTTCATCATTGTCCCGCCAGTTTGTTTGTAAAAGCTTTCGAAAACTATACTGCTTTTGGTCTTATTAACATTTCGTTTTGTAATGACATTCACACTAGAAAGAGCCCCCCCCCCCTCCCCGTCCACGTACAAAAGTGTGCTCTACATCGCTACTTAGACCCCATTTCCACTGGGGTGGGTGCAGACGGATCTGCACATATATGAGCGCAGATAGGCTGTCCGTTTACACTGGAATGGTTCTTCTATTCGAACTATTCGGGGATCACTGTTCAAAATGTACCCGTTTGGATCTGTTCCAGTTGAGGTCCAGTATAAATGACTGGTACAAATCCAGGATCGTGTGGATAGGACAAGAGACAATTATATTTCTCACCAGTGTTGGTGGAACTTGTCCAGTACCGTTCCCAATGTAGACAGTGGTTTGGATCTGATTCCAGTGTAGACACTAACAAAAATCGTTATGGATCCAAAATGGATACCGTAATTTCTTGAATTAACTCCCCTAGTCAAAGCCCCCTCGAAAAGTCACCCACCCCAGATGACGATGAAGACTAAGGCTTATATTTAGACTGTTCTATAGTATTATGGAGAATAGGAGCTTTGATAAGTGGCTTTTTATGCGACATATGTCAAATGATTTTATAACCCCCCCTCGGATAAGCCCTCCCGTCGAATAGGCCCCCACCTAAAAAGTATCAAAAGTAAATAAGGCTAATTCGAGGATGTACGGTATCCGTGCTTCTTGCGGATTAATGCTAGTGTAAATGGAATCTTATGTCCCCGAAAGACACGAGCAAAGCAAAACTGTTATAGAAGACAGAAAATTAGAGTTTAGCCAATTTGATCAGTATTACTCTTATAGGATATATTCTTATATTAGAAGTGTCTAACTGACAATCCCCGATGAGCTGCTGAATCGTATCAAATCGTTATAACTCCCAGACTGGGTAAGTGAAACTCAGGCCCCGTTCACACTATTCCGTTTTTGAACAAAAACGTGTCTATTTAGCTCCGTTTTTGGCTTTGCGTTCACATTAGTCCACCCCAAAAACGGAGCTAAATGAAAACGATGATAAAAACGGAGCTAAATGAAAACGGAGCTAAACAAAAACGCAACTCTGTAGTGTGAACACCAAAAACGCAACAATCTGAAAACGCTACTAATAGAGCCAATATAAAAGAAGCCGTCAAACAGATGCGTTTTTGAGGACAAATGTGAACACCAATTGATAGATATCCGTTTCTGTCTGAAAACGGAGTAGTGTGAACAGGGAAGAAAAACAGTCCCATTTTTGGGAGCAAAACCGGATCTAAATGAAAACGGAGTAATGTGAACGTAATCTCACACTTGTCTGGTTTCCTAAAGGAAACTCAATTAACAAACCCATGACGAAGTTTTAGCCTTGCAATATTTTTCAATTATCCTTGAATGTCAGAGATTTTGAGCCTTGATATTCTTATAGACTAGTCGTATAAAAACATGTGCGTTTACACAGTTCGGTCTTCATTTCATAGTCAATCCAAAGAGACAAAATCAAGAATCTAAATGTAGACGTTTCGATGAATATCTTAATCAGTACTCATGAAGATAAGATATTTATCGAAACGCCTACATTTAAGTGAAGTATATTTTTGATTTGTCTCTTATTTATATTTATATGCTGTGCGAATCCGGCTGTGATCTCTGATTCAGTTGTATATATATGTATATACATAAATATATGTATATATATACTGTATATATATACATACTGTATATATATATATACTGTATATATATATACTGTGTATATATATATATATATATATATATATATATATATATATATATATATATATATATATATATATATATATATATATATATATATATATATATATATATATATATATATATATATATATATATATATGTATATATATATATATATATATGTATATATATAAATATATATTATTGACTTTTAGATTAACTGTTTTCTTACTTGCTAAGTTTTATTTTGTTTTTTGCCACACCCTTTGTATTACACTTTGTTTTACAAGTAAGGCATTTGTTTGCATAAGCCTTAATTTTTGTAACGTTTCCAAAAATTGAGGCTAAGGTTCTCTTAAGATTTTATTACCTTTTACTAGAATAAACTGGGTAAGAGAGGTTACGATTATTTGTTTTAAAAAGTTTGATCTTTGTTATCCAAGATTGACAAAGAAGAGTGTTGATCTTTGTAAATGAGGTTTCACAAGAATGAGGCAATGTCAATTTCTGGCGCGTACAAAAGATGAACTTTAGAACTTGAGTCTTGTGATTTTCTTAAGAGTTTGGCCTTCAGAGCCTCGTTTTTTGTAAAGTTTTTCTTATAAGAAAACGTTTATTCCAGAGGAAGATCACGCTCAGTTTTTACTGGAACGTGGATCTGCAGACACTCGTTATTTACTTTCTGCATTATTCACTGCAGTCCTTGTAGAAATAGAAAGGCGATACTCTATGGAAGCATGTTGGATTGTTTTAAATCCGATACTGATTATTCGGGATCTAAGAAGACTTAGTAGCTGTCCTGGTTAGATGTCGTCGTAGCCTGAAATAGGCCGTTAGGGTCATGTTAGCAGTTTTAATGTATGACATGCTACCGCATTATGTGTGACATTAGCGTTAGATTCCATTTTCACACTAAGTCTATACATGTTTGTACACTTAACAGTTACTCAATTAAATGAGAGAGGTAATCGTTACACGGATGCCTGCTGGTTGACAACATATCTTGGCGTTTCATAAGCAGCTCCGTTTTTTGTTTGGAAGTCGCTGTATTTTTCCTCGGTTGCCCCACTAAAAATTTCATATGGACACGAAAGATAACTGAGGGAAAACAACAAGTTAAAAGTCACGTAGACAAATGTGGATGCTCGGAATGTATGGATGCTTATAAAAACTTCTACTGGTTCTTGTGCCAGTAAACCTCTTGCAAAGCAACTTTGTTCAGAGATTTTTGGAGTCGCTTCCGAATAGCAAGAGCTATTAGATCTGGTCACATATTTGTTTAGTGTTAATTTACATGCAGTGCTTGCATGTGGATATGAAATAAAGAATCGTTCAAAAAGTGTATCAACTCCCCCCCCCCTCCCCACAACACCTGCCTCTATTTATGTGCATTAGTATATGTTGATGTGGTGAAGCAGAAGACTATACTACTACAATATTGTATAGCATATCCTAAAGCAGAAAAATATGATGTAACGTATAATGATACAGTGCAGTGTAATATAATACTTTATAGTATTATAAAGTAGTAAATTTTGGTTGAAATATATGCAACATATCTATTTGTGTAGCAACCGATAGACCATCATGTAAACTTTAGACGTGATGTATTCTTCAAATTTCCCTCCATTTATTTTTTCAAGTTTTAATTCACATATTAACCATCATTAATTACACATTATTTGATTATTTGTAGAAAGCATTCATCGTAGAGTGAAAAAGTAAATACGTTGCGCTATTAAGTTTTCGCGTTACGTAACAGTGGCAATTTGACACGCCCACCCCCTATATTTCTCATACTAGTTTGTCTCAAAATTGTCACATACCCACCCACCCCCCTATCATTACGCACTTTCTGAATTACTGTACACCTAAGTGTGATCTAGAGGTAACGAACAAAAGAAATCGCGAGCATTGGTTTTTGGCAGAGTTTATTCTTTGTATTTAGCCAAGGATCCAACATAGTGTGACAACGTAGCGTCTACACTAATACTAATTGTCCACACTAGAAAACGGATAAAAGGACCTGCGTCCACACTATTCCGTTTTTGATCGTTTTCGACCTGTTTTCTGCCTCTTTTGGGACACTGATATCAGATTCCAGAAAAAGTCCCTACTCCACAGCTCTGAGTCGAAGGAAGATTTTGCTTTATATGTCATATTTGCGGACGGTTTAGTAATTTGTATCAACAATGCAGATTCAGCAAAGCTTCCAGCTCATAGGGCATCGACTGTGAATGGCATAGCCCTTCTACAATTAAAGTTTCCGAGACATACACAATGCAGAGCTCAAAAATTTCGGCTAGCTTTGATTGTGTTAAAAGAGGAAGGTCTATGATGAAGATTTGATAGCCGTAGGAATGTTGGAACTTTTTCTGGACTCTGACTAATATGAGGCTGAATGTTTTTTGCGCGAACTTTATCTGGCATGTATGAATAATCATGCCAAAGAAAAGAAGCAAAGTGCAGAAACTGCGATTTCAAGTAGCTTTCTTACTTATGCAGATTCTCCTTTGTTTCACAATAAATGTTGCTTCTCGCATCAAGCTGGTTCCTTCGCGTCCAGTATTGATAGTCAAGTCCTTTATGGTTCTTGATTTTCTTCTTATATTTTCTTTGTTGATAATCAAGGCTAAAATTACACTGAGACATTCAACTAAGCTAGGGAGCTCTGCCATAAAAATCATGACTTGGTTGTCACTTTGAAATTTCGTAAATTGATGGTACTGTTACGTCATCGTTTTCAAATGTCACTGTTTTCTTTGTCCACACTAATGCATTTTCAAAAAAGCTCCGTTTTCGAACAGCGTTTTCAAAACGACCCATTTATAGAAAGCTCCTTTCTCGAAAAGCTCCGTTTTCTGTCGTGTCCGTGTGGACGGAAGGCAAAAGCGCATCAGAATGTATCTTTAATCAGTTCAACTCTATTACTTTTGCCAACTTTGAATGAATTGTTATTATTAGTATTATTATTGTTTTCATGTGAAAATGCATTGGTCTATGGTAGCGTCCACACTTTTGCATTCTCACATGACAATAACGATAGCAATAATGACAATATCAATTTATTTAAGCTTGATTAAAGTAATGGTGTTAAACTAATTGAAGCCAACCATATACTTTTGGGTGCTTTTTCTATACTTGTGCTTAGTTATTTTAACACTTTTACTTTTGCCAACTTTACATGAATTGTTATAATTATTATTATTAAACTTCACAGGGTAACATTCTTTTTCTTTCTTCTCGATAACTCACTCAAAATGGCAAACTCTGTCTGGTCCACTGTTCAAAGCAACATGCCACGTAACGTCTTTAACTTCACTGTCAGGTATTTAAATGACTCATTAGCAACCGGTATAAATCTTGCTAGATGGAGTCCTAGCCAAACTTCCGATTGTTCCTTCTGCTTTCTTCCTGAAAGTTTATTACATGTTGTTGCAGGCTACAAAACGTACCTTGATAAAGGACGTTATGCATGGCGTCATAATTCAGCATTGCAGTTTATTACCAACTCTTTACAGTCAATTGCTGGTTCTACCCTATTCATTGATTTGCCAGGCTTTCTCTCTCATTGCATATTTGCTGGTGATACGTTCCGTCCAAATCTTCTTCTTGCTACTGCAGATCGAAACTTTTTGTACCCGAATTGACGCTTGTTTTTTAAACAAATTTGGGTATTAATTCACAATGGAAAAAAGAAAAGTACCAGCGGCTTCTTCAAACATTGAACTCTCAATTTTGTCTCGTTAAATTTGTATATCTGTCTGTTAGCTGTTTTGGCACTTTCGGCCGTTCTGCTGATTCCTTTATTCATATGTGTAAAGATTTAGATATAAATAGAGATCAGCTTCGTTTCATCATCAGAAAAACCTCCAACATAATCATCCGATCAACATATTTTATTTTTTGCCACAGAAAAAAGCCTTGTACCTGTCCCGATTTGATTTCAGTCTAGTTAATTGATGATTTTCGCCCTCATTTGCGTTAATAATTTGCAAGCATCTCAATTGGAATAAATTTGATGTGATCATGCAATAATTCTCTTACTATTTGGATATTCTTCGAGATATTTTTCCTCTAGTGAGTGAATCACCAATGCATATAAGAATATATATTATCAAACTTATAACTCAAACTCAAACTTCCTTTTCCTTCCCAGAATCTTACAACTCGTCTCCTTTCCTATCTACCATCGACAAATTTAATTGTATCCCCCTCTCAGCCTAACCTCTCTTTGTCTTCATTTGTTTGTGGCTCAGCTTGTTGGAGCTCTTCCCTAAATCACATGTTCTTGTTTTTACAAGAAGATGGTTTATTGGAAAGGAGTACTCCACTGCTCACAAAGTTAAGAAAAATCAGTACTGGATCTTGCTTTTGAGCCCTAAGACAATCGATAAGTCATATCTTTTTAAATTACAGTATTCACGCAAGACTATCATCTTTCTTAATCGAATTTCGTAGATTCCTTGTGTTTACTCTATGTGTTCGAGTCCTATGTTTCTGTAGCGCCTTTCTATCCGTGATACACTACAATAGTACAATTAAGACAGTTTCTGTACGGAAGTCATGAAATGTTGAGATATCTTCATTACTGATCGACAAAAGGCCTTCGTATAGAAAAGCATGTAATCTGTGTATTTCAGTGTTGTGTTTGTGTGGTTCCTGCTTGACTGTGCAACACAGTAGTATTACAAAACTTCGATTATTCTTGGCAGAAAAGTCTGAAGATGTGATATTAGTACTGAAATCATAAAAGACATAAAAAGAATTAAGACATTTTCAGTACTGGGCGAAGACACCTATCTTATAAAGAAATTTGTACTAGAACCATAAAATTCCTCATGAAAGTTTGCTTCATTGCTTTCATTTAGCTGGCAACAGGTCATATGAAGTGGAGCCTTACATATGCGAAGTACTGAGATCTTGTCTTGTTTTCCGAAAAAGTGTTAACGACTGGGCCTTAGGCCTGGGTCTACTGTCATACATGGACCAATTACGTCAGGTGGTGTCCAGACCCTTAATTTGTGGTACTGCGCGCCATCCATCTTGAATAAGTTCAACTAGCACTCTATTGTTCGTTGTTCATCTGGTGAAGATGGTATCCAACGGAGAAGTCGTCACAATGAGCTCACAGCTCGCTTTGTGATACAGATTATGTTTACTTTTAATTGAAGACAACATTTTCATTATATTCACATATAATGCACAGCACATCTACTAGGTTGTTCGTTCCGTAGACATTTTGCCTTGGACCACCCATCGAACAGCATAAAGCTCTCGTACGAGAAAAGCTATCTTAACTACATTTTGAGTAAGCAATGGTTGTAGCATGGTTGAAACTAGCTTTCAATTGTCAATGATCTGTGGCATTGTCCATGCCGAAATGATTACAAGACCAGGTACAAAGCCGTATATTAATTATTCACATAGAATATCAATGGAGCACGATTATATTACTGAAAGTTTGAAAGGCAGAGTGTCTAATAGCATTGATTAGCATAAACCAGTTTAAGCACTACAATCGTAAACAACGCACTACGCTTCGTTGGAAAGTAGGCACTCATCCATATTCATTTGATTCGTGAATTCTCTAAATGAAATAGATTCCGGGAAATTAAAATTCAATAAGAATGCTCAATGGGAACCCTATGATTGAAGGCCAGTAGAGGCAGCGGTCTAGGAGATCCACGGGCGGATGAGATGAGCATATAGCCCGTGTTAGCTCTAGCCTCTGTTGTGCTTTCTATCCATCGGAAGCGAGGATGTATAGAGGCAGTAATTGAAAACGGGCATTCTTGGTTTTTGAAGGACTGTGGTTTTAGTGGCATTGATGCTGAGATTAAGGAAGGGGGGGGGGGTCAATTGGAACATTGGTTCTGTTATAATGGCTAGTTTGGAGGGTTTGGCATGACAAATGGAACAGTATTCCTTGGTCAAGAGAAAACGTGGGGGGTCCGGCGTTAAATTTTCATTGAAACATCATTTCCTTATATTTGTTCTTCTATTTTGTCGCCCCACTGCAAGCCAGGCTTTAATCTGCTTGGTTAGAGGTTGAGCGTGTTGCCGAGTGGTTAGTGTATTTGTCTCCAGTATAAAGGTCAGTGGTTCTAGGCTCGCCTTACACCTGAAGTCCTGGTCAAACTGGTCAACCAATCCAACATTTCACCCAGCATTTGATATTATATTAGATAGCATTATATTAGAAACACTTGTTTATCGCAGGGGTGGTCAAACGGTCAAACGTTTCTATGGCCAGTTGAAAGCAATAGAACTTTGAATAAAATATTGGCTTGTTTTTAGCTTCGAGCAAATTGCCCCCAGCATTGCTGAACAAAATGTTGGATGACTGAACATAGTGGTCAAATGATTCAACATTGCACCATGATTGCACTTAATATGGATGTTCAGCGATTGTTGGGTGAAATACTAGGTATTTTCACTAAGGCTCAAGGTTGGATGCTCATTCTATGCCGTACCGTGCCGGACGGCTTACTGACAGCTTCTGAAAAGAGGTAGGGTTGTGACACCCCTCCACGCCCATGCCATTCTGCCCATCTATGTAGCATATGGGTACCTCGTGGCTATATTGACGAAATGAAGGCAGCGAAGAAAGAAACTGCCGTACGAAAGTCAACATGCAAGGGTGCATATTCACTTGAGCTCGTAATCCTTAAGGCATGTATCATGCGTTAAACTTTCCCGTAACTCTGTATCGAAGTGATTGAGATTATTTTTGTTCAGGAAACATAGCTGCCAAATGTTTGAGAGATCTGATTATGACTATTTTCACCCAACCCAATTGTCCAACCATCATGCAGACCCAAGTGACCAATCATAATACAGAATGGGCCCAAATTCAGCTGTAGAACGCCAGTGTGGTCAGAATCTTGCATCGAGATTGATCAATTCGATTGCCGGAAATAGACTTGACCAGAACTCTCAAACAATTGGCGGCCATGCTAGTTCAAGACTTCATTTATCTTCATTTAGAACATTTAAAAAATTGGTGAATATTCTGTTAGTACTACAGAGCATCACTTTGGCTCGAAAAACTTGGAACATTCTGTTAGCATACTGAGCAGCCTTTTTCGCCTTACAGTCATCTGAGTACGAAACGTCGGGTAACGACCGAAAGGTGAACTATTAAGCCAGATACTTATAGGTTCAGGTGATATAAATACTGCATCCAGTTGGCCAATGGGCACCTATTCACCATCGTTTAGTTGAAGAGTCCAAGGGAAAAATGTAAGGGAAATACCTATCTTCAGACACTTCTGTCAAGGTCACTTTCACTGCTGTCACCTTTTTCTGCTTCAAGTTATAGAGAGTTGCAGAATGTTATATAAAGTGTTGAAGAGTGTTGCATAACGTCGCAGGTGTACACATGTACATCTTTCTTATAACAAAGATGTTTTCTTCCGATGCTGAAACTTTCTTAACTTCTCCATGTTGCTATGTTACGTAGGCAGACAGGTACTGCACGAACATAGCACTGAAATACATTGATTCAATAGGAAATTTATGCATGTTAAGCAAGCGAGATGATTAATTTGCATGAAAATTGGGATTTCAAGTGTGTATCAACTTATCAATTTTCTTAAGTCTCAGAAATCTAGAACTGAACTTTCTTAACTCTTGAGCAGCCGAATACTGGTTTCTTATAAACCACTTTCTTATTAGAACCATCGTGTATACCGTGTATATCGGGTATATCGTGTATATAATCATGTACTCATTTGATGAAGTTGATTCCTTGCCAACTTTTAAGCGAATGAGGAGTGGAAATACAGTGACTGAGGACGTCTATACTGAATTATTCCTCCGTGCTTTCTAAGAATTGCTAATCCGAACCTTTAGGGGACTATGAAATTCTACTTTTAAGTACATTGGGGCCATGGAAGTTTGTCCTGTTAGTTGAATTTGGCTACATGATTTCTTGGTGAGTTTTTAATGCTCTTCCGCTCGGCCTGTTCCATACTTTATGACGCCTCCCTAGCGTGGCGTTACTAATGCTGAAGGAGCTATGTTAGTGAACAGAACAATTTCCTATTCATTGACTGTGATTACTTTGCGATACAGTCATATATATTCCATTTCTGGGTATATTATGCGGCTTTAATTATAATGATTTCTTATTTTGCATCCATGTTTACCCCCTCGGTTTACCATAGCAACAAATTCATTCCGCGCATAAACTGACAAGAAGATAACTGGCTCTACTGTCGATCTCGATCTGATTTGTGTTGGCTAGGTCACACTTTAATTCAATCATACTGGAGCCTTTTCGTCTTATCCTGTGAGATGATAGATACAGAAGTATTACCTTATTGGACATTTACTAATCGATGGAACACTGTCTGTTTGTTATGACTGTTTCAATAATACCCTCAGGCCTTGTTCAAGTCAGTATTTGGGTTAGTAGCGATTATTTTAAGTCTGATTGAAAAGTGAGTTAGGTTGATCTCAACAGAGTAGAGTTTAAGGTTTTGATTATCAAATTTTAACCATGCTATTAGACATGTCTGTTGTAAATCTATATGGTGGTTTTGTAACAAAGTACATCTGTTCTTAAGCTACATGGAGGTCCACATGTTTCATTGATTCATTTGTATATTATGTAACTCAGATAAACAAGCTTGTCATTCAAGTGCTCATAGCTGATTAATTGCGTGGTGACTGGTTTGCTAAGTGTTTCATTCATACTTTTATCGTTCCAGTTATTCTTCCATTCATATTACCATTCTACTACTCAGGTTCCCTTCCATTCCTTCAATTTTTCATTCATTCATTCATCCCATCCATCCACCCCATCCACCTCATCCACCTCATCCACCTCATCCACCTCATCCACTGTGTCCATCCCCATTCCCATCCTCATTCCCATTGCCATTGCCATTCCCATCCATCCCATCTATCAATCCATCCATCCGTCCATCCGTCCATCCCATCCATCCCTCCATCCTTCCATCCATCCTTCCATCCATCCACCCATCCATCCGTCCATCTATCCGTCCATCCATCCGTCCGTCCGTCCGTCCTTCCATCCACCCATCCATCCGTCCATCCGTCCATCCATCCGTCCATCCCATCCGTCCGTCTGTCCGTCCATCCGTCCGTCCGTCCGTCTGTCCGTCCATCCCATCCGTCCATCCATCCATCCATCCATCCATCCATCCATCCATCCATCCATCCATTCATCCATCCATCCATCCATCCATCCATCCATCCATCCATCCATCCATCCATCCACCCGCAGTGCATTCACTCATTCTTTCATCCATTCACTCACTCACTCATTCATTCATTTATTCATTCATTCATTCATTCATTCATTCATTTATCCATTTATCTATTTATCTATTTATCTATTCACTCGTACGATTCCTCTCTTCATTTACTACACCATCCGTTTCGTTCCATTAAAGCTACATAATTTTGCACTGCTTTGCCTTTGGTAGTAGATTTTCTTTATTTCTCCCAGTGCTGCCCCCTAATTTCTATCTATGGATCATATATATATCGGCATTTTATTTATAGTGATCGCATATCCCCATGAGAAACCCTGTGGAGGCAATCTGAATGGACTCTTTGGACAGATCAACTCTCCGAATTACCCTGAGAAGTATCCAGACAACCTGAAATGCATATGGAAGATCTCAGTTCCTGGTATGTTGTTATTTGTTGTCACATTTATGCTGTTAATAACTGTAGAGAACATTTTTTGGAAGACATATACATATATGGAATGCAGGACTTTTTCGAAGGAGGATTTTTCAAAGGAGTGGACAGCTGCTAATTTTAGAAAGACAGTTATATAGAAAGGACAATTAGTTGCAAAGGCAGTATTTCAGGGCAGCTGATAGCTGACAAAATTTAGGTTTGAATTTGGTTTCTTCTTGATATTTGAAGACTAGGATTACTTCATAGTGGATCTACTTCAACCCCTACGTGATTAAAGAAGTTTTGTTGCAGCCCATGGATTCCTGTTAATTTTTGTTATTTGTACATGAAAGTGAATGTCGTGCATTTGCTCAATATGCAGTTTTGCTCCAACTTGCAATATTTTGGCATTGCACTAAACTCATTGTTATTATTATTTTTGCTGTTAGTGCACTAAACGCATGATGATGATCATTATAAGTATTAGTATTATTATGTAGCATGCCAACTATTAAGTCCAGGATTAAACTTCCAAAAACCGATGCTCAATGGAAGTCTGCAAATGACTATTTTCAACTGATGTTGCCAATCTCTATGATCGATCCTTCGAATATCGGAGATGCAATCAATAGAATGAATGAAATTATTATTATTATTATTAGTATAGTATAGTATAGTATAGTATAGTATAGTATAGTATAGTATAGTATAGTATAGTATAGTATAGTATAGTATAGTATAGTATAGTATAGTATAGTATAGTATAGTATAGTATAGTATAGTATAATATTTCTTCACTATGGGTAGTCTAAACTAATAAGATAGTGCTCAAGGCGCAAACCTGTGCTGAGTATGATATGGAGTAGAAGACGATTAGAGAAAGACAAATTCTCTGTGATTCTAAGCTTCATGCTATTACACTCGTGAGACTGACTGTATATAAATGCAAAGCTATAAAGATATAAATTTAAAGTTCATGTAGCAGCATTGGTTGTCATTTGTACATTTCAGATGGATTTTACATCAGTCTAAATTTCACGGAATTTGACACGGAAAACTACGATGATTGCGGTTATGATTATGTCCTTGTGAAGGAGAATAACTCTACGTTAGGACGATATTGCGGCAAGGACAAAAGGTTATACAGCAATGTTCCAAAGCAACCTTTGGAGCTGACGTCAAATCTTGCAAATATTGAATTTATTACCGATCATTCAAACGAAGAGATGTATCATGGTTTTGAAGCCCATTATGCTGCTCAAGGTAACTAGTTGGAAAGTCATAACAATTGAAAAGGAAAGTCTAACAAATTTCTGAAATCTTTAAAAATCATATTGTTTGATAGTCAAACTCGTACAAATTTCTGAAATTTTCTTTTCCTATTCTAATCTTGCAGCTTTTTCCTGTGGTAATCTTTACCTCCTACTTTATCGAGATTTCGGTTTTTAGTAATAGTTCGGAACACTTCTGACCCTTGCCGACTTTAGTAATAGTTCTGTCTGGTGTATATTGTTTGACAGGCTGCTCTGACTGTGAACTATTCAGATGAAGTAGTGAAAATACGAGTTGTACCAAAACCAAGCGTAGAGAGGTATATGCTAACTAGATTAGGGAAAAGTACTATAAATTTCATCTGTGTATTTAAAGCTTGTTGAAAAGATGTTGCTATACAATAGTGCAGGTAATACTACATACGAAGCATTTCTGAACAGGTTATTTCATAGATTTTGTATCAGATCTTTGTCATGAAATGAACTGACGAAAGCCATTCTTGGCATATATTATGCTTACTGTTTTTGAACACGCGACTGGAGTATTCACCCTCAGTATTTCTGTGCCGGAAAGCTTGTACCGTAGTTTCTCTTTTAAGTCACCCCTTTCAATTAAGACCCCCTCTCCAATAAGCCCCCCTTGTAGAAGGAAAAATTTGTTAAGCCCCCCAAAACTGTGATTACTGCCAAACTTAAGTTATGTTTGTAACGAGCTTAAACTTTGTGGTATTAATGACGTTCATTAGTACGGCAACAAACCAAATCAAAATCAAGCTCAGATGTGCTGCAAACAGAAATGATAATAGCTGATGAAGATCACAATGCTATTAGTGAAGATTCCTGAATTGTACGTAGTATATCACCATAGAGGATCTGTTCATATTTCGAAAATTTATTAAGCCCTCCCTCTCCAATAAGCCCTCCCTCTAAAGTGCTCGGAAACAATTAGCCCTCTGGGGGCTAACTAGAGAATTTACGGTATACCGTTTTTGTCTCTGTGTACTTAGGGCAGGAATCCCGTTTAGAATTATTTTTGTAGGGGGCCATTGTTTTTGTGCTGGTCGTAGCATTTCATTGTGATATGTTTATTCGTCGCACTTTACAGGCCGGTTGTCGTCATTAAACCGGTCCGCTGCGCAGAGAAAAGTTGTGAAAGCTGAGATAAAGGAAAGCACGTTTGTTTTCCAGATGTGAATGAGTGCCTGACAAACAACGGTGGATGCATGCATCTTTGCCA
Source organism: Mastigias papua (assembly GCA_964019165.1). Lineage (NCBI taxonomy): Eukaryota > Metazoa > Cnidaria > Scyphozoa > Rhizostomeae > Mastigiidae > Mastigias > Mastigias papua. Next base: position 5,922,341 of record OZ025285.1, read on the forward strand.
CAACTACATCGGAGGACACTATTGTACATGTAGAATGGGTTATGATTTGGACAAAGACAACAAGACCTGTATTGGTAAGGAAAAGCGTTTAGACACATGAACGTATATGCTATTTTGTGTCTAGGCTACTAAGTACAGGTACAAGTAGTTATTAGAATGGCGGTTCAGAGATCTGTTACCAGAGCCTTGTTTAACGTACTAAGCTTTAACGTGCTAGGGGCTTTGATCCCCTCCCTAGCTCACTCAGTGGCTCCTCCAGTCATAAGAATTGCCCTCCCTCCCTTGTAAAGAATTCAATTACATCCTTCGGTTGCACCTTTCCATGCTGCACAGGACCACCTACTAGCCTTCAGGAAGAAGCTCGTATAGGCAGACTTCCATTGACTGTTGCACTATTACAATTCTTAACAAATCTATCCCTACCTATAAACAACATCTCCTCATGACTGTGCTGCACTATATATTCCATAGTAACTTTCAATTCCACCACCAGTTCTGCGGTCACTTTCTTTTCCAATGGGTTGGATATAGGGTTTCGTTATGTGCAGATTTATCTCCAAATTTTCATTCTTCTATATTCTCATCATATTTTTCTGCACTTCAAGAAATGACAAAACCAGTAGATAAAGTAACTATTCTGTAGTGATGAGTATCCTTTCATGCGAGGCCTATTAATGCTCCTTCGTGCTATTACGTGAAGTAGATGTCACTTTTGACGCAGTCAGCCAGTTTCCAGAACGGGAATCATAACGAAGTTTCAGTTTTTGCTCATAAATGCTGTCAGATTTGTTTTTCTATGGACTTTCTCGAGTTCTACAATAGAATGAACAGCTCAATTACAGTGTTACATGGTGGTACTTCAAGGAGACAATAGTCCAAGCAAATCACACGGTCACCTTCACCGCCAACTTAAGATGTCTATTAGTCATACTTATGATTATGATGATTACTGTCTATCGCAAATGTTCTGAGGCCTCAGTTTTCCACGTTACTCAGTTAACCTCGTCATCTTTCAACATTACATCTTCTTTGCATCAGGTACAATATTATCCCTTCTGGCATGCTTTGGGGTCTGTGACTACCAGGGGTACTATCGTCAGACCCTTAGAGCACTGATTGCCAGCTGATAGCTGATGAGCCATATCAATATTCTTCTCTGGATATTCTCTGCATTCTCTACATATACGCCATGCTCCATTGACCTAATTTCCACTGCCATCGGTATTATTGGTTACTTTCTATTGCATATTTTCAAGTTTCTATTGCTTTTATATACACTGAAGATTTAGGACGGTCCTTTGTTACACTGCCCCTCACATGAAAGCCTTAAAAAAGGCCCTGTCTATTAACACACGCCCTACAGCTATTTTAGTGCCTGGTCCCAGTATATCAGTACTTATTTCATTTCATTTCCTTCTCATATTTTAGCACGGCTTTCAGCAAGATAACAAAACTTTTATTACCGTATAAAATGTTGTCATTATCGATGAAGTCTTTACTTTATAGCATAAGTTCTTCTTTTAGAATCTTATTGGTTTGAAAAACCTTAACGTTCATACCATGAACAGCAGCAGTATCCTTCCTTCTAGAGATAGAGGAATATGCGAGTTGAGCTTTGAGGGTTCTCTTTCTCGGTATTCTTGAAGGTTTTCAAATCAAGATACCCTCCCTCCCTTTTGGAGGTGTTGCGTAAAGGTTGAGTGATCCTTTATATGTGTAGGCCGCAGGGTTGATATGGTAGGGCTTACTCCCTGCGGTATCATTTTCGTGATTGTATTCTGTAGTGAATAAACATTATGAGTATAAAAAAGTTTTTCATAACCTTGTCTGCATCTTCTTCTGGGTCGAGTCTCACAGATTATTGGTGCCTGCATGCATAATTATCACATCCGTATCAGGATCTACATGATTGGCGGCTCCCTCAACTTTCATCCCTGATTTTGCATTCAAAACAACTCTTCATGATGATTGCTTAACATTTTATCAGAGTCCAGTCTACGTAGCTGGGAGTCGCCAACCATGCAGATATGCATTGGATTATAACTAGATATTGACGATTTACAGTCTTTCATCTACGTCTGCTATTATTATCTAGTTTTATAATAGGACGGCAGTACATTATTGAGCATATCTTTGTATTAAAAGTAATTTAGCTAATATTCAATATTTGCCTTTCATATATTTTATCATCATTTGCAAATTTTTCCAGTCTTTCTTGTATTTCCTATTGACATTCGTATATTTCTTATTGTTATTAATATTTTTCTCGTTGTCATTAATATAAATTACATATTACTATTGATATACTCATGTCATGTTGTCATACATATATTTCTTGTTGCCATTCATATACTTATTATTGCAGATCATATGTCTCATATTGTCATTCATATATTTCATACTGCCATTCATATACTTCTTATTGTCAATTATATATTCCTTATTGTCATTCATATGCTTCATATTGCCATTCATATACTTCATATTTGCTATTCATATTTCCTTCTGTTATTCATGTACTTCTTATCGTTAATCATATATTCCCTATTGTCATTCATATACTTGTTGTTGTCATTCATATATTTCTTAGTGACATTCATTTATTTCATATTATCATTTGTGTACTTCTTTTTTGTTTTTCATATTTCTCCTATGTTCATCATCAATTTCTTATTGTCATTCCGTATTTTGTTATCATCACGTATTCTGGTTTGTCACTGTTCTAAATAGTATAATTTTTACTTAACAGCTGTTGTCTTCCTCATTTTAACTTGTATTTCTTTTCCAGTCCAGTGTAAGGGAAATGTTCTCACTGAAAAGAATGGAATAATTCAGTCACCGGAGTTTCCGAATCATTATCCTCCTTTTGCTGATTGTGAATGGACCATAGCTGTTGAGAGAGGCTACTCTATTGTCCTTGAGTTTGATGATGTAAGTGTTGATCTTACCAGTTTTTTGTAGGCTATTCGTAACACTTAGGCCTTCTATCGACCATTAATAACGAAAGGGAGGAGCCTGAATAGGGAAAGTTAATGCTTATTTGGAAAATCGAGTTAAAACTTAATAGAGAGAATCATCATTATCTGAAATTGATTTTCACACTTTGTTTTCTTTCTGATTTTTACGATGATTGTCGTCATCGCTGTTGTACTACAGACTTGATTCTGTTTCAAATTGGTGGATAGGCGATATTTGTCTTGTAAAGGATGTGAGATGGGGTTACAGAACATTCAGAAGTTTGTATCAATTTACGAGTGCAAATTTTGTAATGACGTAAGTGAAGGATGCTCACTTTATGATCTTAGTAACAAAACTTGGATACATCAACAAATGTCAGCGGATTTCTCCTTTCCAATACGCGCGATAAGTTCTAGGCACGATACAAACCTTTTTAGACATGCATTTATCATTGCTTTGGTGGTTACCAGATTCTATCAGTATAAACTTTCTCGTGGAATTTTATTGTTGTTTAAGTATGATATAGTAGTGAAGTATTAAAGATGTGGTATTGAGCTACATACCATACAGGCCAATTCTCGTTTCATGGTCTTTCCTTCTCTTCATGTCCGTGGCAAGGGGATGTGGGGGCGTCACATCGCTCTGTAAAAACACTTCTTGGCCAAAAGTTGCCTGTTATCTACATATATCATAACTTTTCGCTTTATTGCACGCAGCTCATCGGCACACATTGCAACATTCACGGATATCACACTAGGTATCTAGCATGCTGTAGGCAATACTGAAAGCATATTGAAAGTGTCGGCTGTAATATCGCAAACTACACCCTGTCCTTAGATGCCACGCCTATACCTTCAAACATTTTATGTCACAAGTTTTATGTTTTATGTCTGATTCCTGGAAATGGAAGTGAGAGTATGGTGCTAAGCAAGTTACGAGTGAAGAAAGCGTTCAGGCGAATTAACGATTGTTTATATTAGAGATTTATGTTTTATTGAATTAGACTTTCTTCAAATTTGGGCCTGGCCTAAGCTACGTAACTGACTTTGAGGTTAAAAAATGTGGCACCTAGTTACATTTGTAGTGCAAAGGCAATCAGTTGCGGGCTGAGATATTTCTTTGTATTCATTAGATTAAAATATTTTTATCAAAACATTGCATTTAGTGCGCCATCAACGGGAGGTAATTTGTTGCAAAAGACCCTCGGCCCCTACCAGGCTCGCGCATGGCAATAGAATCACCGTCAATGATTGGCTTGAACTTTACCAAGCTAACAATACATTTTAACAATAAGGGTAGTCCTCGGTGTTCCCAACTATGCTATGTATTATCTATCTATCTCGTGATACTGTACATTGACCTATAAATAGGTATTACGTACAATGGTTAGTATGTTAGGAAAGCTGAGTTAATCAACAAAAAACAGTAAGTAAATAAATAAAATGAAATATAGCATGAATAAGATAAATAATTGTTTTGGCAGTGTGACCCCATGAAGAGCTTCAATATTATATTACAGTATTTGCAGTATTTCACTATTGCACAAAACAACGGTAGCATTCTTCAGCATACTGAAGGCAGTTTCTCATCCGAAACTAGTCAGTATATTCAAGACTGTTTCCGCTGTTTCGTGCAACAGGCTATTCACTTATAGGTGATTTCTTTTTGTCACAGTTCAGTATTGAAGAGCATCCTGATTATCAATGCCCATATGACTGGCTGCGAATTGAGTTTGCGGATGGAAGTTTCCAGGCATTGTGTGGCGATACGAAACCAGGAAATATTGCCTCAAACAGGAATTGGGTCCATATTGTCTTCCATTCAGACAAAGATGAAAACAGAAAAGGGTTTAGGTTGCGATATAGTCTCGAAAGTAAGTTTGGGTTATTGCTCGAATCAATAACAGGATTTGCTTTGCCGATAGTGTTCGATGCCCTCCAGCAGAATTTGATCGATTCATTTGATCGACACGCCTTTTTATAGTATTAAACTGAGACATGGAGGAACCAAGGAACCGAAATTTTCCTATTGAGTGATTTTGAAATTACTTATGGTGTCAAATAGCTGTATATAGAATGATGATTCTTACTTGCAGATATCATTGCCTAACATCAATTATGAGACAAGCATTAACGTTTTCGTTGCAGTCCTTTCTAAATTCTCTTTGAGTATAATATATTGTAAGTATGTTGTAAGTGCTGGGAGCTCCGATAACCCAATCTATTCCAGACATGATGCGCACCGTAGTAATTGTATTTTGAGTATTTCTTATAAGGCCATATCAGTTCCTGACGTTGGCGACCATGAACTTAAACCTTTGTCTATCGTCTGCAGCTTGAAGAAGCTCATTCAAAGTTAAATTGTCAGCAACGGATTATGTCCAGCCTTCCATATAAGTTATCATCTGTCTGTATTTGCTTATTTTGAGTTGGTTTCTTTTTAATTGATAAAAAGTGTTCTAATATTTGTTTCCATAAGGTGTCAAGTGTCCCAAGCTCCGAGCGCCTGCAAATGGGAAGCTGGATGGACCAGAAACTTTTCATTTCAAAGATAAGATGTATTTCTCGTGCAATGCCGGGTATGATCTTGTGGGAAGCCAAGTCTTACAATGCACCGCAGATGGCGAATGGACTGCAAAGCCTCCAGTCTGTCGAAGTAAGATTTCGATTCAATCCTATCGCGGCAGTGACAAGTTTCGTTGATTTGTCGCAATTAATTGCGATTTTCTTACGCATTTTGCACTATTGCATGGAATTGCGAAGCAATTGTCGTTCTTTATGTGGCAGACGTTGCCAACTACACAATTTTTATGTAAAAAGCAAGTATATAAAAGAAATCAGGCTGAAATCGGACAAAATTAAAAAATGATTACAAAACAGGCTGAACTTCACAGGCTAATTTGAAAACTCGTCCTTTAAGATAATCCACTTTTTCGCATCGTAGCCTGGAAAATCATGCACAAGTACTCAATTTAGTCTTTGCAGTCTCGCTTCTACATTAGAATTTGAAGCACATTGTGAAACTCGATAGCACGCTTGTTTCACAGCACTCGAACATTCTTTTTCTCGCCACAGAGGTGCCTCATCTAAGTTGCTGGGGTTGTTGGAAAAGTGAGCAATGGAGAAATGTTTAAGTTCGAAACTTTCCAAATACTAAGAAATATCTACCATATTTCTCCGTCTGTAAACCCAGGGCTTATACACGGGGGTGGGGAGGGGGGGCTAATACGTAGTACGAAAAAAGTTCAGAATAACTTAAATGTCTGCTGAAACCTACTTACGGATTCAGCAGCCAAGCTATTTTTGTGAAGCCAAAGCAGAAGCAAACTCAATCTGAAAGTGACAAAATCATTTGACATGTTCCGGATAGCCTGGCGGTAATCCTGTATCCACTAATGACCACATTGAAATTAATTTTCAGTCCCTGTGACTGTAGAAGCAACCACCGAGGTGTTCCTTAGGGAATGTGGGTTTCAAGTGGAGGCATTGAAATACCTTGCACCTATAAACTTTATGGTGCAAAACTGCGACAGAATACCGTTAGAAACACTATAAGAATAACTGAGAATCTTCATAAAACCTAGAAGATCTATAAAACAAAAACGTACGCAACTGTTCGTGTGCTTACCATTTCTTTCGATCTAAGAAGTACTCCTCTAGGGCCTTTCGGTGGGAGGGGCTTATATGCGGAGTAAAGTGTGCGGGAAAAGGTGTATTTGTTGTGATTTCATATAGCGTTGTAATGCAACTAGGTCACTGTATTAATTTGATGCTCCTCTGGACGTACTTATTCATCATTCATATGATAAATTTTTATATGTGAAAGAGCTTGACTTAATGCTGATTGATTGATTGATTGATTTATTGATTGATTGATTGATTGATTGATCAATTAATCGATCAATGGATGGATTAATTGTTTGGTTTATATTTTTGAGGAGGGCTGCCCTTCAGTGGCACTCTTCTTAAAAATTTAAATTATTAGATTATAGTAATATGAAAGAATAAAATATTATCTAAAATAAATACAATTTGTCAAAGAGTATTTTATGCGAATTAATTGATGTGCTTGTTACGTGTATTCGACAGATTTGTTCTGGTATTATTTATCTGAAGATATTTATCCCATGTAAATGCTGTCAATGTATGAATTGTTCACAGTTAAATCATGTGGAATGCCCAAGGCCCCTGTTGGAGGATTTGCTGTTGGGACCAGCTATACATACGGCAGTGTGGTAAAGTACAGCTGTGGTGTTTTGTACAATCTTGTTGGCAGCAATACAACAGTGTGCCAAGCAAATGCCACATGGAGTGGAGATCTTCCAAGATGCAAACCAAGTACGTCATTGAAGCTTCATCACTATTTCAATAGTAATTTGTATGTATAGCTGTCTGCCTGCCTGTATTTCTGTATGCCTGCTTGTCTTTATGTACGTTTGTGGTGAGTTGAATTTCGCACGCTATTGACTGGCTGACTGGCTGACTGGCTGGCTAGCTGGCTGGCTGGCTGGCTGGCTGGCTGGCTGGCTGGCTGACTGGCTGGCTGGCTGGCTGGCTGGCTGACTGGCTGGCTGGCTGGCTGGCTGGCTGGCTGGCTGGCTGGCTGGCTGGCTGGCTGGCTAGCTGGCAACTATTGTTATTGTTATTGTTAATGTTATTGTTAATGTTATTGTCGTAAAATCTTAAAGGCTTGTAGGATCTTCACATTCCCCTTCATTGTGCCGATGAGTGCTGCTTTCTGCATTCGCTCCGTGATAGTTTTTACTCAATCTTGTTGTGAGTGCGACTTCTTTAAGTTTCTCTGTAGGCTTTTTGTGAGCTTTCTTGTGTGGCTTTTTTGCATGTTTGAATTTATTTGCTATGGTTGCTTGCTGCTTTAAAGAACTACCTTCACACCATGCTTTTTGATGTGTTCCTCGGCAGTTTCTATTGAGAACCATTCTACTTCATAAATAAGCAGTTTATATTGTGTATACATTCTTACTTATCCAACTAGCTTGAAATCCTGCTAAGTTTGCTGTTTTACGAGATGCGTGGCTAAACAATTCCTTACTACATGCTTGTTTTTGTGCACAGCCTTCGGTCCAATTTGAGGCTAGAATCCTTTACATTTTGCGGAAATAATGCCCAAAATTTATTATCATGCTCCTTCCAATTAATATTCTGAGACAGATGGTGCGTTGAAGTCGCTTAGTACTCCATTCTTATGCTTAAGAATTTCAGAGGGCTGCGCCAAGTACACAACTCTTGTGAATCAGTTGATGTATATATTCAACTGTTTCCTTTTAGTTTGTGGGAGGACCAAATTTCCATCGAGAAAAATGCAGGACTGTCGCGGCAGAATTGTTGGAGGACAAGAAGCTTCGAAAGGATCTCAACCGTGGATAGCTGCGATATATAGAGATGGCAAATTCGTTTGTGGTGGTTCATTGATAAATGATGAATGGATTTTAACAGGTTATTATAGTCGGGTTTATTCTATTCTTAGATTTACAGTGCATCCCCGCATATAAGAACCTACTTTTTGAGGGTCATGTTGAATTTGGTTACTTTTTAAAGAGCACTTTGGTTATTTTTAGGGTATATGGTTCTTATTTGACCTTTCATTTTATTCTTTATGAACACGAAAACTATAAGCTAGTGATTTTACACAGTTCAAAACATTTTCACGGATAAAGTGATGTCAGAGCTATCAATTTTTGGAATGCATAGGATTCTACAAACAGCAGCTAAAACTGTTTGTAATGATCTTACTTTGCCTTTGAGAATCTGAAAATTTTGTTCATTAAAATTAAACTTTTTCCCTTCTCCTGCTGTGATAGAGATGCAGAAAAAGAAGTTTTTCTCCCGGCCACGCGCAGTACTGTTCATTTCGCAGGCGTCATCTTTTCTCTCTCTGTGGTCGTTTCTTTACACCTAAGTTCATTTCTTCAGCCTAACAGACATTAGGTTCCTATGTCTGGCCGAATACGGGGATTTAGCGAGCAGTCTTTCGACAGGAAGCTGATACCTGAACTCCAATGCAAAAATTGAATGAACATTCCTTTGTAATGAAGCTCATTTTTGCATTTTAGCTGCCCACTGTGTTACACAACACAATTTAGCCGTATTCAACAGAGCGAGTTTCAAAATTATCCTTGGCATGCATGATCTTACTGTCAATGACTCTCACGTTCAAACTCATTTGGTAAGGCATTGTTATCATATCTTCTCAGCAAATTAACATTGTCAGATCCGATCCAATCCGATCCGACCCAATCCGATCCAATCCGATCCGACCCAATCCGACCCGACCCAATCCGATCCGATCCGATCTGATCTGATCCCTGCCTAATTCTCCATCATTTGTTTTCAACATCAGTCAATCAAACCTGGAAGAATTTAGATTGTATTTAAATTCCTGTTTAATTTTCCATCATTAATCAACGCATTTTCATACACCATGTGAAATATTTGCTCACATTTTATTTAGCTAGATTTCGTTAGAGTGAGTGTTAGTACGATATTTTGTGCCACAGAACTGAAAATTATTGATTATAGGGTTATGTTCAGGCTAGCAGCTGTAAAGCATGACACCGAGCTGCAGCTAAGTTCCTAGCTGGGGTAATTTTAGTATATTGATATGTTATATGCATAGCTACATTAAGAAGTTGATATGTTGTTATACAGTTATTGGTGGTGAGGGAATGAACTGGCAACCTTATCTTATCAAACGGGTAGCGTAGGATACGTGTATTCGCATCGTGTTGTGGCAGAATAGTATGTAAGGTGGCCTGTAGGATACGTGTATTCACATCGTGTTGTGGCAGAATAGTATGTAAGATGGCCTTCCTCTTTGTATAGCTACCCAGTCTACCCTGTCTTGATTATGGCGAGTTATTCCCCTACTTCCTAAACATTATTATCATACGTAATCATGACGTAGAGAGGAGACTTACGAATCACTAAGTCTAGTTATAAGATTTATTTCAGTAAACTTAGTAGCACGCCATAAAAGAGTTAATGTCTTTTTTATATATTGCCTATAGAGGTTTTTATTAGAAAACTTTTGTGTCTTTATGTGTCATACTGTTTATTGTGAATTAATGCTTATTCAATGAAGTAGTGCCATTCTGTTGTGAAAACAAAAGATAATGTTTTGTAATATGGAGACTTAAGTACGCCCGCTAAAAGACTGAAGGATTTTTTAAGGGTAAATGAGCCTCCCGGGTCCCCTGAGCCCCCTTTACTCTCCCGCTGGAGCCCTCTATAGCAGGCTCCTCGTAAGGTAGGGATCGTACAAGAGGCTGGGTCTACTCTTTATTTTATTGAGCTGTGAGTAGGACTAATTATTGTATACGTGCTGTCTCCTTTAGGTGGCTGAAGTCATCAAGCACCCTTTGTTTAAATACTCAACATACAATGCTGATGTTGCGTTAATTAGACTTGCGAAGAGAGCAAAAATGACTGAGTTCGTCAGACCTGTGTGTTTGCCTTCAGTAAAATCGTAAGTATTCTAGCTGTACATTTTATACTCTGCTTCGTATGAGAAGTTCCAAGCCTATGGATTATTTCTGTGTGACTTACAATCAGTACCAATACAGGATTACTTGCCTGGGTGTTATTTGAGAGCGGGCCGACTTGTTTGCTGCTAGTGTAACTGGTTTGACTCAACAGTATTCTGAGAGGGAATGGAGTAGTTGGCTTGATCAGCCAGAAAGTAGATATTTTAAGATTTTTAGGATGATAGGACATTCTATCCTCGTAGCTCTGCTAGCTTCATGGGAAGCAGTTTGACACGAAAATATTGTTGTGGAATACGCCCCGTTTCACTAGGCACCCTGATAATGAGAGCGATTAAGTCAGGTTTCTATTTCACATCGTTTTCTGTAAGAATAAGACCAAAACCCTGGTATATGGGATAGTTCTGAACTAGGAATTTTGATACTCTCCCCTAATTAATTTATCCAATGGAACATAGCAGATTTAGTGACGTTTTATTCAGTAAATTATGCTTTGTGCAACAATATAAGATGATACGTTTTTCTCTAGGAGCACTCAAACGGCGAACTGTTAAGCAAAAATGCCCATTGCAGTTTTCATTTTTAATTTGCTCCTTTCAGCTCGACTAATACAGAAGCTCCACTCCTTTGTTTTGTTAGACTATATAAAATTGTAGTTTGTAATGTAATAACTTGTATACGCCCGATACATTTGTTTTCATTCAGCTTCTTTATCGAATATTTTATTTGTTTCGTGGTGGTGATAGATTTTTTGCTTCTTTATTTATAGTGAACGACAGCTCTTTAAACAGAGCCGTCTAGCCATGGTAGCAGGTTGGGGCAAAACTTCGATACGTAGTCAAGCGGAAAAGTTACAAGAGCTCTGCATACCCTTGACAGCAAGATCTGACTGCGAAGATGTGTTTAAAAGGGAAGGCTACTCCATAACTAAGTTGATGTTTTGCGCCGGCAAGAGGGGAAGTAACAAAAACGTTTGCAGGGGCGATTCTGGTGGACCGTTGGTGGCGTACAACGATGCCTCAAAGAACTGGATTCTTGGAGGTGTCGTGAGCTGGGGAAGTCCGCAGAAATGTGGCTCAAATTATGAAGTTTTTGCAAGAGTTACAAAGTTAATTGGCTGGATAAAGGAAAATGCCTTGTTTGATATTGAGAACCCTTTCAATTTTGATGAGTCTGACTATTGATGTGATAGTATAGGTATGTGCTAGTCGTTATACAGTGACTTGAGAGACTCTTTGGAGTCTTGTATGTAGCTACATAGACAATATTATACATAACACTCAGCTACAAAGTGGTAAGACCATCCCTATATCATGGCTGACAAACGAGTTCCCCTCGCGGATAGCGTGTAGTGATGGAAGTTAGCTTTGTTAATAATTTTCCTCCTAGAAACCCGTTTTTTCGTATGCCAGGATTATTGAAAATATGACATTGCCCGAAAATATGACATCTACGAATCGCAAAATGTGATATTCGTCGTTCTTATCAAGCATCACTGTTTGGAGTTGTCCTTGGATTCCACTTTTTGTTATTTTACAAATTACCAGGCTTTTGCGCACGTTCCATCCACGACAATAACCATAGCTACCGCACTAATTTAAGGCCTCGTTTTCGTATGGGCGTAAACGACAGGGACGTACACCAGCCAGTTTGAACCTACCTCAACTTTTTCCACATGATTGTATGAACAATTCAGTAGTCTTGATGGGCTCCCGTCTCCCGCACCGGTATGAAAACCAGTTTTAGACTCCTCCAATCACCGAGTGGCAATACCAAGCACTACGTCTATTCGAAAGGGAAGATAAGGCACTTCTACAATCAATTTTGTTAGTCAATCTGAAAATCAATCATTCAATCAATCATTCAATCAATCATTCAATCAATCGTTCAATCACTTAATCAATAATCAATCGTATTCTACCAACTAATCAATTTGCAACTCGACTATCCATTACCTTATCATGCGTGATTGCCCAATTAGGAGTGGCAGAATCACACAGTTTATCACCAGATCATTGACTTTTAGTTAAGGGTGTCATCTACCATTTCTGCCAGGAGCTCTGTTTTACTTATGAATTAGACGCTTGTCTAGCTCTAACTAGCTTTGCAGTATGTTCAGTTGGTTAATCTAATTTAGGGATCGTTGTGTATGATACCTTTCAGCCTGAGCTGGAATTGCAACCCGACTAGCTGAGATGAAATTTGCGCGCGATTAAATGATAGCTTTGAGCCTGGGCTAGACTTGAATTGAATTCCCGCCAACGTTTTATCGTCCAATGGAAAACTTGAGGCAAATGTTGTATCTCATTGAACGTTTGGCAACCTACAAGAGCCGAATGGAATCCAATAGTGGTTATTTCAACACAGACAAGGGAACCAATATAAGACTATGGCTATCATGTACAAGGAAAACTGCTCAAGTTTTTGACCCCCAGAAGTCACTCCGGTGACAGAGGAGCCATCTACTAAAGACTTGGCAATGATATTTGTGATTTCTCCCCCGTTATCAGTTTGCATCCAGTTTTCGCTTAGTTTAATGCTTGGCCGTTATTTCTACTTCTCCATCTTGTATGGATCACATCTTGCTAAATAATGTTGACAAGTGCTACTGATCTAAAGAAAAGGGCCTTCATTCCTGTGTTTGCATCCCTTTACAGTGGCATTAGAAGCCTTCATGTGGCTTAGATAATACTTGTATCTATAATTGGAAGGTAATCACCTCTAAACGGTTTTATGATTCTATGGGTAGAACGTACATATATGTGTTTGGTTTTGCTTCGCAATTGCATTCGGAAGTAATAGTATGCCTGCTTGAAGCCTCTTCATAGCTAACAGAACTCACTTAGTTTAGGTGTAAACATGTCGGTTTGTGTTTGCGTAATGACAGTGTATATATTTTTTGGTTAGAATATTGTGCTTCTTGGTATGCGTTAGTTCTATCCTGCAAATGTACGTTTGATACAAGTTTATATCTACATGTATATCAGTTTCCCTGTTAGGTGTTCGGCGGACATTCTTTATTTCATTTACTTTACCTTGCTTGGTTCTTTGTGAGTGATAGAAACTCGTAGAAGATATTTTGATGTGGTCTTTGTTCTTGTCCTTCCAACATTTGCATCAAATCGATTAAATATATTGTGAATCAGTTAGCAAAATCAAATTGAAAGAGCAGAGAGAGCTGCATGAGTTTTGTTATAAGCAGCTCGTTTATAGACAACTGAACCCAAATTTGAAAATTACAAGGATATTATCACTACGTGAAAATAAAATACACCTCTCTATTTTTATTTAGGTAGCTTCATTCCTAGCCCACATTGAGCTTACATTAAAACTGTAATTAAAAGTACACATATAGTTTCTTTACTGTTTCTCAGTACAAGAAAGTGAGAAAGCGTAAATAGAGTGTGTATGTGCATTTATTGATTATGGCCTTAATGTAAACTCTATGTAGGTATAAAGCTACTGAAATACAATGCCAGTTATCACATGCGGGATTTTATTAAATTATTGCCTGAAAACACCAGTGACTGAAAGTGCCTCTCTGTTTATCATGTCATGTTCAAAACCAAGCGAAAGTTATATAACATTTCCAGAAAACGAAAACTGCGACGACTTCTTTGGCTAAAGTTGATAATTTATGCTGAGCAGATGTGATTTATTTTCTTATTTTCATTAACTTTTGTATAATTACTGAAAATTAGTTTAGTAGATGAAGTAACCAGTAAGCATCTTAAGACGCAAGTTTTGAGAAGTAAGCAACTTCAGGTCTGATCAACAACAATCATCAACATCAACATTTTTCAACATCCCAAGTTGCTTATGAAATGATTGTGTATCTACTGAGAAGCATGTGTATCTACTGGGAAGCAAGGAAAGAATGCCTTACTGTTTTAAGAAGTTGAAATTCAAAGAAAAATGTTAAAGTCAAGGCGAAAGCTGCCTGCAAAGATCTCGATCTTGACTATTAACTGTTTCTTTGAATTTTTGTCCTTCTAAAGCAGTTTTCAAACTGTAAATACTATTATGTAGGTGCTTTAAAGTAAGCAGTTTTTTGGTTGATAGCAGCAAGTTCACTTTTTTCTATAGATATAAGAATTTGCATTAACAATTTACAAACTAAAAATCTACTGTACCATTCTACAAAGACCATACCAGGGGGTGCAAAGCATCCTGAGTACCCACAGGCCTTTTTGGTACCACTCTGGTGGAAAAGCTAAATTCCAGTTTGTGACACATTAATCACTTTGTTCGATTTTTGACCAGAGGAATACCTTAACAAGAATCTAAATACAACAATTGAACGAGAATAGAATAGCGGGGAGGAGAATTGCAAGGTTATTTTACCGGGTTCATTTTGCAGAACAAGTCCACCTGTATAGACGTTACCGTGTAATAGTAATGATAATTATTACCAGTGAGGAATTATGGTAAAACTCCATTTATATTATTGATCTTGGATAAAGAGCCTTTGCAAGGGAATGGGCTGTCTAACTGTGGAGTTTAATAGAAGGAGAATGGGAGAGCTTTGCAACCTGATTGTAGAGTAAAACCCAGAACTCTTGAGCGTATACAGAACCAAAGTATGGACGAGCATTTCTTGTGAAGTATGCTTTAGTAATTGTTGTATCTATAGCGAGCATGGTGTACAGAAGGATTTGGCTACTGCGCATATTATCTGGAAAGGTGGGGCACTTCAACGCATCAATGAGGTAGTCATAAATTTTTGTAATCAGCGTTTCAGCTGTTCTATCTAGCTTGACTCTTTGTATAGCTTTATCGAAATATTACAAAGACAGTCGAGTTGAATTGTTTACAACAAAGTAGCCAGTGATAGCATTGTATGATAGTGGAAAATGTAAGCGAAGGATTCCGTTGCTCCCTTGAGTCTAGTGAATGTTGTATTGTTATTCCTTTGTACGTGCATGTTGCAATTGCTTAACTCCTTAGAGACTTCTCCCCACTGCTGGAAGAGGTCATTGTACATTGTGTCACAAATCAATATGTGCCGAATCCCTTCGGCGTTCTGTCATACTATCTTATGCCAAGAACAAAGCAGTCATAGTGTTGAATTAGAGCATACACGCACGATATTGCGAGCTCATAAGCAGCACGAGGGCAGCCTCAGTTTGAGCTATAATGAATGCAGTCATTCAAGTAACACCGCCAAAACGTTATGATGCTGAAGAATAGCGATATGACAAAAGTTGCACTGGCAAAAGTCAAAGACTAGTAGACATATACTTTCCATGCAGATGTTACCACTATAGAGCCGTTAACGGTATGTTATTTACAATTATTGTAATTGCAATTTTGGCCTTTAGGCCCTGTTAGTGGATTCATCCTCTGTTCTGAAGATTGTTCCTACCAGTTGTTCATCAGACACACAGTTTTTTGTAATGTATTTGCTTTGCTTCTTTCCTTTCTATGCTGTACTTAGGTTTAATATTCCAATTTGAACATTGAAAGATGCTACCTGTTGGTACTAAAGTTGATATTCGATAGCTTGAATACTTATGGGATACTAATTTGCTGAAGTTATTAAAAAATGTTCGAGTTGTCGGGCAGTATTTTAGGACACATATAAGGATTTTCTGGTAATCGGTCAGTCGAATTGGCGAATTTCAACTGTACCTATGTGTAATTCCTTATCAGAAAATTCATGCAAGTGAGCTGTCGCAGTCATTATTTGCTAAGAAATTCAGCGGAAATATGAAATAAATCAACTAATGAACCTCCGATATCGAACTGGAAATAGAAATAAGGTAGTTGACTGATTAAGTGATACAGAGCGAGAGAGATGCTCCTATAGTTCAACATAACTCGAAAGCACAATAGAATCTTTCGTTAGGCCAGCAGCAAAGAGTCATTGGTGAATCATTAAAATCGTTTGTTGGTCGCAATGAAGTAAACATCTAAAGTAAAATAAGAATTTGAATCATCATATGAAGGTGAGAGTATTGCACTGCCATTATGAGTAAGTTCGTTGACAATAGGGGTGGATCCAGAGCTGGGAATTAGGGGGAGGGCATCTGATTCATTTTATGGTATTCTCATGAGGGAGTTTCTTAGCACTGTTATGCTGACGTTTGGGGGGCCATTGGCCCACAATTTTCTAGCCCCCTGGCTGACAATTTTCGTATTTCAATGAACTCACAGGCGAACTTAGCTGTAAGGATTGCTAGGCCAAATTTGTAGGCAAAAGCTAAGGTGACTTGTTGAGCATTTACTTAAAAGGGGTCCCGCAAATTGCTACTTTTTCAGCTTTTTCAGTCATTGTAATCTGCATAATCAGTTTAAGCTTTTCAGAAAGATGTCTTTGCACTTTTGCTGCGAAATAATGGGTCATCAACTGAACTAGAACAACATTTATAGATTTACCGATGAAGACTAACATTTGAAAATTTACCGTAAGACTGATGCCAGTAAGGTATATGACCTCCCCCCCCCCCCCCCCGGTAGCCCCTTTAGCAACAGCGCTTCTATGTGAAATACAACCGCCATGGCCTCTTTCATCTAGGGCCAAACGCGCCTTGATTTTCACTGTTCATTCATAACTATCACAGCTATGTTATGTCAGTGCGCAGTAGAAGACTCAGTGGACAAGACGAAAGTTTTTGGGCTCTCTAGAAATCAACTAGCGCTCTTAAAATCCCACAGTATAGCAGTAAAGTATGGACACCAACAGGTACTTGAAGCTTTTCATTCTACTAAAGAAGACAGATTGAAATCTCATCTTGTTTCTCGGGGCTTTTTCTTTTCTGCTACCGTATCACATTCCTTACCGAAACCACCGAAACTCAGCTCCATCTGTTCATCCGCGTCACTCAAAGTTGCCAAAAAGCTATTTTCAACTTTGCAGTTAGATCAGTCCCGTAGGCAGCAGAACCGGATTGGGGGCAGGAATGAGGCCTGTAGTATTAGTGACTGGGAAGTAAGGAAGAATAGAGTCTGGGGGCTAAGGCTCCAGGAAAAATTGCAGAGCCATGCCTTTCAGGTATTAAGGAAACGCCCTTTATTGACATAAAGATGCACCCCTGTTGATGAAATCGATCATATGTGCGAGAATCATCATTAGTTTTTATGACATTTTTGGACGAATCTAACTTACCATATATTCAAAAACGTGGGGTATTTAACCCCTAAACTCCCTCGTACCTCCGCCAGTGCATGGGTGTCAAATAGAAAGTCTCGCCAAGAGTGGTACATCTCTCCATTGGTAATAAAGAGTGTGCTTAACTAGAATCAGTTCGGTAAACATTTACTCTGAGGTGTATAACTTACTGTATCATAATTTCTTAACTTGTTATATCAAGTGTTCAACCTCTTCTACTAGCATTTCAAACAATTTCTAATGAAGAAACTACAGGGGGAGGGTAGCTATGAAACCATAGAGATTACATATTTTATGTATATCTGTCAGATCAATTTGCAGAATCGCAGCATGTTATGAATTAAAGCAACTATTTGTAATATCTCGAATAGAATATCAGCGAATTATGGGGGGCAATGCCCGCCTTGCCCCCTCTATCTACGGGCCTTAGTTAGATACATCAATAATAAACTTTATACCAGGAAAGAACTCTCTCTCTTTCACCTCTGACGTGGGTTTTGCTTGATTCCGGAGTCCCTCGCTTATGTTATTGTCGGGTGCAATGTTTGCCTTAGAGAAGGTCGTTACAACTGCCAATATGACTCTGTACTCATTTTATTGCCTCGATCTTCCAAGCCATCGTGGAGACATCAATTTGTTCGTTTATCTTCAAAGCTTGTTAACTCCCTCAGTTGCAACTGGAGATAGCTCAAGGCCGGATCTACTCTTAAATGCCCATTATTAATGTCGTCAACGTATTACTGGTCATGAAACTAACCTTGCTAATAAATATTAATAGTTTTAATATGCTAACAATGTTAATTATTAGGATATATCACGATTTGACCATGACACTACGACATGAATACAACAAGGCTACATTTATAAACGCTTCTATAACCAGTTTAGGAGTATTTTCGTCATTTTCAACCAGCTTCTTTAAAAAGCTTAAAGAACTTAATGTCATCTACTAACATCAGGGCTAAGCTCTAAGAAAACTATACACCATTGATATCAGGCACTCTTGATACTTTTCTACTGATGATGAATGGATTGGACCATGCCTAATATATTTATATTTAAAGTGTGTAATGATTGAAGGAATTATCCGAAAGTTAAAAAACAAATCACTATCATATGAGGAAATATTTATATTATATAGAATTTAATTATTACCTAATATAATAGTGTATAAAAATATAATCATGAATAAGAAAGTGCATAAGCGATTGATAGACGTAATGCACAACTGCTTGGGGCCAAATGACCAGGAGCAAGAGGTACCACTTTGATTTTGACTGAATCTAGAGTGAAGTCACAGACACCAATTTGCTTCTTGGCTTTTGATCGTTAGCCAAGTCGTGTGCTGCTTCACTCTTATAACATTCAGCGTTGCGTTTTGCTTTGCACACCATACTCATATTCAAATTTACCTTTCGTTTCTTGGCTAGTTTCACTCTTTCCTGCAAATGCCGATCAAACAGTGAGCCAATGTGTCTTTGAATTGAATTCGCGCACAATTCAATGCTTTCATTGCAAAGGTCTTCAATTTCTTTTGAAGATGGTTGCTGATCTAGGAAGAAAATGACGAAGCTTAACGTGGCAGTAGTCGGATTTATTTTGTATTATTTGTCAATTTAGCATATGTATTTGTCTATTTTCACTATGTCATTTATATTTTTGTCTATTGAAATATAGTTATTGATGTGTAAGGAATGTTTACCAAAATTGCTAGTCTACACTTTCTCTTTGAATATGGTTGAAGTACAATCAAATTTATCCTTGCATCAGATTGTAGTTGCAGATTAACTATTAAAAATTCACCCACATGGTATTCCTCATACAGTAAGAAGTTTGGAAAATATTCTTTGCAACAAATGAGAACGTTCAACTACAGCTTCCGAGAGAGTGAAAGTTGCAGGAAACAGAGGTTGCAATGCAACCCTTTCATTGAAGAAATTAATCTATTGTGCTTCACAAAAGCTACATACAGAATATAAAGGGCTCTGGAAGCAATTCTTAGATGGGAGGATAACTTTCAGAGAATGCACTTTTCTATTGAGAAAGAAAAATCGTATGTTCTATGGAATAGTTTTGAGATAAAGTACAAGTAGGACTAGTCGGTTTTTGTCAGTTTGGCGATTTATCGTCTTTCAAACTTTCCCCCCATCTTTTCTGCAATTGATTATAAAAGCAATAGCCAAGCGATAAGACACAATTAGGATTTATCGATTTTTATCATAGTATGGCAATTTATCTGTTTTCAAACTATTACCCTGTCTTTCCTACAAATAATCCCATTATTTCTCTTATCAGACATAAGTCCTCTCTCCTATATGTCCTTTCGATTTTCCAGGTAGCTTTGTTTTGCAATCAAATTGTAAAAAGTATCATCGTCATAAAAACTATCGTCATTAAGCTGAGCGTGTCTTGTGTAAAACAACACGATTTTACAGGAATGACGATAAAAATAATCAAAAGTCTCTTTGCTAAACAATAAATGTCTCAGCGACAATATTAACAGTGACTTTAACAACTGCTAGTGCTACGGCTACTCTTATCCAATACGGTAACGGACGACAATTTCCCAAAACAGCAACACGACAACGACTTTGCCTGTATTTCAACTCCTACCCGACGACTTCACATAACGACTGACTACATACAACATTACACGCTTTATTTATATGAACACACATGATGTAACAAAATAATTATAACATACGACGGAACTAAGGGGGCAATGTAATGGCATGGTAAAACAACACAACAAACAACAGTATACTAAGATTAGACAATACGTCACGGACAAGTAAAGCAACATGATGACAATAACTGTGGTAGATGATGATGATGCAAGACTTAGAATTATGATGACGGGGTAACAAAAAACGGAACACATAGGAACATAGAACCAACGTTACTTAGCATGATGAAATCAAAGACAAAAATATAAAAGTGAAAATGCGAGAAAATAACCGACCCGAGCGGGATTCGAACTCGCGACCCCTGACTTTGTACGTCAGTGCTCTACCAACTGAGCTATCGGGCCACGCTTCCAAATCGTTGCTCAAGGGTAGGTCATTTGCTCACACCGCCCCTCTCTTAACCAATTTGCACAGGGGAGCCATCGCAGCTCCATCGCAATGTGCATTGGACCTGCTGTTGAGAGAGGACTGCTCACACCAGGGGGGCCATCGCAGCCCCATCGACTGGATAGAGTTGAGGAAGGTTAAGTAGAAGCAACAGGGTTTGAAAGAAATGAAAAGTGAAAATGCGAGAAAATAACCGACCCGAGCGGGATTCGAACTCGCGACCCCTGACTTTGTACGTCAGTGCTCTACCAACTGAGATGGCCCCCCTGGTGTGAGCAGTCCTCTCTCAACAGCAGGTCCAATGCACATTGCGATGGAGCTGCGATGGCTCCCCTGTGCAAATTGGTTAAGAGAGGGGCGGTGTGAGCAAATGACCTTAACGATTTGGAAGCGTGGCCCGATAGCTCAGTTGGTAGAGCACTGACGTACAAAGTCAGGGGTCGCGAGTTCGAATCCCGCTCGGGTCGGTTATTTTCTCGCATTTTCACTTTTCATTTCTTTCAAACCCTGTTGCTTCTACTTAACAAAAAGATAACTAGTATTATAACACTTCGGTCATTATCTGCGCAGGCTTTTTCTGCCAAAGACAGTGTGAGTAATAGTGTCAAAGTGAATTGCATAAATGTTGAATATTACTTAAAGAGACCCAATGGCAGGGCCTTGGAACTGACTTCGGTGCATAGCGACTCTGAATTTGTCCTAAAACGAGTTCAGAGGAAATATAGAAGCCATACTTACTAGAAACAAACTTTGCTTTCCTAACAAGTGTGCACCAATGAAAGCCCCAACCAATAAGCAATGTGATAATGAATAGCACAGCCACACTGATCAACGCCTTTTGAAGAGACTCTGACCCCGAATTTAGAATGGATATCTTGTTAACCACATTTCTGTCGATCTTAAACGCAAAGCAAAGAAAAATGAAAAAGAACTATGATGCAATCTCTTGTAAAGTAATGCTATGTAGTATGGTTTCATACAGTGTGATACATGGCACTGAAAGATTATTTTGACATAATAAACAACATTACCATCAAAGAGATTCATGATTCATTTTTCTATTCCTCTTCATACGATATTAGCCCATGCTGCATTTATTCATGACTAATTTAGAGTTTTTATTAGTTTATATTACATTCAAACGTTTCACTTTATCCTGATCAGCTATGAAGCTATTTAAACCCCACCAGGACGTATAGCCGAATTTCTATGATACAGTATGCACAATCACTGCTAAAAGTCTTTGGAACACCTATTGAACAATGAAGTTTATTTACCAATAGTAAATTTCCGGTCATATTTGACAGCTACTGATCCCCTCCCCCCTTAAAACAATATTGAGGTAAAAGCTTGGTTGCTAGAGTGCTATTTGAGAGCAAATTGACGTGTCTGCTGGGAGTAACCCGTAATTAATTCAACATTGTTCTGAGAGGGGAGAGGGGGGGGAGTTTGCTCTATGAGCCAAAAAGTAATATAAGTGTTCCAAGACTTTAGGCAGTGATTGTAGTTAGAGGGCTGACAGCGAAATGGAAGTTGCTCCATCAAATATACAAACCATTATATGGACTTTAATGGAAACTTGTTAAATCCATGCAAGAAACAAGGAGCTCCCCGAAACTGTGAAAGATGGCACAGAAGTTCTAAAGTTTCTTAAATTTTAGAGCATCTGGTATTAGGTCTCTTACAAACCTGTTTCTTATGAAAGAAACATGTATTTCTTCGATTGTTGAAGGCAGTTTATTCTACAAATTTGCGGCTTTATCGATAATGAGAGCCAGGAATTTCTTTACTATTGTCACTGCTGGGCCATTAGCCCAGTGGGCCCTCTTCCTGACCCAATAAAAAATAAAGTTTAAGGCTTTTTGGCCTAATAGCTTGGGCCATCATATTGACAAATTTATTATAATTCCTCAAAATACAAATGGTCACAAGTCCGCCTGTCAATTAACGGAGCACAAAAGCAAGGGCCTGGTGGATAACTCCTGTTTAGGAATGCAGAAGAACATTGGCTGCAAATGGAATGAGACCCTTAAGAGTCAAAAATTATATGGACTCAAGAGTCAAATTTCCTTCAAAGATTCCTTGCCTCAGAATGCTTATAATACAAGCTTGCAGCTCATTCTCAGTAACAATGTGTAAAATTACTCTACCATCCCTCTAGTCAAGTATCATTCTAATCAATCTTGAATAATGGCTTTTATAATACTTTGATAAAACCAGCTTATGAACATCTCTATTCTCAAATAACTATGGTATAAATGAATTCTTTAATGACATTTTATTATTTTAGACTATATGTTGCTCTTTCTATTTCCTTCTTAATGGAGAGACTTAGGAAGCATTAGGAAGGTGGAGGCACACAAGTGAAGAAGTCTTATGCCACATTCTACAGCTAAAGAGCAACACCCCTTGGCAACAAAGTTGCATCCTATATTTATATGCTTATTGAGAGCAGAGAATAGTAGAAAGGATCAAGGCAGAATAGTATTGAGTGTGAAGAAACAGTACTTATGTCGGAACAAATGATGATATGCAAAGCATAGCTGCCAACTGTTTGATTGGTTGAGAGCTCTGATCAGGTATATTTTCTCTCAACCTAATTGACCAATCATCATGCAGAATTTTGACCCCACATGCGCTCTACAGCCAAATTTAGGCCCATTTCTGATCACAGCTCTCAAAAAAATCAAACATCTTAGGGCTATGCTGATGGGAACTCTATGATTCACTCAGATCTTTCTCCAAATAAAAGACATAATTTCAATTTTGAGGGAACTATGCTCAATATACGCGAAAGTTGGAGTCGCATGCCCTCAATGCCGTCTGCTCCTACATCTCTGCATTAATATACTGCATCAGTTGAATTGCAAGCACCAAACTAATACAAACCTCAAGCTTAGATGTTTTATTTTGAATCTCCTGAAGAAATTTGTCGGCATTCTCGTGCATGTAACTCCTGAAAGCCGGAGCAGCGTTCTTCACATCTCCCGACAGCACTAATCCAAAATAATTGGGGTATCTAATATTGTTTTTAGCAACGATATCAGGATGTTTGAATAAGTCACCCCGTGTTGCTGCTGTATACACATCGACAAGAGCTCCTCTGACTTGCCTGCTTTTTAAAGCTCTTGCAACATCCTCAACTGATTTGTACTGCTCCTCTGTAGACGGATGATACAAAATAAGAGTTGAGTAGCTTTTAGTTTAGAATAAGAGTTTTAGAAAATGAATGCAATAGAAGAGTTGAAAGCAATTGATTCATCAAGGTTAAAACTAATCAGTAGTAGTTATATGCTTACCTTAATATTGGATTACTGGATAATATTTAGAAAGTGGTATGGAGAAAATTGGTACAGATAAATGCAATAATTGTAGCCTTGCTGGTCTTAGTTTTTATCAAGTTCGATTTGTATGAATGGGAGCTTTTCTATTGAGCTTACTTGTATTTATTTTTGCATTTCTGTGAATGCCAATCCTGTATGCTTCTGAGTCTTGAACGGCTGCAACCTGTTTGGTAAAATGAAGTAACGATTCAAATAGGGATTACCATTAGCCAGATCCCCTTCAAAGAATACATTGAAGTAACGGGGCTAGAGTTTACAATTAGCAAATATACTCTCCCTGGGATCAATTGCTTCATTTAAATTCAAGTTGAGAGAACGTCTTTCGTTACAACAATCGTAAATTTGTGCATATAGAAGCCGCTTGTAAAGAGAAATGAAGCCGGAAAAGAAATCCTGGGAGAAAGAGGAGCAAATTAAAATCACTCTTGTGAAAAGCTGATGTATGAGATAGATTAAAATCCTTCTACCTTGCAGTCAAGGTATTGCTTAATGGATCATACCCACGACTTGAAAACGTTCGGATTTTACTGGGACATTAGGATGGCATCCTTAGTTAGAGATAGAACTAATCCTGTGCACTTTGTAGAGACAATCCACAGCAGTTTTGACTGAAGACTGACCTGCCTAAGGACTCGAGGGACAAGAGCCTCCCAATTTCATCAAGCAGGCTACGTAATGAGTTTGTATATTAACTGGGAACAATTAGTTGGGATCTGAAATCGGAATTAAGTGGAGATGGATCGTTGGCATGCTCTATAATTCAGTGAGCCAAGGAAATTGAGATAGTTAGAGTAACCACATGTTTTGCATATTTGTATGATGAGCATAATAATAACAAATGTCTACTTTCCAAACAAAGTGAAAATAATAAGGCACTAACCTGAACGCCATAGATCAGAGTATTGTCATAAACTGTAATTGTGGTTAGAGCTGTTGTTAATGCTCCAGTAAGAATACTAAAATTGACAAGTCCTACCAGAATCCAGACGACAGTGAATAGGCGTGCTCCGATCCCCTTTGGAGTCAAATCTCCGTACCTACAACATAACACAGTGAATCTATCTTCACCTCAACTTTAATCAAATTTACCCTCTCATTCCACGTTAGGGAAATAATTGATTGAAAATGTAAGAAAAGGTCTGCAAATTGCTGATGAAAGTAATCACACATCCACCAATTTTAGCAAAGGATAATTGAGCACCACCTATACGTGCAGAGTTACGTTTTACGAAAGGGAGCCAGAGACAATTAGGCTGTCATTTGAAATGATGCCCCATTTGTCCAAGTCTTGTTTTGATATGCCACTAAATTAATTCTTAGCATTGGCGAGACTTTTGGGATATTGTGGTGTAGCCCGCCTCCATGATCATGAAAGGGGTCTTTTGGGTGGTTCATTTGGTTGCTCAATGCAGGTTTGACAATTCTGCAAAATCTATATTGGAAAAGAAACAACATTTAGTGTGCCATAGCCTTCTCCTTTACTTTTTTGACTCAATTTCCGCATTGCTGCAGCATAGAACCTCTACTTCACACTCCGGCAATGGAAAAAAATTATGTATTGCCCTTGATTCTTAAAAATCATAAGTAAACGCTAGTCATAATTAAATGCAAATAACTAGATAATATTTCAGCATTACAACATAGAGATCAACTAGAATGAACATACATGGATTAACATTTTCATACATAATTTATCAAGACAATCTTAAATTCTAGCTGAGGCTCTGCACCTCTTTCAAATTGTTAGCTCCTGGTCCTCTAATCTCCACCCACATGGCAGCGCCAAGTTATAACGGAATGTAAGGAGACGCTATATCTAAGGGTAGGATAGTTCTGAAATAAATCCAAATATTTTGATTGCTACTTATATAGTGATATCGATGTAGTTTATACTTCATTATATATGTATGATAAATCTGTACTTTGTGTTCTTATAGTGTTTGGCATAGTAGCAACTCTCCTATCTTGTTTATTCAGACATATTTTAAAACCCTAGTTGTTTTTTCCGTTTTGGGCTCCCGTCCGAACGTAGCCGGCTTGATTGTTCGCTGAAAACGGATCTTTGTTCAAAATGCTCTCCAAAATGGATTGTTGTCAAAATTCCGTTTGCCTGGTGTCGTGTGGACGGGTGAAGCGGATATTTCTGGAAACTCTTGCGTCGCAGTCTCGAGCTTACACCTTGAGACCAAGATGTTTACCATTGTTATGACAATGTGAAAACTTTTTTGTATAGACGCAGAGCTTTGGAAACGCTCCTTCGTCGATGCAGACTTTGTCGAAATGAATAAAGTAATGTGCATTTTTAAAGAATTTCCATATATTTCTGGTCGTGCCCTGAAACTTTTCCACAATTGTTTGTCTTACGAACGCAGCCTAGCAACGAACGCAGTCTAGCACTGTATTCGAAATAAGATAGAGATACTGCCATTATTGAGTTTTTTAAAAATATATACTAGATCTAAATCCTGTCTTAATTTATAAAAATTGACAACTTTAGCTTTTTCAAACTAGTTTTATAGAACATGGCCTTTAATGATATTTAATAAGATAAATAGATATACAAATATCAATATTTTTGAATATATTTGTTTATTATTAAAAAAATATATAGAGCATGCACTTACCCATGTGTACCCATTGTGATGAATGCCCAGTAAATCCCACTTCCAGTGCCTCTGATGAAGGGTTTTGGAAAGTCTTGGTCGTTATTACTTGCATCCTTAAGGATAAAAAGAATAAAATCCTTTCGGTAAATATACGTGCAGATAGCATAATACTGTTTCCTTACAGGATCAAAATTAAAAAATTTGAATATCTACCAATCTACCAATTTGAATGCTGCACGTAGCTGGTACATGGTTTGTTAAGCTGTCATATAATAGCAAAACTTACCAGTGCCCAGATAATGATTCCAGATAGAAAGACCAGCAATAGATTGAGGATGAGAATTGGCCATGTATTCAGTATATTCTTGGTCATTTGTTTTACTTGAGTTGCTAATGTATCCTTGATGATATAATAAATCACGCCTGGGTGACTGAATAATGGGACGAACTGGTGCCCATTGTATGAAATCACTTCACTGCTCGCAAAGAGCGGAAAGCTTATATGAACACCGTCATCTATATCCATTTTCATCTCTTTCAATGACCGTTTCTCTGCCCAGTAATTTTTACCGTTACTTTGAACATTGATAGTCGTCTGGCGGACACGATTGCATTTGCCACAAGCATGTGACGTCATATTTTGAAGAAGATCTATTATCAGTCCTTTTCTATTCCCATCCGTATCTGTATATATGTATGGTGCACTTGCGGCGAAGTTGGTGTATAAAGTTTCTGGGCAAGTGCATGTATCTATAAAGAGTAATAGTTTGCAATAAATGAAAAGATGAAGCAGTTGTGCATAACTAGGTAGGCACCGGACTGATTCAAGTTTGTCAGTGTTTTACACAGTGATTGCTGTTACAAACAGAAAACGAGCGAGATGACTCATAACTGCAAGCCTTTCAAAAGGAAATTATGCAACAAAGTAAGTCAAATAAACAGAATCTCTACAAAAATAATGAAATTAGCTCCACGTTCGTCATATCACAGCAAGTCATGTTTTTCTTTTAAATGTGCTTTCATGTGTTGAATTAGCAATAGTTAGGGGATAAGAATAAGACTTTTAATTAAATTTACTTTGTCTCCATAACATTTGGCTACCCTGTTTTCTCTCCCGAATACCCAAAGCACATACGTTGAATAGAAGGCTATTGCTACGAGTACCAAATACTGGTCTTCATATCACACAGCTTCACATAATATCAGTCATATTTTGTATGGAAATTACACAATATATATAAGAAGCATGCATTCGGCTCTCCGAAGCTAGTGTAAGTAACTGCATGTATTGTTATTTTTAGAAACAGTATCATTTTCAAATTATTGCTAGGTGCACATTACTTCCAAAATATTTGCTGCTGTTATTTAGTAATTAGTCCTGTTTTGAATTTTTCAATTTCGAGCTAAACATGCTTCATATCTTTAAATTCTATACATTTCTTGATTCTTTGGGCACTTCCCGTAACATTGGCGAAAATAATAGGTACAAAACGGAGAATTCTCTACCTCCAAAATAACCCTCAGAAATTACTCCATCTCCAATTTCATTGAACGCCACGACGTATATTTGATATTGTGAGTTTGGTTGGAGACCAGTCAACCTTGTTGCATTCAACGATGGATGCACTGTGACTGTCTTAGTCTCATCGATAGCAACAATCCTTCCACTAATCTTCTTTAACTTGTATATAACCTTATAGCCTCTGAGGTCTCCATTAGCATGCGTAGAATCAAGTAACTGCCATGACACTTTCATTGAATTATGACTGATCAGGCTATCTACATTGATATGTCCTGGTGGCTTTGAGGGAGCTACAATTAAGCAAAACTGAACAATAGTTTTTACATACTCAATTTCTATCAAATTAAAAGCATTGTCCATGCTAGAAACTCATTTGGAGGTGTGTATCTGTATTTCTTAGCCGTTGGAAAGTAAATATTAACAAGAATGACCATGCATGGATTTTATGACATATATCGAAATAATGTTCAATTTTCCATTGGATTTATCATGAGATCTAACAACTTGATTTATTCCTAATGTGTTCCACCTTTGACGAATAAAGAATTGGCCATTGTATGTATATGACCATATTTGGACCATAAAAATGAAGCTAGATCTTGCCAAATATGATCAATAGGAATAAATACAAATATCATTTGTATTTACTCAGAACTTACTTCCCCGTAATGTAGTGACATCAGTCCTTTGACAAGGACCTGTGCCTCCTAACGTAGCAGCACAAACCTCAATAATATAGGTAGTTAATGGAGTCAGTTTCTGCAAAGTGCAAGAGCTTTCTGGAAAGAACACAGTTTGGTTGCCATTGTGTCCATTCAGGTCATCATACCGTACTATACATCCAAGTGGTTTGCCATTCCAAAGCCACTGTGGTAAGTTAGACCATGCAACGATGGCAGAGAACGGAGAGTTTGCTGTTGCTTCTATTGATTTTGGTGCAGTGCTTGGAGCTGTTGCAAACATGAGAAATAAAAGATTGATAACATATATGCTTGATATTTTAGAATAGTGGTCCCCAAACACCAACTACGATCCGTTGCCGGTCTTTGGATCAATTGGTGCCAGGCCACGGGCCGAGCACCTAGGCCAAGAGATCATTACTTATTTCTTCTGTTTGTATTATCTGAGTATGAACAAACTTTTATTTTGAAAAATGACTGGGTGCTTTTTGTTGTTTACGTTATTTTGAGTTGGATGTTATATCTAGCTTTTTTAGCTATTTTAGCCCAACATTGATCTGCCTAAAACTGTACATGCCGCATCCAGGTATGGACCCCTAATTTAACGCCCCTCCCAAAGGAAGGCAGAGTGAGTTGTTTTCGTCCTTTTTCTGGAAGGTAAATGTTTCATGCACTAACCGTTCCGTATTGATAAAATGGCTGGGGATCAACTATTTTAGAATTATAGATGTGACGAGATTGCAAACATTTCTTGGAAGGACATGAAGTTCATTATCATATGTGTCTGAGAAACAGGCCTAAAATCAGGGAAGCATAGCCACTGTATACCAGGACTCACACAGCAGTGGCTTTTGCTGTCATATATACCTGCATAGGTTTCGCTGGGAGAAAGCCTTTTAATAGAACTACGCAAAGTGGACTTTTGCATCCCATAGTTCAAATTAATGAAGATGTGATTGATTTACCGTGAATATTGAAAGCACTTTAGGCAGAAAACCAAGAATACTGTCATATTTCAATCCGCGATTACATATTGTATTGAACGTATTCTGAAAGATAGAACGCCTCTCTCCTCCTTTGTAAGCAAAATTAAGAAGCTTTCTACGAATACATACTATAAGATACCTGCTTCTCCGGTGAATGCTGAAACAGATTCCGAAGAGAGGCCGTTCCCTTTGTCATTGTATGAAAGAACCCTCAACACATATTCCGTGTATGTTTTCAGTCCTCTCAGGGTGACAGTGAGGTTATACGTTGCAATACTTTGATATGGCTGTGAGCTCAACGATTTCTCTCTGTAAAACAGAATATACCCAACCCTACTTCCGTTGGTAGCATTCTGATGTACTTTGTCCCATGTTGCTCTGAGAGATGTTGCTGATAAAGCAATTACAGAGAAGTTCGATGGCGCCTCTGATGGATCTAAAAATTTTTAAGAATTTTGTAGGTTATTGAAGAAGTATAGAAGTGCAATAACTTTTCGCTCACTCAAAGTTTTAAGAAAGCTCAAGTGCAAATGAAGCAGAAATATGTAAATATTTGATCTTCCATTCCACCCCCCCCCCTTCCTCCCTCCTCAATGGTACGTGATCAATGATAATCTATAGAAGGTGAAGTAATTTTGAAGAAAAGCCTCATTAGCTTTTATTGTGCAAGTTAATATACCGCAGTTACAAGGAAATGCATTTGCCTTCTTAGTATGCTTGAAATGTTGAGGTCCTATGCAAATCAGATGCCAAAAAGTCCTGCCAAAGTAACAAGCGAAGCATTTTAAGCACATGCTAATCGCTAATTTTTAATCTACTAAAAATAATTCGAAATTAAACATACTTCCTGTTACAAAAATTGTATTGTTTGAGGATGTGACTTTTAGTTTGCCAATACATTTGTCATCATTTATAGCATCTTGCAGTAATAATAGCTGAAGCGAATCAATACCGGCAAAACTCACAGTAAATGTGGCAATGATGCTGCCTTTCCTGAAAATAACAAATGAAAAATCCTATGCTTAGGTCGTGTACCATGTCGTAGCATCATACAAGTAATGATTACAAGACAATTATAGTCTTTCATCAGTATACTGTCGTCTTCAAAAGCAGCTACTTTATGAAGCTGTAAAATATGCTATATTGTTAAGAAGCAAAAGATTTATGGGAAATGACAGATTCATGTTGATTTATATTGATCTCAGTTTCCGATCATGTTTTGATATACTTTATCTTAACTTTTGATATTATGCTTTTGTAATGACAATGTCTTATTAGTAGGTAATATACAAGAAATTTTCATCTAATCTACATGTCATTTGATACTTGCTTTTGCTGCTCTTAGCCTACCGAAGAAAATACGTTCATGTCAAACTATAAACGATATAACAGTTGTTATATTTATACCTTAAATATTGAATATAGCTATTGCTATATAAAGAATTCTGCATTCCATCTTTTAGCATTAGCTTGAGCTGAAATTAAAGCAAGACGATGCTGTTGATTATGGCTGAAACTAAGGTGAGGAGATGTGCCATATTTTCATGAAGTTCTGACAATGAGTATTAACATGGACTACCAACGAATGGTATGCACGACTTACTATTATTTTGATCATTGACTTGTGAGCATTACATGTTGCAAACATTAGTACAAAGATAGAAAAATAGAAAAAAGACACACAAATACACAAAAATACACACAATATATATATATATATATATATATATATATATATATATATATATATATATATATATATATATATATATATATATATATATATATATATATATATATATATATATATATATATATATATATATATATATACAATCAGTAGCTAGCGAGTAACCAGGATTTCTCCTTTTTTCGGTGCAAACAGAAAGGTTGATGTAATGCTCAGAAAAACCATGAGAAAATTAAAATTTGCCACCACCTGGGATCGAACCAGGGTTTCTCGCATTCCGGGCAAGCGTCGTAACCACTAGACCACAGTGGCTTGTTTTAACTCCCCTGGTTTTTAGCACCTTATGGTCACTTTCGGCTTTCGCCTTTATCAAGCAGCTCTAATATATACAATCAGTATATATATATATATATATATATATATATATATATATATATATATATATATATATATATATATATATATATATATATATATATATATATATATATATATATATATATATATATATATATATATATATATGAATATATGGGCGCGTGTATGTGTATTCCTGTGTTTTTATGTGTATGTATATAATCATTTACTTATATATCTATATAATCCAAAAATGCTTACATTAGATGCTAGTCTATGTCTAAAATCATCAAATGCCTGTGATCCTTTGATAGCCATCTCATTCTTCCATTCACCAAGGAATTTTATATCAGTAGCAGTTACGTTCTCGGCTTAAATGAAAATAAAGTCGAAAAAGGAATAATTGTGATCGATCAAGGTACAGAATACATAATCATGATGCAATATGGCTGATTAAAATACAGTTTGACTAATTTATGATATTCAAAGATATCTTCGCTTCTTTTGAGTACTGTTCACTAGCTGGACATGATTATATGTATATTAGCGCAGTTCCTGCTTGTGCAACACTTTGCTATTTAGCATTGCTGTCTTTAATGAATGTAAGAGGATCGAATATCCCTGATTGTATTGTCTCTATCAAAAGAGAGGCCTGATATATGTTCATATAACTATAGCTCAAGTGCAATTCTCTTGTATTAAGGGGAAAATTACTTGTAAAGGGTGTAGTCATAGGTTCGTGGAACCAAGGTTATTATGTTTTTGAGTGTTTCTTCAATGGCATATATTTGGCGAAAAAGACTAGAAATCTGAACAGCAAAATTGAAGTAAAATAAATGCCTATGACAATCGGAAATCGCAGGAAAAGAAAGATAAGTATAGAGTAACTCTTTAAACTTAATGAAGACGAAAATACTTGTCAAGTTATCATTCTAATTGAGAAAATGAAGGCTAAGCTCATGAATTTAGCGAGAAATAATCATACATGGACATTTCTGCGCATTGCATGATCGCTTTTCGTCAGCTTCTCCTGGGCAAGTCCTGCCACCAAAAATCGGGTGCGGATTTGTGCAATATCTCCAACGTCTGAACCATCCATTGTTACAAGGTTTGTCACAGGCTGACCATTCAGTCCATGCTGACCATTTTCCGTGAACTGGAACAAAGAGCATTTAATCTTTTAGACTAAAACAGTAGAAGAGCAAGTAACATGTACCAGGAATTCGTACTACAATGCAGTGGATTGAGTTTACAACGTAAATCCAGTCTTCTCATCATTTATGAATCTACTTATATCCCCGGTTGCCTTAGTTTTAGTTTAGTAGAAATAAGCTGCTCTCCAGCAGAAGACAATCTATAGAATTCAGGCGCGCAACTACGGATGGGTCCTGGGAGTCCAGACCCCAGCTCTTTTCCGCAAGAAGGTAAAACGTGCCCTTTTCTTGGAGAACTTTGAAACTGCTTATTATATTTTTGCTAGCTATGGTTACGAAGAACTGCTTATAGTCTTTGTTACACATGAGAGTAACAAAATGGAAAGTTTGTTTCTAAACCTGAAAAATATGATTGATAGATGTATTCCCTCTAGAAAGAGGTAACTATGCCCTTATTACTGATTAGGCCCCTGTAGTGACCCCATTTTCTACTTCCTCTATCATCACTTTCCAACCTTCTGGGCTCAAAACGCATCCGTACCACAGCTTATCATCCGTCAGCCAATGGTCTGGTAGAATGTTTTCATCGCATTTTAAAACCTACCATGCGCGCCTAACCCGACCCTTCCAACTGGACTGAGTTCCTACCTCTCATCATGCTCACCCTACGTACCACTGTCAAGGAAGATTTGACCTGTTCTCCTGCACAACTTGTTTTTGGTACCACGCTTCGTTTACCTGCACAGTTCGTATCTCCTTCTAGACCAGTTTCTGATTTAGACCCTTCTTCTTATGCTGATCGTCTCACTCTTACCATGCACAACATCCATCCCACTGCCCCTCGTGCTCAACACCGGGCGCATCATGTTCCCTCTGATCTTCAACATTGCAGCCATGTTTTCCTCCGCACTGATGCTCTTCGCACACCTCTCCAATCGCCTTATGAAGGACCTTTCAAAGTATTGAAACGGACACCCAAGCATTTTACCATCGAGCTCCATACCAAGCCTTCCACAGTTAGCATCGACCGCCTCAAACCTGCATACATTGATTGCCATTCCACTATACCTCCAGCTCCTGA
Source organism: Mastigias papua (assembly GCA_964019165.1). Taxonomy (NCBI): domain Eukaryota; kingdom Metazoa; phylum Cnidaria; class Scyphozoa; order Rhizostomeae; family Mastigiidae; genus Mastigias; species Mastigias papua. Next base: position 5,956,405 of record OZ025285.1, read on the forward strand.
TGCGGAAATGTCCATACCTACTTCAAGAAATACTCATTCTGGCCGCACAGTTCGTTTTCCAGTACGATTTCAAGTTTGAGACTACATCTTCATTATGACATTATATACTGCTCCTTCAATTGACTCATTTTTTTAAATATATATTTTATCTTGTATGTATCTATCGAATGCTGCCTTTCACTTGCCTTCTAGGTGGGAGCTATGTAGTGACCCCATTTTCTACTTTCTCAATCACTACTTTCAGAACCTCCGCATTTTCTTCCTCGCTACTGTTCTAGCTTACATCCTCTTATCACATGCTGTCCTACTTTCAGAATTTTTCCTGCTCTTACCTTATACATCCTACGTAATCTTTTTTGTAAGAGGAACTTAAATACATATAAATATCGGTGTAAAATTTGAATACTCAGTTGATTATATGGTGATTATAAAAGATACAAGTTAGCATCTTTACTTCGACACGCCTACGGCAACAACAGTCAAGATTGGTAAGAGAGATCAATAATATTCTCTTAAACATTTACTACACTATTGTATAGTACTAAACCCCTGCCCTAAAAAATTCCTAGTTCCGCGCCGGAATTGAAAGTAGGATAGGACAAAATTTCTCTCATAGGCTATAAGCTACACCTCACCGTAGCAGTACCTTTTGTATACATATTACAAACTTGCGGAAACTAATGCAAACTCGGGCTAGAAAAGAGTGCACCTGCAAAATTTGTCGCTTAAAGTTTGTATCCAGTGGAAATTCCTTTCATTTTGAATAGTTTACTTAAATACGTATCTTCATGATTACTTCTGCAAATAACAACTTTTAGTAAGGATCATGTCAAAAAATTAAATAAGAAGAACAGAGATGAGTGCACACACATGCTTATTACTTGCTATAACTGAGAAAGAACTATACTTTTATAATGAGAAAGAGTTTAGTTCACTTTCAGCAAATAGTTATATTACGTACTGGGACAACGCTGAACATTGCAAATTCTTGTCATAGTCATAGCCCCACAGCAATTCAGGCCACCATGTTTTGGAAATGGATTGTTGCATGAACGTGATCGGTTCATTCTGCCTCCACCACATGATGAGCTACAGCCAGACCATTCTGTCCATTTGGATAGGCCACCATTAACTAGCATTGAAAAGAAGAACATTAGAAGTTGAAAAAGATGGCTGCAGAAGACACCGTTTTGATAAGATATCGATTGATTGAGCGCCACGTTGCAGATACGAATATTTCAAGCGCCAAGGGGACTTTGCTTGGGGGGGGGTTGCTGCATCGCAAGAAAACATGAAAACATTTAGTCGGTACTTATTAATGGTTATTTTATAACGTTGTTTGCTACACAAGCATTGCTTTTGATTTCCTAGCCGACTAATTCAGTATTTATTAACAGCTTAATTTGACTGAAAAATTCCCACTCCCAAGTTGAACCTCTTTGCACAAGTTCTGCTATCAGTAACAAAATTTTCAGTTCTTGAAGGTAGTAGTCAGATAGGAAGTAGTTGTTGCACTTGTCACCACATATATTATACAGCAATTTTATCTTCTGTCGGAGACGTAAACGTCTGGTTATATCATCAGCCTTATGTGAAAGTTACTAGTCAAACAACACGTTATAATAGTGAAAGCTAGCATACCAAACATATTCCACGAATAGTGCTACGTAGTTTGGTATACAAAAGTGCAACATAATTTTGCCACAAGCCCGTGTTGGCTAATAGTGCCATGAAATATTGCTGCATAACAGTGCAACATAGTAGTATTACACAACAGCATCATACAACAATGTTAAAAAATTCTGATATTGATGACCTATTTACTTTCTATGCCTTTTTCCAAGTGAATGATATAGAAAGTGATATATACTGCTTTACAAATATAGAAAGTTTGTGCCCATCATTAGAACGTAGCTTGCGATAAAGTTAGAGTTATTTAACAAATGGTGCATTTCTAGCAGCGATATTTCTGTATTTCACAAATAGTAGGAAACATCCTATGGTATACTGAAAGCATTGCTTTCCTCCTGACACTTTTCATTGTATGAAATGTTGGATTATGATCGCTTTGTGCTATGGTGGATGGCGAATGCAACTGTATATTTAGTTGGCTATGAAATATCCTTGGTGCAATAATATTTTTCTGCAGTAAGAAAAGTTGAATAAGAGACTTTTCATGTCATACTTGGGCATGAGTGGTTATTACAAGAAATTGTTTCAATTTTCATCCCACTACAGTTGTCACCAATGCAGAACCGTCTTCTTGTCTTTGTTCCACTGTTGCATGATTTCGTACAATCAGACCATAATGCCCATGGAGATAATGAATCTTCTTCATCTGTTGAAAAATGAATTAAACTGCTTGAAAAAATGTCCTATTAAATCGCATGCGTAAAAGTGAGGTAAAATGGTTGATACCTGGATTAAAGGGACAGAAGTGTAACTGAAGCGACCTAACACAGCACACCCACTAGATATTTCATAATTGCTTGTTACAATAGTGGTGCAAACCCCAAATGTCATTCTTGTGAGCTTCGTGAATGCTCCCGAAACCCGTTTTTATACTGTACTCTAAAAAAGAGCTGTATCACATCCTGTTGTTACAAGATTCGAGCAGAGTAAGTTGATCTGTATATGATAAAGATACCGTAGTATACCTGATGTCACACATTTGCACAGCCTTCTAATATTCTTGTTGTTGAAGGAGTTCACACGGCATTGTACTGTCTCATTTACCGATAGATACCCAGCACATATGTTCCTTCTGATGTCGTAGGAGGGATCATATTCTTCTTTCCAAATACGTCGCGATTCATCTGTTTTGCATTGCACACCATTATCCATAAATATGTCGTTCGAGTTTCCCGTATCGATTCGACTTGAACAGTACAGTTCTGGATACGAAGAAAAAGCGTCATTGTATACTATGTTACGTGTTCCTTACAACTTGAATTACGCTAACCGTACAATACCCCCAAATAATCTGATGTTGCGAAAAACAAATGCAAAGCTCTGATAGAGTGTTCAAAAGTCTGAAAGCATAATTAAGAGAAGCAACGGCTGTCATTCTAGTAGGCGTGTTGTATCGTGATGTATGGTTTCGTAACACTGCTTTTGTTTGGAAGTTGATATAAGCGATGCCGCAACTACTGCTCCGTAGTATCTTTACCAGCAAGATTCTCAAAATCTTGTGGCAATTTCAATAAGAATTAATAATTTTCCGCTTAAATTAGCTTTGTAGCCAATGCCACCACCATGATGATGACCACGACGTCGATTGGTTATAAAGTACATTATTGAGCTGCGTTTTCCATCGCATGTCTCTATCGCAACAATAAATTAGGTTTAATTTCATAAGTCTAAGTCGTTTAAGAAAAATAAGTCAAAAGTCAAAAACCTGAATCTAGTTACAGAAAAATTACATTTATTGGGCAACAATGAGTACCCGTATTTGAATATATCTAGCTCTTATTAAATTAAAGATATAGAATCACTAAAAATGTAAACGAAAAATGCCCTATATGACTCGCCCCTCTCCTACAACCTCAGAAATGTCATCGAAAGGACTCACGTTTAGCATATGGCCTTAGATACTTTTAGATCACCGGGACCAGGGTGCAAAGCTAACGATTACTTGTTTCATATTAGGAAAAATATAACTACTGTTGATTCAGTGTAATTTTGGAACTAACTTACGTTTAGAACGACAGAAATCGCTGCATTGTTGTCCAGGGTTTGCAAGAAACAAATTATGATGAACTACTTCTATATTCTTTAATGCTGCAAGAAAAACAATATATCAATCAGCAAATTTTCCTTCGTGCTTGAACACAGTCAGATCTTAAAATGAAATGAGACATATAGCTGGCTAACTCAAAAATTTTCTTCAAATAAACATTTAAGCAGTAAACATGTCAACTATACATCCAATTGCTTGTCATTGATATCTAGAGATATTGAATGTGATGATGATGATGATGATGCTGATGCTGATGCTGATTCTGATTCTGATGCTGATGATGATGATGATGACTGATGATGATGCTGATGATGCTGCAGATGATGATGATGACCTTTGAAAATTGGATTCAAATTTATAGCTTGCATAGGAATATATATTTTTCATATGTTAACATGTTTAAGTAGTTTATTTTTTAACTTCCACTCAAAATACGGCGCAGAGTTTTGCTAACTTTATTGCTGTGAAAAGGATATTTCCCTATTGTGGTATATTGTATAATTTGCTTAATCATCTGCTCATCATATCTCCTGCATTCGTATTTGCTGAAAACTACGATAGTCGCCAAAAGTCCTGGGACACTTCGCACCTTTTGTGTCCAGCAATAAACTTTTCCCTCCTCCCCTAAAACAATGTTGGTTTCTGGGAGCAGCACATACGATAATGGGAAGATTTCACTTGCACGTCAACCTAAAGTGTCCTATTGATGAACCAACATTATTTTAGGGGGGAAGTGGGGTGCGTGTATGCTGCAACGATGAGAAGAGGCAGAGGAATGTGTTTCATTATCAGATTGTTTTAAGTGTCCCTAAGACTTTCGACGAGTATTGTAGGTAGACTGTGAATTAACTTCCGACAAGAATGTTAGTAGTCTCAATATAAATGAGTTACCTATGACTTACCTAGGACTGGAGAAGTACTCAAACTATTCGTTGAGATCGTAGAGCTTATCTCGAAATCTAGTAGTGCCATTTGTTGTGTTTCACTGACACTCGATGTCTTCAAAGCAGGCGTAGTTGTAACGGTTTCTGAACTATAATATGTCTTTAACTCAGTGATTTGTGTGTTAGTAGCTGTACGGCTTGGCGTTGATATAACGGAAATGGAAGGACTCAGGACATAGTTAGATGGCATTGAAATTGTATCTTCTACAGTAGTGTGTCTTGTTGCCGGAACTGATGGCGCTGGTGATGCAGAGGAGGAAGGACTGAGGACATAGTTAGATGATAATGAACTTGTATCTTCCACCGTTGTACGACTTGCTGCCAGAACTGATGGCGCTGGTGATGCAGAGGAGGAAGGACTGAGGACATAGTCAGATGATATTGAACTTGTATCTTCCACCGTTGTACGACTTGCTGCCAGAACTGATGGCGTTGATGATGCAGAGGAGGGACTGAGGGCATAGTCAGATGATATTGAACTTCTATCTTCCACAGTTGTGCGTCTTGTTGCCGGAACTGACGTACTCATACTAAATTGTAATGTTTGTGCGGAGGAGGTTGCAAAATGAGTTTCTTGTGATGGGAGAGCTGGCACCTCAGTTACCGTGGACTCTGTCGTTCGCAAGCTGCTGCTTGTGCTCTGCACTATGTTCTTCAAAACTGAAATATGTCATCAACATAAATAGGATACATGATTCATCGCTATGTTATGTAATAGAAGCTTAATCGAATTGAATTATTATATATTTGATATTTTTCCTAAATAAATGATAGCATTATATAGAGATAAGTCATAAATTATTCAATTAAATTATTGATAAGCATTATATAATTTATATCATATAAATATATATATATATATATATATATATATATATATATATATATATATATATATATATATATATATATATATATATATATATATATATATATATATATATATATATATATATATATATATATATATATATATATATATATATTCTTCCAAAGTTTCTCACAATAAGTAAATCAGAAATGATGCGAAAAAACAGGTTCAGCCTAATAAACAGGTTCAGCACTATAATTTCTCATTAGCTTTCTAACTCTTGTGTAACGGTTCTTGTTCTCTTCTTTTTTCGAATAGTTTTTTCGCTTGATCTTCGATTGACTTTACAACGTATGTTCTATTAGTATTCATTGTTAATTTCAGTAACTGACGATGGATTTGAGTAAATCCAAAACATGTCTTACAAATTGAAATCAATTGTCGTGTTTTTTCGCATCATTTCTGATTTATATATATATATATATATATATATATATATATATATATATATATATATATATATATATATATATATATATATATATATATATATATATATATATATATATATATATATATATATATATATATATATATATATATAAATGTATAGAGAATAAACCACAAATATACTTTTCTGTAAGTAGACGTTTCGATTAAAATCTTCATCAGTACTCTTTGTGCTGAAGATTTTAATCAAAACGTCTACTTACAGACATGTATATTTGTGGTTTATTCTTTTTATACAATTTATATACGTTGTGGATGCGGCTCAGGATCAGTTAATATATATATTATATATATATATATATATATATATATATATATATATATATATATATATATATATATATATATATATATATTAGGATTTAGCAATGAATTTGTAAGTTGTTCATGTTTAATTTAGAACATTAAGGATTTTCTAATGGGCAAATCAAAAGCACAAATTGCTTCTAGATTCACTGAAATTTTACTGGCAGTAAGTTTTATCGAACAGTGGTTTTATGAAACGGAATCTAAAAAGACAATAAGTTGCATAGGATACCACGTTTCAACAAGTGACTTATATTCATAATCAGCATCAAAAGCAACTGCGAGACTCTAATTGAGAAGAATTAACTGTCTCATACTCTCTGTGAATTCATTCCATGCCTGATCACATTTTCGGAGAATAAGATTTGAGCCATCCTGCACCCAGCAATAGTTTGTGCCAAACAGTTCGTATGTCTTGCGATCACCTCTAAATGTGAATCTTTGGCCCATGCAACCTGTGGAAACAACTCTGTGTATTCAATTAAACATTAAGATAGCAGTTAGTTGCACAATGTGTTGTGTGTGTGTGGAGGGGGGGGGGGCATTTTTCTCGAAAAAGGTGCAAATACACCACGCAGGCAGAATTGGATACGAATACTGTATTGTTTTTTGACATAATATGCAAATGGTACTTTCTAGTACGCCTAGCTAGGCTGAAATGATAGAAGAATCAGGTTTTGAGCTCTGGAGTAACTGCTTACAGTATGTCATAGCTAGGTAGATATAGGTTCTTGGAAAAATCAAATCCTATGTGTTTATGTTCATTTGTATCTTTAGAAGGCAAAAACATAGTCATTCCAGAGCACACACATACGATGTAGCAAACTCACAGACACTAGATATAATGATGTCATAGAAGATCTATCTGACATACCAATAGGCCGCTTTCCTAAGTATACTTACACGTGTACGTATGGTAAACGAAGGATGATGGAAAGTGTACAGTATATGTAGGGAGCTCTATATATCGATTTGGTGTATATATGCATATAGCTCCTTACGTAACAGAGAAGTAGCTATCATAATGGAATGGCCGATGGGATTCTGTGACATGTATTTGCCTTTGATGCAATACTGTGCTAAGGCAAGCAATCATAGCGAATGTTGTTTGTAGGATGAAATGTATATGCTGTTTTAATACTGGTAGACTGGGTGGACTATAGAAGACTGAAAGGTGCTCCCACCCCACTTCCTACTAGCAACAAGTTTGTCATCAATTGTTTGAAGCAGTAAACAAATACTTCGAGCTATTTCTTCTGCATAAGTAAAGCTTAACATGGTATTTTGTCAAATGCAAATTATGGAGGTTATGATTAATTGTGTCACCTTGCTCTCCTCCTGCAAGTTTTACATCCAGCCCATCGAGGTCCTGCAATTTCTCTTTATGATCAACGTGCAAGCAGTACTCACTGCCACCAGGCGATACTGCCCAAAGCTGATTGTTTGAGTAAAGTTTCAATTCTGTAGGCCTCTTATTAGAACTTTTCTGTGCTAAGGTAAGCTTAGATCCATCATTTGTGAGGAAATAAGATGAGCCAGCCTTCAATTCCGTTACATGTTTTATGACTGAAAATTAAGTAAAGAAGTCATCATGCAACGCAAAGTTATCTTATTGTAAACAACGTAGTTAACGGTCCTAAAATTCAACTGTCTAGGAAAAGAGATTGTAAGCAACGCTTTTTTGCTTTCTAGAGTTAAATAAAATCGAATAATTTTTTTGTTTATATTACTTCAATTACTATATCTGTTCATACGAAACGGAGTAGTGGGATAGGGGGTTCAAGCCCAGGCTGAGTCATACCAGAAACTTTAGAAATGGTACCCACTGCCTTCTCGTGTGGGTTTTGACATATAAGAATAGAGAGTAAGACCTAGACACGCTTAGCTACCAATGGAATAGCCCCCTACTGTAGCTTTCATTGCATCAGCAGATATGTGGCCTAGGGCTACAGAAACGGAGGTAGGCACCGCCCAATGTGCCACTGCTTAGGAAGTGCTTTGGATTTTGACTTTGTTTGTATGACTATCGCATATGCCTCGAAATTTGTATCCTGTCCACCAGAAGCCAGCACAGCAAATAGTAATGATTTTCAAAGAAGCAATTGACGATATTATCACCTGGTCCATCGAGGTCCCTGATAAATATCTTTATCATCAACGCATAAGCAACATCCAATATATCATATTACTCCACATATAGGCCCACCTTGCATAATGCCCTTTCGCTTATACCCGGGTATAGACCTTCCTTGGCTTGCAGGATGCTACTAATCTCGAGGTATAGATGTAACAGATACTAAAGGTAAGGAATATCTCATAACAGATCAAACAATGTATTCTCTTTTGATAGCATCTATGAACAAACATGCTGCTTCTCTTATCTGTGTATCTGGCTTTTTAAATATGCATTTATATGCGATCATCCAATTTGAATGAATCTATATTTGTTAAACTACCAAAGAAGCCAAAGGTAACAATGTGCACAGAATACAGGATATTAAGTCTAACGAGTCATGTATTGACACTGATCCTGAGGATAATATTGCTCAGAAAGAGAGAAAAAATTGAGCAGGAAATTACTATCCTGCAAAGTGGATTTATGACTGGGAAAGGGACTCGAGAGGGAGTTTACAATTTGTCAATGATCAGTGAACGCTGTTGTGAAATGAACAAGGAAGTTTATTTATGCTTTATAGATTATGAAAAAGCTTTTGATCGAGTCAATCATGAGAAGTTAATAGACTGATTGAAAGACATTGGAATAGATGAAAAGTTGCTCGATTGATTGAAAGCTTATATTAGGTGCAGAAAGTATACATACGTATAGAGGAGAATAAGTCGGAAGAAGTCAAGACCAAATAGAGAGTTAGGCAAGTATGTGTTCTCTCTCCATGTCTTTTCAATTTATATACGGAGAAGATTTTCAGACTGATTGAGGGCTGTAAAGGAGTAACAATTGGTGGTATTAACATCAATAATATGAGATACGCAGATGCTGCAGTCCTACTTGTCGACAAAATGGAAGAACTGCAGGCCACAGTGAATAAAGTAAATGACATTGGGAAAGCATATAGTATGAAAAATACATACCAAAAAGACAAAGCTAATGGTCATCAGTAGGGTAGCCATTAAGCCAAAAGTGAACATTACCATCGATGGTACAGAAATAGAACAAGTATCAAAAATTTACTTATTTGGGGCATTTAATATCAGAAGATGGTATATGTGATGAAGAAATAAAAAGACGTATTAGAACAGCAAAAACAAGTCTCTGAAGAATGAGCAAAGTACTAACATCCAGAATGATATTACTAGATACACGAAAATGCATCCTTCAATGTTTCATATTGCTTTACATTAACATATGGAGCAGGTACATGGCCAATATCAAAGCTCACGTTAATAGATTGAAATCTTTCGAAATTTGCTGCTACCGGAGAATGTTGAGAATGTCTTGGGCATGTAAAGTTAGGCATGAGTAGGTGTACTGCAAAGTTGGCAAAACTATTGATTTATATAAAACTCTTCAGATTAAGAAATTGGATTAATTTGGACACTTTGTAAGGCACAGCACATAACAACGTACATTGTTGGAAGGAAAAGTGAATGGCAGAAGAGGAAGACCTAGGGCAACCTGCTTTAACAACATCGGTCGGTGGACAGGCTTGAAATATGCAGAAGCAGTAAGAGCAACATATCATCGTGATGAGTGGAGAAGCATTGCATCCAACCCTCTGTCTGAGGATGGAACAACTTTATTACTTGATTGGTTTACATGCGACCTCTAAACCATTTCCCCCTCTTGTTGTCTCTTCGGCTACATACAAAGTCTCTTATGTTTCCTCCGAAGGTCAATACACAACAACTATACCCCAAAATTCCCCTCAAAATATTACTAATAACAATTTTATTTGTAAAGGGTATAATTACATATTCAGTTTAAGGTTTGTTAGGTTCAGGTAAATATATAAGTTCCTCGTCTAGAACCGTAGATCAAATTTCATAGTACACGTGATGGCCAATATTAAAACATATCGGCACTCGAGCGTATACTTAGTTACAGGTGCGGTTTTCAAATTGAAAGATTCAAAATCATAAAAAAATTTGCCATAGATCCATGAGCTTCAATGCGGGATAGTAGATCAATCGCTTTACGCCGCTCAAAATTTCCTGTAGCAATACATTTTAAACTGCACATAAGTACACGAAGAAAGCATTTTGTAATATGCTGTAGGCTCAGATAAAGTAACTAGAGCAATAGCTTACGGCTGGAATCTGCTTTGCTCACTGGACATGTCCCTAAGAGTAAATATAAAATAACATTTTAAACTGCAAATTAATCAAATTGAACGTCTCAATAATTCAGTCTTGTCTACATGCAGTATATGATAATACGCAATAGCAGAGCCTGAGGGTGCCTGAGGTTAAAAACTGTCCATTCACCTTTCACAAATATAAACTCATTCATTTGATTAGTGCACTGAACCGGCAATAAAAGAAAACATTCAAATTAGATTTAGGAGCTGAAACTAGATTCATCAGTATGGGTTGCATATTCATTCTATAGATAATTAATCAATTTCAACATGGGACACTCGACAAATCTGCAGCGCACCCATAGAGACTAGCTTTCGCATCTTCCCTATTAAAGGAAAGTAAAGTACAGTACAATAAAAGGGGCTCTTAAAAACTGTTTGAGGTTACATCCTGATGAGTTTAGTAAATCGTAAATCTTCAATATCATAAAACTGGATAATGCAGCTCATACTGGTCCATTTTATTAACATATCAACTCTCAGGGCTGAACTCTTTCTCAATGATGGTTACAACCAGGACAAGTTTTCCATAAAAAGCAAAAGAATGCTAAAAATTTTCCTATTCTATTTCTACTCTATAAATCTTATATTCTTCTTCATTGTATGATGTATGTGCTACACATGACTAAAGTTCGCACATGGGAAAGGAAACTTTATATTTCTCTTACCATTGGCGTAAAATATGTAATTTGAATTTTCAGTTGGGCAATGTCTCAGTTTTGGCCCTTCTCTAATTCCTCTTATACACAAAAATCTGCTTATGCTGCTAATCATGTGCTTGAACTGGAGGTACCCTTTGTCATTAATAATAAAAGGTGCACAGTTTTTATCTGAAAAAGACAAAATGTTTAAACATGATGAGACACCTTGCAAATTCCGTATGAAAGATTGTTAAGTTGAATACACGTTAGCCAACTAAGGAGAGCTTCATGATTACCAGAGTTTACAACAGACTATGCTGCTATTTCAGTCTAACAAATTTTATTGTTCTGATAGGATTTTCTATGTCCATAATACCACTCAAATCGTTCACAGGGTTATTGAAAGATTTTCAATTAGTAACTGATTTCACTATTGAAAGTTGAAAAAGAAAAGTAAATCAGCTTGTTTCAAATCTATGTACGCTCAAAACTGGGTCTTTTTGAAGGATTTAGCTTGTTTAATTGATCAATTATGCACTGTGGTCGTATATTCCGGTTCTTATCTGCCAAATTATAGATTTAAACCAATAGAACAAGGGGGTATTTCAAAAGTAATATGAAACATAGGCTGCGACAGTAGAGGCTGCGACAGTAGAGGCTGCAACAGTAGAGGCTGCAACAGTGCCCTATGATATCTATGCCATATACCTTTATTTACTATTTTTAGGACACTTCCATCTTTAAGAGTTTGAAAGTCTGCATCTGATCCATAACATTTGCCTGTGCCTATGAATATTTTCTCATCTTGAAAGGTTGTTACAGGTAAAAGGCAACATCCAGTTGGAGTCATCTTCATGTCTGATTGATGTTGGTCAAAACACAATATCCCCTTCTGTTGTTTTAAGTAGAAGTATGGATAGGTCGTAGCTGAAATTCAATAGATAGCTATATATTTTGATTTTATATTGTATATGCTCGCAATGCATCAACTAACATATAGAGGACTACTTATTGCTAGCTTTAGGGTCTTCTTATTACATTGATGTATGCAGGGGTGGTCTGTGTGCATATCTGTCAGGTGGCTAGCTAGTCAATGGGGTCTACTTGAGATTGTAGCAGAGAATGTTAATGAGACCTCATGAAAGGAGACCTGTAATGATGCAATATCATAGAGCCAGGTCGCTAAATTCCCATCGGCACCTGGCTTCTGTTATGAATATATGTCATAATTAAGTACAGTTTGTGTACATCTTAATTTCTGTACATTGTTTGTAATTCTGAAAAAATTCGCCTTTTGTCATACGCATACTATTGAAATTTGTTAACCATGATTACAATTAGATTAGTTTTCGACCGCTTGCATTTAATCATTGGATCATTATTTCTGAACTCATTCATATTCCTTATGACTTAAGGTGTGTTTCTATGAGGAAAGCACTATAAGCTCAGCTTTGCAAATTTCATGGGACTCATTGCAACATAGTGAATGTGGAGGATTCTGAAAGTGCTGCTACTTCTATATCAGAATCACTCATACACCAGTCAATTCTATATAGCGTAATTATTCAATCTTCACTAAAAATTTGAAGGTGTATACAGCTTTATAATGAACCGGAGGCCCATTACGACGAGAAAGAGAGCCATTAATAGGTTGAAATGTTAATTGTCACTAATCCAATCGACACAATTCAATTCAACAGTACGCAGTCGATTCGACAGTTCCAGACGTTTTGAACCCATTCTGGGATCCAGCATCAATGAAAGGTTATAAATAAATGGGTTCATGTTGACAGGATAGAAGTAAGAAAAATCAAAATAATGGAACAAGAGATAACGAAGAGAGTAGATTAAATTAAAAAAATTTCGATAAACTCAAAAACGTGAGTTCAGTATTTAAAATGGCTCCCTTTCTGTGTGGGTACTGGTTCTATGCTCAAGACTGCTTTGAATCCATATTTCAGTTTCTTCTCTTTCTCTATAGTACTATAGTTGTTCGCGATGAATGACCAACTTCTGGTTATTTTAGCAGATGGTCATTATTAGTAGCTGGAGCATCATTTGAATCCCTTGATGATAATGCTTCATCATAATCAGGTATTTATATTGGTAAAAAGCTGCATCTTGGATACTTGATCCAAATTTCCCCCCTATTTTACAGGAATTTCGGTGTGTTCTAAAATCGTATAATAGAATTGAGTTTAGACTTAGTCATGCTTGTACAATTTCTTCTTTATGTAGAACAGAATATTTTCTTTGAAGAAAGCGAGCTTTGCTTTACTGTCACGAATTGTTTTGCAATCAATGTTTGGCTGTTGAAAGCAATAGTGCTTGTGTAATAGTAACAGCTGTTGGATGTAGAACGAAAGGCGTACGATAATGCTAACAAAGAGCCCCGGTTCTTAGTGTCGTCTACGAATTACTAGAGAAAGAATAAACGCATCTTTTTGTCACATTACAATGAAAGATAACTCTGAAGAGAGTTTTTCATTAATATTAGAACTAGTGCTTTGACTAATCATAAAGACCACAAAGACAGTATAGCATCATATGTGGTTAGCCTAGATACTATTGTAGTCATCACATCAGAATTCTTAGCTACTGTAGGGGCATACTTAACATGGTTATCAAAACTGATAGTCAAATCTTGTCTAGTGATATGTAATGAAAAAAGTACTGTTTAGTATCTTTGTAGTATTATCATCAATATCAGTTGATGTTTCTTAACAGGTTCAAGGATACTGGTTTTCACGAAGACACGAAGTAACCTTTTGTTATAAGAGGAAAGCCTATGAGAAAATGAGGTTCAAATGAAAAAAATCATAAGAACAGGTTATGAAACTGCTTAGGTTCCAAATTTCAGCTTTTGCTTTCCAAGGATCGATATTACCTCATTGTGTTGAAGCTTTTACCAGTTTATGCCATTAAAAGCTGAGAAGTCTCATTTCCGAAATGATTTAAGAAACCTGAGGCTCAGGCAGGAAAAGTGGTTTTCGTATACTAAAAGCGCATATTCCATACAAGCTCTTACACGTATAGCTAACTGAACGAAGCTTTGTGTTTTTGCAAGAGGGAAAGAACGAAACAACTCAGAGCTTTTATTTACCTTCTTCTGTCATCTGTCTTGTGACCTTTCCTTTTTTAAGTATTAATAGCGACACTATTAACGAGTCACAAATCGCCTAGCATGATGAGTTTTATGAACGTATGTGGAGAATGTTGGCAATTATTATTGTCTTGTTCCCAATTTTGAGATTTAGATTAAGATATGCACAACGATGGAGATTTAGTCACTTCGTAATGCAGTAACTGTTGACTTCAATATCAGTGATAACTGAGAATAAGACATAGAAACCAATTGTGATGCTACAGTAATAGTCCGCGTATACTAATCAAGGCTTTAAGAACATGCTGAGCTAAAATTCTCATTTCAAGTTCCATGCACGTAAAAACCCGTATAGGCTTAAATCTTATGGCGGGTTCTTATCAGTGGGGTTGCTATAACAGTGCATTGGTGGCAACATCTGGATGAAGATCATCAGCTATTTAAAAGTAATTTGATATAATCTTTCCTCTTTCAAACTTCAATAAATGATATTCATCCTATATATAGTATATTCAGATGAAATTGGCATGAAAATAAAGAACCAATTTTAAGAATCATGTTAGCCTAAATTTGCATCAACTGCCATTCACATATGAATCCATTTAGGTTAAATTGAAAAATTTCGGTTCCTATACGCGTGCTATCACTGTACCTAAAGTATCGATATTGCGGCTAACTTTAGATTCTGAGATGAAATCTATTTGCAAAAGACCTAATGCCATACAAGTTCACAAAAGAAAACACGACTTATAATATTTGTCTAGCAGATACATTAATATTTAACGGCTTACCTACCTTGGACATGACGCACTCCAAAGAAAATGACAGCCAAAAGACAAGCAGTCTTTGTAGCCTGTGTGATGGAGCAGGTTGTTCCGTTAAATTATTGTACTAACTATCCACTTCAAATGCGTTAGTTTGTAAATATATCATGGCTATCAAATTGCCTTAAATGAATTAAATGAAAATAGAGACAGAAACCCTGAATGAGCTCCGCCCTGTCAAAATTTTTTCTCTCTATATTTGTCAGTTTTCGTCCCAATTGTCTAGTACCATTCAAGCAAAAGCTTCTTAATGAATTGTATTTTATGGTCATACTTCCTTCTTACACAAGTTTCACAAAAATTACAAATTTTGTGGAGTTACTGAAATTTTGTGAAAAATCTGTATCAGCTAAATTTGATATTAGTTGAGCTGACAACTTTCCTATGCCTAAATTAAGCATTTTAACTAATTTTCTATGACAGTTATGCTATATTTTGAAGGATGAGCTACTATAAAGGGTAAGTTGAAGATCCATATTGTTATGAATAAACCAAGATGATTCATATAAATCATATTTCTGAGAGTGAATGTGTTAGGGTTAACATCTAATGAGAAATAGCGAGTAAGAAATATCAATGCTGCATTATGAGATATTATTTATCATCATCTTGATAAGCGTATACTAATAGTAACCAAGGTAAAATATTTCAACACAACTATTTTTATCAACAGAAAGAACCGTACAAAAGCATGGTTACAAACTGCGTGTTACTAAAGAAAGTATAGTGTAGAGTATGCCCTTCCATTTCTTTTTGTCAAATCCGACTAAGATTGTCTCGCAGAAGTATCAATAATCAACGTGGTTAGTTCGTATTCGCCAGATTATGGGAATACTGAACTTGGGCTGGTTCTGATTTCCCTACGTCCAGAGCCGACTGCTTTCTTTGTAAGACTTGCAGACAATGTGAGGTGCCCACTGCTTATCTTGGTCTTAAGTTTAATCTTAAGGTAAGTGTAGTAGGATCTCTCATAAAGCTCGTCTATTGTATATTTTTTCTCTTCTCTTTGAAGATGAAAGTACCATAGGTGCAACCTATAGCATCTTTGTCATTTTTGTATTGTATTGACATTTTCACACTACTTATGAGCATATGACTAAAGAGTGGTCGCTGGAATCATCTTGTCGTACACAGAAATTGTACATCTGGCATATTTTCAGAGAATGAAAACAGTAAATGGAAACAAATGTCATCTCACAGAGGGATAGTTACATTACTCATTATAATGGCTCACAATGCTGCCATGTTGGTTAGCATTCGTATTTTGAAACAATTAATTTCAACAAAAGTATTAAACCATTTCAACAAAATTATGAAAGCATTTCAAAAACATAGGTGTGACAGCATTTTCTACAAGTCACTGGCTTAAATATATTCCTATATTTGTCTTTTATGATACTCTGCACTGAAAACATGTGACCTTGTACTGATTAAACCTGACGTGGCACGAAAAAACTGGTATGATTTTTGAAATCAGCACCCCAAAACTAGCTATAGTGAAAGGGTTTTTGTCCCAGCTGAAGAATTGTGTTGACGGGTGTTATATAAATGAGGAGTTTATTTTCAAGCTTTGAAATATTTCTACTCCCAATGAACAATATACATTTCCTCCTGTATGACATATACTCCTGTTTTGCAACATACAGTTCCAGATATAGAGCATACGATCCCTTTTATACAGCGTGGAATTTCTGTTATACAGCATGCAATTCCTGATGTGCGATACACAACTTATAAAAGACACCTTCTCTTATACACCATATACTTAAGGTTATACAGCATAAAATGCATTTCGATTCAAGTTGATTCATGCAGCTTTTCAATACATTCTTTATTTTGATTTTGGCAAGAAATCAATGTTTAGAAAGAGCAGCAATTTTATATTTGAGAACACATATTTTGCAGATAGAATAGCAAGTCATTGCTTTCAATGATTCAATGTCAATTGAGATAGTTAGATTACCAGATATTTCTCCGTAATGTATGGTGTATCACATTTAGACACAGTTTTTGAGAGTATCGTTGAAAAAACTATTTGGAATGGTCAAATTTGCCCTTCTAGACTGCAAATGTATGATTTGTGTTAGCTCCACGGTATCTAGCAAATTTTCTCGTGTCATGCGATGGCTCTAGATAACTGAGGTCATCTATCAACTATAAAGTACCAGCAACGAGAACAAAAACATTTGGAGCCATGATGTTAAATATGTCTATACATCACACTGTTTCAGAACTGCATATGGAAAATGAGATTTTGAATATGCTTTGAATAGCTAGTACTCTTATGGGTGATATTATGCCTATTTCTTCGTTAATAATAGCCTTAAAACTGTGTGTAGCAGGGTTCACAATTGGACAGTACAAGTTTGAAATATCACTATTGCTCGAATAAGCAGGAACAATCCTTTACCATACTTCTACATAGTACAGCATATTACTTATACTTTGCATAATACAGTAGGCTAAAAGAATGTTCCCGCTTTTTCGAGCAATAGTGAAGTTCTGTAGTACCAGCAAGCCATTCACTTGTGGAATCATAAAGCGTAATGGATTACATTAATATATAGGCACTATATGAATTATGCAATAACATTAAATAAATGATAATAACTGTTGTTATTAGTAGTATGCAATTGTATCATCTATTAATGACATGGTCACTTTCTTTGTCAAATGCATAGCAAATTGGCTGATTTTCTTACCATCTCACCAATAACTATCATTCTGGATTTGTCTCTACTCATTCAATGAAGCATTTGCGAACTGAAATGTAAACAAAGCTATTATTCACTGTAGTGAAAGAATTCTAAAATAAAAAGTCACTCATTTACTTACCGCAAGTGCTGTAAAGAAATTAAACAAAGTCCCAAGCTGGGATGAAACATTAAATATAGATGAAAACGGTAGAGATGAGCAAGATATAGGGAACTACCAGAAGCTTCGACTTCTCATCTTCAAACTACATTGAATATATTCACAGTTAGTGTACTAATGCTATCACCCTGTTGAATGCTTTAAGTCTCCTTTTGAAATATATTTTGTAGTTTTTGCTGTATAACTAATTGTATGTTGTCACGGTATACTGTACGGAAAGACTAACTTGGGTTAAATCCAACACTGCCTATTTGTTATGAAAAAATGAATAGAAATGATTCATCACTTTCCTGTTATGTCCCTTCTTGTAAAAAGTTTTGTTAAACAATTAGGTCTTCTTAGAAATTTAATAAGCTTTTCTGTGCTGACTTTCCACTGCATTATCTAGTGCACAGAATAGACTTTTACCTCATCGTTCCTTCGATTGCGACTTACGTAAACAACCCGACAAAAACACCTGGTTTGGAATTAAAGAATTTAATCTGATAGCGAAAGATGGCTTGAAAAACGTAGTATCATTCTCTTCACTGCCCTAGCTGCAATAGCTAAGTATCTTCAATAAGTTCGTAATTCAATTTAAACACACTTTCACGTTGCAGTAATGACAAAATTTTGTCCTTTTACAAGACGTATGTTGATGAAAACAGCAGAATTTATTGTGCAACTTTGATTGCCACCTATAAGAAGAACTTACACCGCAGATACTTGGCATGTCCATCGAAATTAAGACAAGCAATGAACCCATTGTAGATGGGGGACCTTTGTTAAGGTGCTGTTCCTGCTTTTTGAGAACTATTATACACAATGAATTTGTTATTAACACAGTTGAATGCTGTGCAGCAGAGAAGTTGCATCTACCTATTATGGATTCTGTATAGAACATATCGAGGATTTGTAGCTGAAGCTATATTATGCAGCGGTAAATAAGTGGCTGATATACATTGTTCTTATTTCAGCACGTGGTACAAGCTTGAATGAAAAGCACCAAGAATCCAGAGAAGTTCTGCAAAATTAAGCTAAAAGTTAATTCGAACTTGTGTTCATGCGGCCGTGTTTTCAAATCTCTATAAGCTGCTTTAGGCGTTCATCTTTGTAGCTTGAATGGAGGCACGCTAATTCAAAGAAAACGTACCCGCCTTTGCGCATCATTAGCTAATGCATATTGAAGTTGCTGTTATGTCATTCTGCTTGTACCCACATAGAATGGGTAAATGTACTGTTTTTACACAGTATAATTAACGATAACTTGAATCTATATATGTATAGTTTATTTTTCATATATTAGAGTACAAAAGGTTATATTCATATATTTCCAAGATGAAAAACATTCAAGATAAATTACCAAGGTACTTCCTCTCACAGGGGAGTGTTTATGGCTACATAGTTGCACTAGCATAGTACTTTGCTCTAACTTGCACATATCCTGGGCCTTATTTGATACCCGATTAACATTCAAGAAGCACTGTTATTTGCAAAATATATAGAATGTGTTCATCGACACGTGTCAATATTTTCAGCTACTCAATAACGCTATTGGAATGCTTCTTACCCAGTAAAAGAACAGCAATCTCTGGCTGGAATTGTAGCCTGCCACACACACTTCTTACATTATATCTTGAGAAATAATATAAATAATGGTGAAATTCATCCACTGTTGATGGCTGCCTTTGTTAATTAATACTACACACAGCTTTAACCTGACCTATATTGTCACCTGTTTTATTTGTCTGTGTTTATGCAGTACAAACAATCGCTACATTCAGTCTGTATAAAAGCAATCAACAGGAAAAGACTTCAAACCGTTCGATTTGAAATTCAATGGTCTATACGGCTCACTTCAAAGCTTTAGCGAATTAGGCGTCTCCAGGACTACTCGTCAGAAACACTGCCAAGAAATGTCTTAGTAATAAGGCATTGAATTATAATAAGGAAGACACATGCCTATTTCGTAAGGAAGATATTTCTTGCTGGAATGAATAATCGATAATCAATTAGAAACTCAATTTCTAAACATAACAACCATTTAAAATATTATTTTAAATGGAGACAATGAAGGTAAATGATTGGTAATAGTTAATGGCAAGATATGGTCATTCCATGCCGTGTTTAATGTTTTAGTGCGTCATGGTCCCGGGGTAGTACTAGTTATTGTTCCCCCGGGATATCGTTCTTGCCATGTATGTAATGTAGCTTATAAGTGATAGTAGTAAGTAATTTTGTCATGTAAATTTTTAATGGTATAAAAAAAATAATCGATTTGCTCATACTTAAAACTGCCCATTGCCCTATTAATTCTTCTTTATTATTATTCCATTGCCTTGAAATATTAAATAATGAGGAAGTGTGAGAGTTAATTATTGCTAACAGTAACTTTACGAAATGGGAATAGTATCAGACTATGCTTACTTTCTATTCGCCAATTTCTCCATTTTTCCAAAATGATCATTTTTTCTATTTTTTTAGCAAAAATGAAGTGCCTAGTTGTTCTAAATATCATCGAAAAGAAGCATTACTTTCCATCTTCTGCAGGATCAAGGCTGCAATTGAAAGCTTATAAAGTTATAATAAGTCCAATATTTTCATCTAACTTGCTTTTCAAAACCAAAACCTTGCAAGAGAAGAAAGTAGAGAGAAAGAAAAGTCAATTAAGTTTTTAAGGGAGACAGGAAACCTTGACCAAATGTCTAAGGGGTATGGAAGGAATGTTAAATTTTTAAGGGTTGATGGGAGATTTAGAGCCCTATTTTACCCCCCTCCCCTAAAAACAGGCATGAAGAGCCAGTTGAGATAATTATCTGTTCTTATTTTGAATTTTATACTCAATGTGCATTTTTGGACACCAGACGGACTGTTTGTCTTTTTAATACAACATGGTATAACACTAACACATGATTCAAGTAATTCTTGCTTGTATTTTGACAGAGTATTATAAAAAGATACAATAAATTCTATCATCTGTTAGCATTGAAAGCTTAACAGAATTAAAAAATGCACTCAATATTTACTTTTTGATCATCACTTTACTTGATATGGAAATTGTTTTAGGTCAAGGCACAATGCCATTTGCTAATATTGATCTTAGGGCAATCAAGGCTTTAACTATTTAAATAAATACCTGCTTTTGAAATTAGTCGAGAAGATATAAATGAACTTGTGGTCTGACATAAAGTTGTTATGTCTCGAGCCTCGTTTTAAAAGGGCATGGAATAGATCAGAAAAGTTCACTACTACAAAAATGTTGCAGCTTGGATCTGTTTAACGCCTTAACAAAATTCCTTCAAAGCCATCATGTAGCTATAGCAACAATGGACATAAAAAGGTCAAATCTGCCAAACGTTATCAGTTTGGACATGTTCCTATCTAGCGCTGCTACCAATAATACAAATGCTAAGTCACTTTCAACAAATGATGCAGTTGTGTTTCTCCAAAAGGTCTTTCCTGTATAAGTGTCTACATATTATGTGATCTTAAGCATAGGCCGACTGCCTCGAGGAGGAGCTTCTAAAAGGATTTGCAAGCTGCATTATGTTGGATTGGATACCTATATATAGGGGCACCAGAGATAATAGATATTATCTTTGAGACCGCTTTAGAGGGGGGAGATAAAGCAGATTACCAGACTCTAAGTCTGAAAGGGACCCTCATAAGCTAGTGCATGACACTTCGGTGCTACATTAGTCTTAACGGGTAGTTCAATTTTGTAGGCCATGGACAACAGTGTCTACATTATTCTTTTTATAATGAATAACTATTTCATCGCATTTTGGACTAACTGTTACTATAGTATGTTATACATTGTATAGTATCTCCAAATATAACTGACTTTAGCATACAGAAATCCCAATGTCCAGACAGAGTGTACATTGGAGAAGTGCAACTACTGGAAGGGCCTTGGGGCTCTAGACACCTGCCATCCTTTCAATCCTTTCTTAGGAAAATTATTTTCAAACTTGGTACTGGAGTTTTGTGCCATTAAGAGCGTAGATCTATTTACGATTATCATTAAACTGGAAAGCAACGAAATATTTAATCAGTTTTTTTAACACTTTTTATTTCAAATGGTATAATCTTTAAAAAAAATTTACATGTTCCCTGTTTGTGGAATAGACCTCTGCCCCCGAAACTTCCTTGTTACGCGCCTGCATTGCTTTTCAAATAACTTTTATTTTAGGTGCAACTACCAAATACTACCTGTTGAGACTCTTAGGAATATCAAGCATATGTACAGCAATAAACCTAATACAGTAATGTAACCAACTTCGTCAATGCTCCTTTTTCCAGTAATATGATCTATAACCTACAAGCTTTTCTCACAAGGTAACCAATTTACAGCAATAAATAAGCAGAAAGGAGCTTGTAATGCTATCGATTATGTTCTAAAGAGCTTGTAATGCAATCGATTGTCTTTTCCAATACTTTGGCATGAGTTATTTCTTCCACTAAGAGTATGTTAATTTGTACATTGCACTATCGAGAGAGTGAAATGAAGGGAGTGACAATTCGGTAATGCCATGGAAGGGAGTATGGTGGAGGAGACTCAGCCCTATGTCAAAGTACATCAGAGCTTTTT